>CAVLJG010000004.1:101250519-101521239 GCA_963669975.1 Acanthoscelides obtectus | reverse complement strand
ATCGGTCTCAAAACTTCCAAAATCCGCCCACCAGAGGCGCTGGCGTCGCGCGCCATTGACAGGTTGTTGGACGGAATCTGTAATCATGAGTTGGGGATTCCGCCGCTAGATGGCGCTGTTCAAAACCAAACGGAATCTGTGTGTCATTGGACACCTGTCATGCGTCATTGGGCATCTCACGCATAGATGGCGGTAAAAACGTCATCTGTCATACGTCATTGGACACCTGTTTCATTGATGGGTTTGAGCATCCTTCGGGGCATATAAAATGGGCGGTAGATTTGTTTGGGCGGTTGTACAAAAACCTAACGGAATCTATGCGTCCATTGGGACAGGCCTGCCATTGATGGGTTTGGGCATCTCCGCGCAATAGAATGGCGCCGAGTTCCCGCACCTGTCCTGGTTGTTGGCGTGGATTACGGGGGGCAACGTGTATACAGGGGGTGCATCGAAAAATAGCGGATCGATGGACCGACGGTATATCGTTAAATCGTATATAGCAAGGCGTGACCTAAATAGCGTGGTGGGCTCCTCTGGTCGGTCGGTCGGTCGGTCAGAATGTCTCATAACCTGTATACGATGTACTGTTATTATTATACAGGATGATACCGTTCAAAATGAAAATAGTATAATGGATATTTTATTGAAACATATAGTATATATAAACAATAAGGTTGATTGGTGTGTGTGTGTGTGCCATGTTTTGAATACCCGCGCTTGAACAACTTGCAAACAAGAAATTCCGACAATATTATTTCGCAAACCAGAGGTATTTTCAATAAAACTACATATCAGGGAGTACTTTAGATGTTGATACTAATCGACTCAAATCATTGTTCGACAACTGATTTGGTTCATGACAGACAAGAATCAAATTATGTATTTCACGGTTCAGTTCTGGTTGTTTTTTAATTTTTTCCCTAAACTTCAGGTAACCCAGGAAATATGTCTCTTATCCGTCCTCTGTTCAACACATCAGTAAAATCGTTAGAAATTCTATATATGACATATATTATAAAAGGTATAGGACCGTCCTGCGTTTGATTGAAAAATAGCATTGATTCGAGCCCTATCGGGTATATCAATTGAAAAATTATCAAGAATTTAATGGTAGGGAATGATGCTGAGAAATAGTTGTTTGGAGACACAATGGTAATCAAGTCACCGTTTGTTGATTGGAAAATATGTTGTAAAGTGTATTGACGTAATTCTGTAGGAACATAATCGACAAGAAGTTCAGGCTGAGATGGGATAATCATTTCGTTTAAGTCTAGTTTCCATATAAACATATCATGTGCAATATATAATCGGTAATTTGAAAACTCTGGAGCAATAGCTAAAAACATAAAATCTGGAATAATATCACACAAATTTTGAGGATCGGCTGCTTACGAGTTGTAGATCTTATAGTTGTTGTTGTTTTTGGTATTGCTGATGCGGTGGTAGACGTTGGGATTGAATCATATTTGTTTTTCTTCCATATAGATATTGTACTGCATTTATATCATCAACATCTAGACCACGAATCTCATGCTGATAGAAGGCAAACATAATAGCATTCGGAAGAAGCACTATGTGCTATGCCGAGAGCATGTCCAATTTCATGAACCAACACCTGATAGAGAATGATGTCAAAAATCTCAGATAGCAAATATAAATTCGTTTACCCCCCAATCAAATCTTGACTGAAAAAAATTAGGCAGCAAATATACAATAATCATACACGAATTTACTATATTTCTAAATTTCTACTCTCATGTGCAACTTGTAATTGGAATTTCCGCCGGACAAACGATACATTCATGTATTACTAAGAATTATATAAAAAATACTGCAACCGCAATGAATGTTGTTTTCTCGATAAAAATGGTACTGAGAATATGATGCATATAATATGCATATTTACGATACAATTATCTCATGCACGCGTGTGTTATCTCAACCACGTATTTATATTTAGCGAGCGCATGCAATAGTCATCATTGTTTCACACTTAACGCACAACGCTGCAAGCTGGAACAACGGCCGCAGTACAATAGTGCTTCGAGAGAGACGAGATAGCGAAAATTTTAAAAAAAGTAAGTGCTATTTTATTTAATATTTTTCTTTTTTATGTCTCTAAGTGCAACTGTTTTTTCGTGTTATGCTTCAAAATAGTTAGACGACTCAATTTTTTTTATAGATGGATTTATCAAAAATTAATGCTGCGTCTTCGATTGTAGACCGCAAACCTATCAGAAAATTAAAGGACCTACCAGTCGGGACACCATTTGCAATCCAAGCAGCTAAAGTGGTCAAGTCGAAATTTGGGGAAGCCGTGCTACTAGATTTAGGACCGGAAGTGCTATTTCTACCACAGCGGGTGACGGAAACGTACCAGCCGGTCATCGACGAACTTTTTCACGGAAAATACTCGATCATCTTCCAAGGGGAAGTGGACGTAGGGAAAAGCCGACCGCTAGCATCATTCAAAATAGTGGAAAATTAACAAAGCAGAGAACAGGAGGAGGAGGACAGGGTGAGCATTTTTATATATTTTTGAGTAATGTGTTTGCTTGAAAAAAAAAATGTCGTCTTTTCAAATGTCTTCAAATAAGGTTAAAAAGATCATCAAACAAACAGACGGTGTTCTACTATCAATTGTTAGTCTACGGAAAATTTTATTTGATAATTTTACAATCAGAGACGCGGAAGTGTGGCTGAAACGAATAGAAAAACAAATTAGATTATGTAAACGGGTAATTCGTAGTAGAAGGCAAAATAAATTATCTGTAGGGACCTGTAGAAAAGTAGAAACAAATTTGGGGCATTTTAAACATTTTAGAAAGTTGATTTTAACTAGACATATGGGGCAGGACTTCACTTAACATTGGGTCAGAGGGTTAGATGGGAAAATGTAGAATCGAGCTTTCAAAGTAGAATAAAAACCGGTTCCATAGCTAATTTGCGTCATAAGGACTTGAATCAATTTTTAGCAGATTGTGTAGTTGTTTTTAAAAGGAAAATTAGGAATATTTTGAACACCCATTGTGCGCTCAAAGTAAATACAACATTTTGCGGGGAGTTTATTAGGAAATCGGGGGATAATGAAATTTTGGGAATTAAATATATTAATACTAAAAATCATATTATTGATACATCAACTCAAATAGACGAGTGGTTTAAGATATATGTGAAAGATAAACTTTTAAACGAATTATCGGAATTTGCTGAAAAAGATTCGGGATTTGCGTTAAATAAAATTATTTCCTTAGTTGTTAATATCAGTAAATATCAATTGGGAAACGGTTCATCTTATATTAGACTACCAGAACCGATTATAAGGAAAATGCTTGTATAAACATTAAAATATAGATCAAAATTGCTTTTACTGGGCCATTGTAAGCGCTCTTCGGACTCCTAGCAAAAAAAGACATGCAGAACTAACCTCCTCATATCCACACTTTACTGACGTTTTACAAACAGAAAATTTAGATAGTCCTATGCTGCTAACAAAAATTTCAAAATTTGAAAAGATGAATAACATTTCAGTCAATGTTTACGCTTTAGAATTGATCGAAACAGAAAAAAAATCATTTTACATAGTAGTACCAGCAAGATTAACGGAAAATAAACGGGATACGCATGTTAATTTACTTTTAGCTCAAAATAAATATTATCCGCGTTTAAATGATTATGATGCTCCTCCACCAGCGCCAGCAAATGAAGATAATGATTCAATCGATGAAATTAAATATCACTATTGTTGGATTAAAAATCTTTCGCGTCTTATTAGTAGCCAGTTAAATAAACATCGTGAGAAAAAATTTATTTGCGATAGATGTCTGAACTATTTCCATCAGCAAAATAAATTAGTTGAACATGAAAAACTGTGTTCTAAATTTAATAAATATAAAATTAACCTTCCTAAAGAGAGCTGCGTTGAATTTAAAAACTTTACATACCAACAAAATACTCCTTTTGTTGTTTATGCAGATTTTGAATGTCAATTAGAAAATCATAAAGAAAGTAGCGTCGTAAATTTAACTAAAACCATAAAATATCAAAAACACGTTCCGTATAGTGCTGGTTTCTATGTAAAATGCAGCTATGATGATAGCCTTTCTTATTTCGAGAGCTTTCGAGGTGCAGATTGTATGGATTGGTTTGCAAATCGTATGGCTGGTGTTGCGCAATTTGTAAACTCAAAAATAAAAACAAGCGTACCTATGATTGAAAAATTAGACACATGTAAGGCAACATCATGTCATATTTGCGGTAAGAGATTTTCAAAAACAAAAAAAGACATAATCGTTAGAGATCACAACCATTTCAGTGGAGAGTTCAGAGGTTACGCACACCAAGCATGCAATCTGAACTTTAGAAAATTGTTTGTTGTGCCGGTTATATTCCATAATTTAAGTGGGTACGATAGTCACTTTATGATTTCGAATTTATGTAAAAAAGGTCGCTTAAGTCTACTTCCCATCAACAAAGATAAATACATCTCCTTTACGCTGCACTCAGATGAAAATAACATTAAATTGCGGTTTATAGACTCTTTTCGATTTATGGGGGCGTCTCTTGATGAATTAGCTTCAATTTTAGCAGTATCAGAAAAGAAAATTTTACAAAGGGAATTTCAAAATTTAGATGAAGATAAATTCAAATTATTAACACAGAAAGGAGTTTTCTGTTACGATTACATTGATTCGTTGAAAAAATTAAATGAAACGACTTTGCCCCCAATTGAAAAATTTTACAATAAATTAAACGATGAAAGTGTAAGTGACGAGAAGTATGCTCATGCGCAATCTGTTTGGCAACAGTTTAACATTAAAACATTAGGAGAGTATTCTGATATATATTTAAAAACAGATATTCTGCTTCTTGCCGACGTTTTTGAGCAATTGCGTAAAAAATGTTTCTCCACCTATGGTCTGGATCCTGCGTGGTACTATACAATGCCCGGATATACGTGGGACTGTATGCTCAAATACACTGGGTGTAAGTTAGAACTACTAAAGGATCTAGATATGGTGATGTTTTACGAAAATGCTATAAGAGGTGGAATTTCGGTGTGTAGCAACCGATTTTCGGAGGCCAACAATAAATATATGCCCGAATATGATCCTGAAAAGCCGTCCAAGTACCTTATGTACCTGGATGTGAATAGCTTATATGGGAAGGCTATGCAGCAACCCTTACCCTACGGAGGGTTCAAATGGGTAGATGATGTAACATCGTTTGATGTGATGTCAATACCCGACGACTCTGACGTAGGGTACGTGCTACAAGTCGATCTATCGTACCCACAAGAACTGCACGATAAACACAAAGATTTTCCGTTTGCGGCAGAACGTAGCGTACCACCCAGCGACGGCGGGGTAAAATTGCCGAAATTAATGGCAACACTTACGGATAAAAAAGAGTACACGGTTCACTATAAAAATTTAAAACAAATGCTAGCTAATGGGTTAAAGTTAACGAAAATCCATAAAATTTTACAATTTAAACAAGCAGCCTGGCTGAAACCCTACATCGAGTTGAATACTCGATGTAGAGCTGCAGCCCGGAATGATTTCGAAAAAAATCTTTTTAAATTAATGAATAATGCAGTATTCGGTAAGACCATGGAAAATATACGTAAGCACCGCGTATGTAAAATCGTTAAATCTTGGGGTGGTCGCTATGGGGCAGCAAACTTGATTTCGAGTTTTCGGTTCCACAGTCGCACAATTTTAGAGGAAAATCTGGTGGTTATCGAATTGAACAAGGCTGAAATAACGTTTAACAAACCTCTGTATGTAGGGCAGGCAATTCTAGACCTATCGAAACTAGTCATGTACGATTTTCATTACACCTATATGCTACCAAAAATGGGTGCAGAAAGGTGTAAGCTCATGTACATGGACACAGACAGTTTTATCTACGAATTGCAATGTGAGGATGCATATGAGGAGATCATTAAAGCTGATTCCAGTAAATTTGATACTTCGGATTATCCTGAAAATAACATATATAAAATACTGCGTAAGAACAAAAAGGTGCCGGGTCTAATGAAAGATGAAAATAACGGTAAAATTATGACACATTTTGTTGGACTTCGAAGCAAAATGTATAGTTACAAGGTGCAGGGTGGGAAGGTGGTTAAAAAATCTAAAGGGGTTAAGTACAATGTTGTTAAAAATAAAATTGCATTTGAGGATTATGTTGAATGTTTGAAAGAATTTAAGGAAAAAACAGCTACACAACGCTGTATCAGGTCGTATGCACACAACGTATATTCTGTTGAACAGTCAAAAATTAGTTTAAGTCCGTATGACGACAAACGTTATTTAATTCCGAACAGTTTTGACACACTTCCGTGGGGGCATTACAGTATCTTATAATAGCGTTTTTTTTTTGTTATAGATGAATGCCCCAACATTATCAGAGTTAGCTGTTAGAAAAATTTGCGAATCAATAACATCATCAGCAGTAGAATTCATGGAGCAGTCTCCACTACCATGGAAATTAACTACGGAAATTGTGAAACAATTTCCTTTATATAAATGGCACGCTATGATTAAAGAAGCCAAAAATGATCTTGATTCTTCATATACAGGAATTAACTTTATTAGATGTCACAAAGAAATAGATCCAAATTTAATTCACACTATATTAGGAAAATCAGATTGGGGTTATGTTTTTGAAGATTATTCTAGTTACTGTCTATGGACAAGTGGATATTGGCTGGACCAATATTACCTACACGTATGTAAAAATTGTTTATCTAAATTTAAAGAAATACATAAAACTTTAAATAAACGTTTATTTGCCTGCTATGACCATTCTCACGAGGTTCACGATGCACATGACATTATTTTGAACGTATACCAAAAAAAGTATAATTGGTGTCACAGCTGCTTTAAAAGCGTAGTGTTTGAACTAAAAGACCAGGAATCTTGCAGAGATGCCTTACATGATAGGTCTAGAAATAACATCCGAATCCGATTTGATGAATCTGATGTAGACAGCGATATTGAGTTTTAAAAAAAAAACATCACAGCAAACAAATTACAAAAAAATATATAAAAAGCGTTCATCCGTCCTCCAGTTTCTCTCTATCTATTGTACTAACATTTATATATATATTTTTTTTCAAACATGTATGTAGTACTAACATTTATATATATATATATTTTTCAAACATGTATGTAATTAGATTTAATAAATGAATATTTATAAAAGATGTTTTATTGATTTCGTTAGATTTTTCTAGTAAGAAGAGTTCACAACAACAACAACAACAAGATGTCCTGATAGCTTGAGTCGTCAGAGGTGTGCAACATCAGAAGCAATGTTAGTGCGTGGTTGGAGTTCAAAACTTAGCGTGTTCAAAAACAAAAAAAAAAACACGCACACACATAATACTAACATTACTTCTGATGTTGTGGCGCGGTTCTTCGGGCTATCAAGACATCTTTTTGGTATTTTTGAACAAAGTGTGCACGTCACGTGCGTCACGTATCACGTCACGTGCGTCACGTATCACGTCACGTGCGTCACGTATCACGTCACGTGCGTCACGTGTCACGTCACGTGCGTCACGTGTCACGTCACGTACGTCACGTGTCACGTCACGTCACGTGTCACGTTACGTGACGTATATCATAATGAAACGACAGATATGCATTTTTACAAAAACTTTATTAAAATCGTTCAAGATCATTAGCGATCCTATGTCTATAGAAAAATATATGTTGTCCTAACGCTATATGTTGTAAAGTACAGCCTACGAGCTTAAATGTATACAATTTTTGAATAGCATCTGAAAACGTATAATTTTGATCATTAAAACTAGCTCGAACAATCTTAAGCGCATTATAATAATAGCTTGGAAATTCAACAGTTTCTAGCATAGACATATACGGTACTAAAAGTTCATTATTTGCTTCTAAAAGAGCGTTCACGTCCATTTCTGAGAGGTAGAAACTAATGTTGTGCTTGGTTATTTCGAGAATTTTCGTACTATCATAGATTAGTCGTCGAATTCTGCAATAGTCACCGCACTCGATTTCGACAGGATCATACTTGTCAGGAAGGTTCTTCTCCTCCTCCTGCTCCTCCGTCTCCTTCACCGTTACCACATTGAGCTGGGTGATTAATTGTTCCCACTCATAGGAACTGAAAGATAGTTTCAACCGTGATGAGTTCCACACAATTACAGCAGGAGTAAATGATCTCGCTGGGCTTAGACCGCATCCAATTTGGTATGATCCATTTGGAAACTGCGTGTACAGCAGATAATGGTCCTCGTTCTTGGCCGCTTCTTCGTACCTTTCCAGAATAGCATCCAGCTCACGGTCGTAGTTTACAGATGATTCGTGTGAGCTGCTGGTGGTGAGGTCAAACTCGCTGCAACTTGAACCACTACCACTGGTATCCATTTTTTTTTTTACTAGCTGCCTGACTGACTGACTGACTGACTGCAACCGACTGAGAACTCACTTTTAGCAGAAACCCCCCCACCCCATACACCTAGACGATCGCATCATTGTCAATCCAACTATTATGTTTTGCATCAAGGCCAAGCCATTTGACGTACATTTTTTTACCTTTACGACGTAAAACTTTTTCAACTAAATAAACATCTGGATTGGCTGTTTTCTGTAATTCTTCGTCATAAAAGGCTCCTTTGATCGGTGCACCTTGCATATCTTCGAGCATGTACGTTGCAGGGTTGGTAATATTAATTTTAGTAACTTTAAATAATTCCGTTGTCCAGCTTGGAACGTATCCCTTGTCGAATAGCATTTTGGTTTTGCTGATGCGTACAATGTCACCAACTTTAAACTTACGCGGGCCCGCGATTTTTAAATGAGTATATTTTCGATTTAAGATACATTTTTCGTTGGATTTATTAATTTGTGATGGTTTACATCCGATGGTTTGATGACGTGTTCCATTGTATTCATTGGTAATGCTTTGTAATATATCAATCCATTTATACGATCCCATTAAGCTAAAGTATTTGTAAAGTTTATTTTTCAACGTCCTTATGGCTCTTTCAGCAATGGCCGCTTTCTTGATGCTATATGTACTATAATGATTAATATCATGCTTCTTCATTAAAGTTTGAAATTTACTATTGTAAAATTCTTTACCTTGATCAGATTGTAGATTTTTCGGCGTACGTTCCGTATGTGCGAGGATATCCGAAAACGCACGAGTTATCTCCTCACCCGTCTTTGTCTTTAACGGTCTAGTCCACATAAACTTGGAAAAAGAATCGATTACGACGAGAATTAATTTGAAATTTTTATTTTGATGAGCATAAGGTCGCATTTCAGCCAAGTCCGTCTGCCATAAATCGTCTAAGCCTTTAATGATGGTACGTCGTCTTAGATAATTTTTTCGAGCAGGCTTGTGCAGCTCGTTAACTAGTTGTAGCTTCTCCTTGGCGTACGTCATCATGTTTTAACGCTTTAAATTGTTGTTCCATCGGCTTTATACGCTTAGCAAGATCGAATGTTTTCAATGATATATGATGTGCGTCCTTGCAAAAGTTGTAATTCATTCAATGATATTTTTCCTTATTGGAGTCAAATCGGTATGAGACTTAATTGTAGCCAACTCCTGTTCTATTCTTGTTGTTATATTTGCAATAGAGTCATCTACATATTTTTTTGTTGCCATATGTTTACCAGAAGTAGGCGGATTTCTCGAAATAAACTCTGTTATTTGATCTGTTTTTGCTGTTATTTTTTTTAAATCAATCACTGAAGTATCTACGTATTTTTTAGTTGCCGCATCTGAATTATCTGTGGGATCTTTTATATTACACAACTTTACGTTCTTGAAGTCAACATTTCCATCAGAAGTATGGGGTAGTGTTAACTTTGGCGGTGTACGCATATACGGAAGTGTCTTTTGTTTATCAAAGCGACGTCCGAATTTATCAAGACTCATCGTGTAAATGAAAGACCAAGGAACTAGATTACTGTATTATATTAGCTTCTTTTAGCTCGTTGAGGATGGCTACTATTTCATTATCATGCGACGTATTGCCAGCTTCCTGAGATGCCATAAGGAGTTTAAGTCGATCGATTAATTCATTGGGATCATCCCAGTACACGTATTCGATTGGTTCCTCGTTGTATGTCAAGTAATCACCGATACCTTTTCCTGTTGGCGGTTTTGATGTTGATGATGTTGTTGTTGTTGTTGTTGAGGGAGTGGATCTTGTTAATGATCGACTAAGTGGACTACGTATTTTTGTAGATGTTGATCGTGTGACAATTGTACCTTTATTTTTCTGCACATCTTTAAAGAGAGGCTTAATAATGTGATTATATTTAAATCCTGTCGAACCTTTTAGGCGTCCAAGCGAATCTAAATGAACACCGGTACTTTGCAATAGATTTTTATAGGGTTGTAAATCTGCATCTGCATAGTTTGGGTCATTATAGAATAAAAGTTGATACAGCCCAGGTGTGCCACGAAACCATGTACCTGCTAAGTTTGTCCCCTCAGGTAATATCTGTATTTGGCCAGTCGCTCTATCAAATTTAATTCGGCGTTTACCTAACATCCAACCAATGTTGTCGGTATATATAGGTCCATAATTTTTATCAATTTTATCGTTTTGTGTCCAAAAATCTTGTAAATAATTATGGCTTATTGGGGGATATTGATCTAAGTATTCTTCTATTGCTTCTTGTGAAAAATCAGCAGGACGCATTTCTTCAGGTAGTGGTGGTGTTTCAGGTCTCGGCGGTATATTACCTTGTTCATCAGTTGAAGCCACGTCTTCTAAATTGAGATAGTTTGGGTTCTGTGTGAATACATCATCATCATCATCATCATCATCATCCTGTTTCAATTTTTCCTCTTTTTTAATAATAAATGAAGGATGCTGCTGAGTCTTAGCTATTTGCTTAAGAGGTTCAGATATTGGTTTGAAAAGTTTTCTAATAGATTCATCTTCTGCAGTTCGACCTAACTTTAAAGTAAGATACTTTTTACGTATAGCTCGAGCAAGTTCTGCGATCTTTCTTTTATGACTAGCAACGGCAACTTGGTCCTTTGACATCATGTTACTGAATGATGGCGTACATGATAAGCCTACAATTTTATGTACTTATCAAATCCTACTCTGTATCGACCATAATTAAGAGGAAAGTCTTTAACAATAACTAACGTACCGTACTTTTCTGCCCAACATTCCGAACACATCTTTTTGAATTCATCAAAAGTAACATCTGGAGATACATGCTCATCAAATATATGTTTTAGATTAATTTCATCCTGCTTAAATAGTACTATAATGTTACAGTTGTCTCGTATGAGCTGTTTTGGAATTTTAGAGTATGTTTGGCAGAGATATGCAGCATCGATATCTTTATGACGACACATGGAGTAATACTCTCGAATTTTCTGCTGACCGTCACACGACACGTCGTCAAATATAAATATAGAGCTATTTTTAGCCTTACTTGGACTTATAATTTCCTCGTTATCCTTAAATGGGAAATAGCCAACACCCTTAGCAGCGGAAATCACTTCTTGAAGCAGTTGATACTTTGGTTGATACAACGATTTTGAATAAACGTAAACATTTTTAAACTTAGCACCGTTTGGATGGAAAAGCAGCGCCAGCATTACGTTCGTTTTTCCACATCCGCTTGGTCCGCAGATGATAGCGCGAAACGAATTCGGTAACAATTTACCATGTTTACTATGTTGAGTTTTTGCTGTAAAATCCAAGTTATCAATGGGTAATGACTGCTCTTGTTGAACAACCTTCATCGTGTGGCGTTCGAATAAGGAATGTGTAAAAGTATATATGTAGATATTGCTAACGCATCATCAACAGTTCTCATGTTAACGTACAAGGGTGAAGGTGTTGTAAACTCTCTGATAAATAATCTTCCGATAGAACTCCACGTACCTTCGTATCAGTTCCTGGGACGTAAGTGTGCGACAGATTAGGATATTTTTTTTTTCATTCTCACACATGTATATGTATATTTTCAGCGGGGACTAAATTAAAGAAGAGGTTAGCACGAGGAGATCCTGGAAAGAACCCATTGGATCGTGCTGCAAGAGACCACGATATTGCATACGCCTTATACAAAAATTTGAAAGACAGGCACAAAGCTGATTGGATTCTTGAGAACCGAGCCTGGGAACGTGTAAAAGCACCTGACGCTTCACTAGGAGAAAAGACTGCAGCTTGGCTAACAACCACCGCAATGAAAGTTAAGCGAAAATTGGGTATGGGGCAGAAGAAATCATCTTTTCGACGAGGTGTTCTCACGAAAATCACAAAGTCCTTGAAGAAAAATGCTCCCACCACCACGACATTAAAAAAGTCTGCATTGGTTGCTCTTAAAGCGGCAAGATTAGCGGTGAAGAGTGCAGGTGGAAAACATAAAGTTCGACTACCGAGAATAATTCCGATCGAAGGCAAATCTGGGGGATTCCTACCCTTGATCCCCCTTTTCGCCGGATTAAGTGCCTTGGGGGCGCTCGCAGGGGGAGCTGCAGGTGTGGCCAAAACGGTCGTTGATGCCAAGAATGCACAAAAGAAATTGGAGGAAGACCATCGCCATAACAAAGCTATGGAGTCTTTGGGCAAAGGATTGTATTTGAGAAAAAATGCTAAAGGTGGTTATGGGTTGTACCTCAAAAAAAAAACTCAAAAAAACTAAACATCAAGCTACCCAAGAAAGCGCTTTATGATTATGAAATAAAGCAATATGCGAAGCTCTTGAACATACCTCATTTCCGAGGTGTCTTCATGCGTGACACTTTACCACGAGACGGTCCACGTAAAAGAGAATGCGCCGTCGTGAACTTAGATATTTCACAAAACAACGGAACTCATTGGGTAGCTTATAAAAAGATAAACAACAACGTTGAGTATTTCGATTCATTTGGTAACCTGAAGCCTCCACAGGAACTTGTTCGATATCTGAAAAACGCTAAAATTTTCTACAACAACGATCCTTACCAAACTTATAATCAAGTTAATTGCGGACAATTGTGTTTGAAATTTCTAAACAATAACAACAACAACAACGATGGATAATAAAACATTATCGGAATTTACATTAGAAGAGTTTGAGAAGAATATTCCGCCGCTGGAATATTTAATAAGCAATGTGAGACCTGCAGAATTATTGAGTATATGGCACAAACTGCCTGCAGAATACACATCCAATTTTGATCTTCAAATACGACTTCCATGCTATGTTCACTACAACAGACCTGATTGGACAACACATTGGGATGGACCGGCTACTGCTCAAGCAAATTGTTATTTCTGTAAATTATCCATTCGAAAATAAACAAAAAAAAAAAACTTGAATAAATGCTTAGTACACAGCTATATTTTTTCATTCATCATGTCGCAGTTGTTGAGAGTCAATAGCACTACTCATATATTTTCATTTCGTCCTTCAACACCGATAGTGTTGGATCCGAAAAAAGATTATGAATTGGCGCTTAGGTCTTTTACTTCATACAATTCCATACCGAATATTGAAAAAGGAGATAAATTTTATTATATCGACCGGATAGGTGGTGGTGGTCAATTAAAAGTCATCGAGTTTCCGACAGGTTGTTATGAAATTACCGACATAGAAACATTTATACGAACGCAAATGAATCTTGAAAATGAAGTTGCTCCTCCGGATGATTATTTTTCTCTAAAACCTAACAATAATACACTGCAATGTGAAATCTTTAGCAAGTATTATAAAATAGTTTTTACAGAACCGAATAATCTTGGACATCTATTGGGATTCTCGAAAAAAGTTCTTAATCCTGGTCAAAAGCATTCTTCTGATTTACCTGTAAACATAATAAAAGTATCAACCATACACTTTGATGCTAACATTACGTCGGGAGCCTTTGACGGAGACACGCCTGCACACACGATCTACGAATTTGCTGTGACAGCCGATCCTGGATACGCTATAGTCGAAACACCTGTAAATTTACTATATCTACCTGTTATACCGAAACAAGAAATAACCAACATCACAGTGTTGGCTTTAGATCAAGACGGTCGTCCTGTAAACTTTCAAGGTGAAACTAGTACTCTTGTGTTGGAGTTGAGAGCGAAGCGCAGATGGGATTAGTGATTATAAGACATAGTGGTGCTTCCAAGGCAACTTCAGTATTACCCCAAGCACCTAAGCGACGACATCTACTACTAACTACATCAAATATCCTGTTTCTACGCTCACTTGGATATCATGTCAACAACAACAAGAATCATGTACAAAAAGAGAAAAACTGAGGAGGCAGCAGCAGCAGCATCACATACTTCTCCGATGTTTGATCTATATCGATCTCCAGCATTCGATGAATCTATTCGCAAGGCTGAGTATAGATCTTATACGCCGTTCATCAAGTCATTTAATTGTAATGATGTTGTGGAATTTAGCATCAATCAAGTAGATTCGTTCTTTGCAATGAACGCTTCCCTTCTATCTATCAAAGGAAAAGTTGAAATAACTGGAGGAGGAGGAGCAGGAGATGTATCTTTAGCTCCAAACTTTGGTGCCTTCCTATTTGACTCTTGCACTTACAGTGAATCCGCTAGAGAAGTTGAAACAGTACGTGATCCTGGTATTGTAAGTACTGTCCGAGCTTACGTATGTTACAGTGAGGAAGACTCAAATCATATGGCTATAGCTGGATGGAACTATCCTTCAACACCTATAATGGCGTCAACACATAACAAGTCTTTTAGCTTGCTAATGCCGCTTAAACATATTTTCAACATTTTCAATGATTATCCTATGATTACGTGTGGCAGACAAACTCTCAGATTTGTGAGAGCTAGAAACGATAACGATTGTATCATTATCAAGGAAAAAACTGGAACGACGACGACAGCGAAAATAACTATTGAAAGCATGGAACTGAAAATCAAACATATTTACCCGAGTGATGATGTGAAAGAACAACTTTTGAAAGCTATTCAAACTGATAAGCCGATACTTATACCGTTTAGAAAATGGGATCTGAATGAACTGCCTGCAATTACCGCAGATGCGAGAAGAGAAATATGGTCAGTTAAAACTAGCACCGCAATCGAAAGACCACGTTTCATTATAGTATGTTTCCAAACCGGTAAACGTGACGTCGCAACCTCAGACCCTACCCTGTTTGATCACGTGAATGCTGCTAGTATTCGAGTATCTTTAAATGGTGAATACTATCCCAACGAACGTATGCAATTGGACTTTGCAAACAATCACTTTACTGAAGCTCATTTCAACTATAGCGACTTTCAAACCAGCTATACAACTTCTTCTTCTCCTCTGAAGAGATGTCTTTTAGATTATACCGCTTTTAAAAATCGCGCTTTGTTTGTTATTGACTGTTCCAAACAAGAGGAAACCATGAAATCATCAACTGTTGATGTTAGATTGGATATCGAAGCCGATACTGGCTTTCCAACCAACACCAAGGCCTACTGCATCATTATACATGACTGCTTAATCGAGTACTTCCCCCTCACCGAAGTTATTAAAACCATCTCGTAAGCAACGAAGGACTCTCAGTTCCGCATCAGACATCATGAGGATCGCGTTTGTTGACATTCAAGGCTTTACAGTTGACGGATTATTCGTACCTAAAGAACTATGTATCGAAATTGGTTTCAAGAAAAGTCATTACATCTTTACACCTCCGCAACCTTTTTCTACATTAAATACTAAAGACAAGAAAACTGTCGCTTACTTGGAGAAGAATTTCCATGGGCTTAAATATTCTTCCGGCGACGTTAAATATTCCAAGTTAAATGAAATAATTAAAAATAAGGTGATATATGCGGCTGACTATGTCTACGTTCGTGGAGAACAGAAAGCAAACTTTTTACTCAAGAAATGTCACATTTTTGGTGTTTTTCCCAACATTATTGATGTTTGCAAGTATGATGGTACACCGTGTGCTACTGGAAACTTTGTTGCTGATTCCAATCCATGCCACACCAACGGACAATTTTCCTGTACCCAGAGAAATGTTGAACGTCTACGCCACTGGTTTTCAAATATCATATTACCTATGTAGTTTTTTTCTATTTTCAATAAAATATTAAACGTATTATTGTAGTTTTATTGAAAATACCTCTGGTTTGCGAAATAATTGTCAGAATGTCTATACTATTTTCATTTTGAACGGTATCATCCTGTATAATAATAACAGTACATCGTATACAGGTTATGAGACATTCTGACCGACCGACCGACCGACCAGAGGAGCCCACCACGCTATTTAGGTCACGCCTTGCTATATACGATTTAACGATATACCGTCGGTCCATCGATCCGCTATTTTTCGATGCACCCCTGTATACACGTTGCCCCCCGTAATCCACGCCAACACCAGACAGGTGCGACATCGGCGCCATCTATGCGCGAGATGCCCAACCCATCAATGGCAGCTGTCCAATGACGCATAGATTCCGTTAGGTTTGTACACCGCCAAACAAATCTACGCCATTTATGCGCGAGATGCTCAACCCATCAATGACAGGTGTCCAATGACGTATGACAGATGACGTGTAACGCCATCTATGCGTGAGATGCCCAATGACGCATGGCAGGTGTCCAATGACACACAGATTCCGTTTGGTTTGACAGCGCCATCTAGCGGCGGAATCCCCAACTCATGAATACAGATTCCGTCCAACAACCTGTCAATGGCGCGCGACGCCAGCGCCTCTGGTGGCGGATTTTGGAAGTTTTGAGACCGAATCCCCATAAGACATCTACTCACGACATAATTAAACATAATCATGAAACCAGATATAAATTACGCGCAAAAAATGTTCCTAAACCAAAAAAATCCCTAATGAAACGATGTCACCTGTATATAGCTCCAAAATTGTACGAACATTTACCAAATAATTTAAAGCAATTACGCAATACATTAGGCTTCAAAAAAAAATTAAAAAAATTTATTAACACGATTGGGAGAAATCAAATTAATAAAATAATCTCAAATATTACACAATAAATGCTCTACCATTCTTACCAATAATTTCTTTTTTCTCTCTATTTTATTATATTTTGCAATTCAACATACATATGATCCATGCACAGGCGTTGTCCTCCTATGGATATATTATATTTATTATAAATTTAGTAAATAAATATTATTATTATTATTATAATACAATGTGGTTTCCGAAAGGGGTACAATACTGCAGGTGCATTGTTGTAGCTGACAGACAACATTGTTAGAACGATAACAGCACTAGCACATCTTGATTTTAGTAAGGCATTCGATAGTCTAAATCATTTTGTGCTCCTTTCTAAATATAAATTTTACGGTTTTTCCGATTCCTCTATAAGTATGATGGTTAGCTTTTTAGCTAATCGCTTCCAAAGAGTTACTATCGATATGGATCTGTCGCCTAAATGTGCCATTTTCTGGAGTACCCCATGGTTCTGTACTCGGACCATTATTATTTAATTTATATATCGCCGACTCACTCACATTTGTCAAACATTGTATTATTCAGTTTTTTGACTCTCAAATTTATTATCACTTCTATAGTAGCAACACTCAAATTGCTGAATACGAAATTAATGAAGATATAAAATTAATTAGTGCATAGCAAAAAATCATAACCTCAAACTAAGCCTTTCCAAATCAATAGTGATTATTTTTTAGAAATTCTGTAAAATACAACTTTAATGTTATCTTAGATTGTGCTACTATCGAAATTAATGAAGCAGTCAAAAACCTGGGGATTCCTTTTGATGAGTGTCTCAACTTCATACCTCATTTAAACAAAGTTACTAAAAGCTGCTTTCCGATCCTACGTCATTTATATTTGAATAAACAGATTCTCGATTATCAAACTGAAAAAATCTTATGCGAATCATTAATTATGTCAAAAATTATTCACTGTTCAAAATCCATTTTTAGATACAACATCTCTTTCACGTATACAAAAATTTCAAAATTTATGTTGCAGACTAATAAATAATCTAAAAAAATATGACCATATAAGCGGTTCCTTGAGAGACTTGGAATGCTTGAAGAACAAGCTGATCCCTCGAAATTCAATTCACACAAGAGACATACGATTTACTGAGTCACTCACAATGCCTCTTCACTAAACCTCATTCTTCCGTAAGTGCTTCACATGCAAAGCGATAACGCTTTATAATGAAGTACCTCAGGTGTTAAAATCAATAAATTACAATGACCATAAAAAACAAATTAAACAATACCTACACAGTTTGACCACTCATTCGCAAAATATTTCCTTTTCTTTGTAAGTTCACATATATAATTACATTTTTATTACAAATTTATTATCAGTATACTTAGGTATACTCTTTTACATATTTATAATTATAAGCTAAACTTCGCCCTTCAAATAAAGAGACGTTTATTATTATAATTAATAAAAAAAAACGCGAATAACCCACTCAGAACCGACTCCACCGCTGTGTGGCTTCAGAAGGAAGTTATTTTATTAAAATCAGTCCCATCACTTAATGTACGAACCCCGTAAGTATAGTAACATAATTTTGTGTTTTAACGGTCTCGTCCTTACTAAAACCAATTTTTTCTCTGAGGTATGTATGAAAATTAAATAGTGATCGTTTAATAAATTCTCAAATTTCATCCACTTCAATATTTGGTTATTGGCTACATGGTAAAATTTTCGTAATCCAAAAGTGAACCGTAGACAATTATTTTTACTGATTCGGATAATGTTTTTTTGTAAAACAATCTAATGTTGGAAAATAGACAATATCACAGTAATTTAAAACAGATACGACTAAACTCTCGCATAGTTTTTTGCGAAGCTTAAAATTCAGTAAATACCGACTTGCTACAAGAGTACGTAACCTGAGATAGGCTTTTTTGAGACAGAGTCTTGATATGTTCAACAAACCTCATTCTAGTATCAAAAACTGCTCCAAGTATTTTTGCAGACTTGACTATTTATCGAAATGCTTAAGTGAGAAGAAGCAGCATTTTTGTTTTTTTTCATTACAAAACATTAATATTTTCTATTTTTCTGCATTTATTCTGAGATTGTGACTAGAAGTATACTGTATCAAAGTATTAACATCGCTTTGTAAATTTTTTGTTGTATTTGCTACCTCACATGGATTAAAACTATGCTTTAACTGAGTATTATCTGCAAATGATTGAATAAGGGAGTTATTAATATACTAAGTGACATATAAATCCGAACACCCAGTTTAAATGGTTTTATTTTAATAAAATTTTGTATAAGTACTTAATGAAGCATAATAAGTAAATGATAAAAATTTCAAAATGATTGCACTGCTTTAAAGCCCTTTGACCTTTAATAATGTGTGGATGCACCCTGATGTGCTACGCATTCTCCAACGCGCCTAGGCATGCTTCTGATCAGGTGGTCAATGTCCTCCTGTGGTATCTCATTCCAGGCAATCACCAACTCGTCTCGAAGTGCTTCTAGAGTCTGAGGAGGACGTTGCAAATTGAGCAATCTCCTACCCATCATATCCCACACGTGCTCAATTGGGGATAAGTCGGGAGATCTTGGTGGCCATGGTAACAATGTGACATCATTATGTTGAAAGAAGTCTATTGTGACTCTTGCAACATGTGGTCGGGCATTATCTTGTTGGAAAGTTGGATCTGCCAGGGTGTCAAGATAGGGTAAAAGATGGGGTTCTAGAACTTCGTGGATATAACGCTGCGCGTTCATGTTACCTCTGATGAAGATTAAAGGTGACCTGGAACCATAAGCTATAGCACCCCAAACCATAACTCCAACAGTGTGATGAACATGTCTTTCAACAAAAAACTGTGGATTCCTCCTTTCACCACGTCGCCTTCTAACCCTGGCACGACCATCGTGCATGCCTAAACAAAATCGAGACTCGTCACTAAAGACAATACTGTTCCATTCCTGATCCCAGAGTGACCGTTGTCTGCACCACTCAAGGTGATTACGTCGGTGTTCTCGAGTTAAAGGGAGGACCCAGTGTGGCCGGTATGAAAACAAGCCAAAACTTCTCATTCGTCGGTAAACACTTCGCATGCCAATAGGTCTTCCGTGTTCTGCAAACCATTCATTTGCAATGGACCTGGTAGTGGAGAAACGGTCCCTTAAGGCCAATAATCTTAGGCGGCGATCTTCACGGTCTGTTGTTCTACGGCGGCATCCAGTGCCCCTTGCTCTTTGCGTACGGCCTTCTCGAAGCCATGCCTGACAACACCTAACCACAGTGTCTACACTTCTTTGCACTCTAACTGCAATGGCCCGAAAAGAAAGTCCAGCTTCCCGAAGTTCCACTATACGGCCCCTATGAAACTCACTAAGTTGACGAAATCGTACAGGTCTCCGTACTCTAGGTATCGTAACCGATCGTAAAGTATGTCAAGAACCAAAATCCGCCAACGTTGATTCTTTACTGCGGCTGAAATAGTCATTTTTAGAGCGTTAGTGAATTAAAAAAAAGCAGTATAAAAACCGGAATGTCCAACTGATAAGGCTGAAAATTTTTTCACTTGTTATTTACAGTAAGATAAATACATTCACCAACTTTTATTAAAATAAAACCATTTAAACTGGGTGTTCGGATTTATATGTCACTTAGTATAATTTTGTTTAAGTCAAAAGTATAAATTAAAGATAGTAGTGAGTAAAGTGGCCCTCGTATATGGAATTTTTATTAATCAGCAAAAATGGAAACTCACGAGGTAAACTAAATCTGTTTTGTACTCACAAAGTTCAAACAAAAGCATTATTATGAAAAATGCATCCACATTCGTTATCCATACCGCGCAAATACGCATTTCCAGGCTTTTATGTTAATAATATCTGGAAATGTATTGGCGCGTTTGCTTGTTCATAATGAATATCACGGGAATAAGCAAATACAAATAACATATCGGGTGTTTCAAATTCGACGCTCACCATTGGGATCTCGGAAACGGCAAGAGGCACGAAGTTGCTTAAATAAGGGCCATGTTGCGCATTTTGGTAACTAACAAAATGCCGTTTAGAAAGTTTCGAAATTCTAAGTACTTCTAAAGAGAGATGACAGAAAAATATATTATATATATATTATATATATATACAAGTGTGAGTCTTCATAAACTGCACATATCAAAATCAGGGAAACTACACTCTATTTCATCGACGGATAAATCATCAAAAAAACATGAATTTGATTTTTTATGAATATATGAATATTTTAAAATTTTTAGTAGCAGCTTCTAACCATATTGAAATAACTCGTTACAACTTTTAAACTAAATGTCCTATCATATTGGAATACATTTTGTAGTGATTGCTGGTAAAAGGACGTACCTGAAAAGTGAAGAATTCCAGAAAAAGCAATGACATCCATTTAGAATAAAGAAAATTTTGATGAAAACCTGTTTTTTTTTTCATCATTTTTACAATAATTTCAAATTTTCTATAAATATCGTCCCTTGTACCCTACCTTTTTTTATTTGTAAGTTATTCTACATGTTATCAGCTTTATAAAAGTAAAAATTGCACGTTTATTACTTAAATGTAACAGTTTCTATGAGTGTTTATAAAAAAGCCCATGCGCATCGTCTTGCTAGGCACCATTGTTTATCATGTAGATACCTTTTTTGGTGATTCAATGTAGAGTCGCGCGGGCTGAAGTACGAGTGGGGAGGCGGGCCCAGTTGAAGAACAATTGAATGTTGGGCAGTTAGGCAGCTATTTGTGTTTCCCCTGCCAACTTTATCAGTTTCGTTTGCTACATATCGCGCTTTCGTTTTTTGGTCGCGATGCCACGTATAAGTGATTTCCCTCCGGCACACATTGCCGATATCCATTATTATTATGGAATGTACCGAGGGAGTGCTAGAGCTGCTTGCGCAGCTTATCTAGCTGCATTTCCAAATCGACGCCCTGTTCCATCGGCCCGTAACTTTCAAGAAGTACATAGAAGACTGGCTAACACTGGACTTGGTTTGCCTCGAGATCGCCGCGAACCAGGTGTTGCTATCGATGAAGCCATTTTGGATAATTTGTTTGCTGACCCGACTACTAGTACGAGACGTTTGGCGGTACGTCATGGCGTATTCCAGAAATCGGTTTGGCGCATCTTGAGGAAAGCAGGGTTGCATCCATACCATTATCAAAGGGTGCAGCACTTGCATGAAGATGTGGATTGGCTTCCAAGGTGCGTTATGTCTACATAGATTTTAATAAAAACAAGAGACAATCCTGAATTCCCGAAAATAATTCTGTGGACAGATGGATCTCAATGCACGAGAGACGGCATCGTGAACTGTCGTAATTTACATAAGTGGTGCCCAAAAGATGAAAACCCTAGGCTGAAAAGGGCTTCAACATTTCAAGTGAAATTTTCTGTAAATGTGTGGGCCGCACTGATTGACAACTTTTTGATTGGTCCAATAATACTCCCGAGAACATTAAACGGAGAGAGATTTCTGGAGCTTTTGCGGACTGAACTGCCCTTGCTGTTGGAAGAAGTGCCGCTGCAAACCCGTCGAAGAATGATGCTTCAAATGGATGGATGTCCTGCCCATTACTCGCTGATTGTCAGGTCTTTTCTTAATAAAAATTATCCAGGCCGCTGGATCGGTCGACAAGGACCTGTTGGGTGGCCGGCGCGTTCCCCAGATCTCACACCTCTCGACTATTTTTTATGGGGGACAATGAAACAAAGGGTGTACAGCAGTTCCATAAACAACGAAGCGGAACTTGAAGAAAGAGTTTTGCGTGTTGCAAACGAAATCAAAAATGATCCCGAGATGATTCGTAGGGCAACTCATCAAATTTCACTTCGCGCTACAATGTGTTTGCAGCAACGGGGTGGCCATTTTGAACATTTGATGCATTAAGCCAAAATGATTATCCTATAGACAAGTCTATTTGATTTTATTTGTTAAAGATAATGAATGATTCAGGTAGGTTAATACTGTTGTTTTATTCCTACTCTGGCGTTGAACTGAGTTCACTGCTTTTTGAAACGCTGATTTAAAAACTTGTATCTAAGTAATAAACTTGCAATTTTTCACCATTAGGAAGCTAATAACATGTAGAGTAACTTAACATTTGAAAAAGGTAGGGTGAATAGGACAATTTTTATTGAAATTTAGCAATTGTTTTAAAAATATATAATTGTTGAAAAAATAGTGAGTTTCAGCATATTCCTCTTTATTTTAAATTTATAGCATTTAATTTCGTGGAAATTTTCACTTTACTGGTACGGCCTATTATTTGCAATCACTACAAAATTTATTCCAATATGATAGGACATTCAGTTTAAAAGTTGTAACGATTTATTTAAATAGGGTTAGCAGCTGACTCTAAAAATTTTAAAATATTCATAAAAAATCAATTATTGATTTTAATTTTTTTTTGATAATTTTTCCGTCAATAAAATAAGGTGTAGTTTCCTTGATTTTGCTATGTGCACTTTATGAAGACTCACACTATATATATATATAACATATTTTTTAATATTTTCAAAAAAAGTGATTTTATTCTGAAGAATAAAAAATGATTTCAGATAAAGTAGTTTATAGAAAATGAAAAATTAAGGATAATCGGTATAAAACTTTATTTGACCTAAATCTTAGGTTAGGTACAAGATATCAAGATGCGGTTTTCGCATTCTTGTTTAGACATCGCTTAGCTACCTTTCTGTAAAAAATCATACCAATGCATTCAATTTTTTTAGAAAATTAACCATTTTTGTCGGAATGTCGAAAAAGGCCTTCTAGCGGCTTTGAAACAAAACTTCAAATATTATAACGTTTGTAGACCAAGAATAGTTCTTCTCAACTAGCTTAAGTTCGTTAAAATCGGCTCAGCCGTACCAAAGATACAGGGTGTTTTTTATGCAAACCTTTAAATACCCCACACATCAGAAATTGCAAAACAAAAAAGTTCACATTATCCTCGACTTTAAAATCAGGTGTTTTTTGTTACGTTAATATTACGGAATTTACAGAAACACCACTTTTTTAGATTTAAGATTGCAGTTATGACCCCTAGCGGCCATTTCAGAAACTTTTTTACGAGGTTTTTCTCTTTGTCGTTTAGTAACAACTGTTTCTGCCGCAACCCTCTACAATGGATAGGTACCTCGCATTCTTAGATGGCCACTCTGCACGGAGAAGAGTCAGACCTTGCTTCCAACATAACAGACAAGATTTTGAACATCAACTATAACTTGTCTCTGCTTATTTATGATTTTTATTGATATTACATCAATAAAATTTTCATTTCCTGTCTAGGTTTTCTTACAATTTTCGTTCCAATAACAAAATCCTGGCCAGGAAATGTTTTACTGCATTTGGGACTGCCAGCTCCATCTAAAAGTACAAAAGTCCAATATAGCGTCCATATGAAAAAACAAAGTTGGTGATGGAAGTCGGAAGAAGAAACCTCGAATTGAAAATTTGACTAGGTCATCTTGAAGAGGAGAATAAGTTACAATGACATGATGTAATTTACTTTGGAATCCCATCTCAAGTAACGTCTGGAAAAATAAAAAATGATTTTGCAATAATTCTCGTATACGAAACAAATGGGTATGTTATAATTCCAAGGTCTACGTAGGAAATTATTTGGAATAACTAAGGTTTGGCAATGTAAATAAGTATATAGACATATTATATATTTTT
The DNA here is from genome assembly GCA_963669975.1 of Acanthoscelides obtectus. NCBI lineage: Eukaryota > Metazoa > Arthropoda > Insecta > Coleoptera > Chrysomelidae > Acanthoscelides > Acanthoscelides obtectus. The sequence goes on along the minus strand of CAVLJG010000004.1, from coordinate 101,496,591 downwards.
GAAATCAGAATTAAAAACTTGGTGCCAAAGGACAACAGAAATTTGAAATCAAATAAAGTCAGGAAACAGTTGTAACCATTTTGGGGAAATTAGATATTTTCCGTATCTTTTACAATTTTCTAAGTGGCATTTTGCTGGTTACCTAAATCCGCAACATTGCCCCTATTTGAGCCACTTCGTATCTCTTACCGTTGGTGATGTCGTATCTAAACCACGCTGTATACCTACGTATGCGCCAATTTTCGTTCTGTCCACTGAGTAGTTAACAGAATTACATTCCGTCAGTTGCTCTCGCAGCAGATACGCAAATAGGATTAAACAAATTTAATCGGAAATATTAGCAGCAGGTATTCCTGGAAATGTGTCCAGAGTTACCACTGCTTACGCAATCGAAATCTGATTTGGAAATGTATCCTCCTACAAACGTTCGAATGGTTTGTCACTGCCTAGGTAGTGGAGTAGTTACATACAGGGTTGTCATTTGAAAACTTTCCACCACGGATCTATCAAAAACCACTGATTAAAAGAAAAAACGCCGCGATCCGTCAAAAGATTTGTCAAGGGGGACGACTTTATAACCAAAAACCACTTCACCCTCTTTCACCCTCGACCCCCAGGATCATTGCCTTGAAAATTTAAAATGACAAGGGATATCGAGTGATAGCTTGTTTGAAAGTAGTTTCGAAGTTCTTTATTTTGGCGTTTGGTATTTTAAAATCAGTCGATTCGTTTTTCAGAAATTAGAAAAATCTTTATTTATATTAATTTGTTCAGATAAAAAACAAAAACATACGAAAATATCACTTTTTATTTCAATAAGTGTTTAATGTTGCCCGTTAGAGTGTGACAAATCTACAATTTGTTTATAATTTAAAACGAAAACTACCAAGATAAACAGCAATTCCGAAGATTAGACGTGGCAACAACTAAAAAACAACCCGAATTTTCGGCATCCTTTCCGTCAACACAGATATTCTGGGCGATCTGCATTTATTGTTATATCTTAGTTATTTGTTGCTAAGGGGAAGAAAGAATTAAATTTGCTGTCAGTTACCTTTGTGACATTCTTGGACTGAAAATTAATTAAATTAATTTATTGATTCAGATTGTTCACTTCCAAAATGGTTTACACACTAGTCGAAAGAGTGAAAATGATTCTAATTTATGGTGCCCAAAATCGCCAGACATCGGGGGACCTTGTTGCTAAATTTACTCAAGCTGGATCAATGAAAGGACAGATAGAGACAACCAATAACATCTTTGAGGTCCATGTCCCTAAATGTAAAAATAAAATGTTTTCGTATCCCCCATGGTTCACACGTGAAATTATACTTAATATCAAGAAGAAGGACATAGCAAGAAGGAACTGGAAACGTGACGGTACTAAGTTTTCTTATGATCAGTTCAGTAATTTTAGGAAGCTCATTGAGAACCAGATCAGTGTTGCCTACTCCGCTTACGTCCAATCGCTTGAGGATGCCATTGTCAATGATCCTAGCAAATTCTGGTCATTTGCCCAGATCAAAAAACAGCAATCTAGAATCCGCCCAAGGATGACGCTTAACGGCAATGTCTGCGATACGCCTCAGGATATAGTGGACAGTTTTGCTACCTTCTTTTCAACAGTTTTTATCCCGTCTGGTCTACTAGGGTCATCTCCTCCAACAAATAATTCTACCGATATCATTTCTTCATAAAATATAAGTGAAGAAAACGTAATTAGGGTTTCGAAAAGATTAAAGAACAAAATGACGTCTGGATGTGATGGTATTCCAAGTTTTTCCGTTAAAGATTGCATTCATATACTAGCGAAACCGCTGGCTTCCATATTCAACCTAATTCTAAAATCAGAGACATATGTTGTTTGAGATCATCGCTTATGAAACGGTTTACTGCTCGGTCAGGGGTGCAGTCTCTATTAATCAGCATGGGTTTATGAGAGGCAGATCTACGGTCACCAACTTGGCTCTAATTTATTACTCAGTACATTTCTGAAGTACTAGACGGTCAGGGACAAGTTGGTGTCATCTACACAGATATTCAGAAGGCGTTTGATCTAGTTGATCATTATGCACTTCTGGATAAGCTTAAAGCAGTGGGTATGTCTGATGCAATGCTGTCGCTCATCAATTCATATTTGAGGGATAGAAGGTTATTTGTCGAATATAGTGGTCATAGGTCGAGTTACTATCGGGCCACGTCTGGGGTACCTAAAGGGTCAAATCTAGGTCCATTATTGTTCTTAATATTTGAGGAGCAGACTTTCTAATCGCACTTTGTCCATATTTTAACATTTTTGCCCAAAGGTGGCATTTGATTCATGGCACTGCTTACTACAAGATTCAAAACTGAAAGACACTCGAATCGCACTATTTTTAGTAGATATTTGACATGAAAAGTATCCTAGACAAGCTAAACGCACTTTGTCCGATGGCAAGAGACAATCAAATAGCAATATAACGGACAATTTGCGATGTGTCTGTCTGTCAATGCTGCAGTACAACGGTCCTGGCTGTCAAATGAGAGTGCTGTTAAGTAGTGATAGCGCAAAAGATATTCTGTGAATAAGTTAGAACAACATCAGTGATGGAGAGCATGTGGTTAGCGATGTTGATCGAGTTGCCAGGAGGAGGAAAATGAATGCTACCTCAAACGGTAGGAAAGGTTCACTTAAAAAAAATTGCAGAAACTTCCGAGGCCAAAAGAATAATCATAAAAAGACAAACATCTAATAGTGGTGAAGGTGAAATCTTGTGTAAGACCGAACTATTATACAGAAATGATGATCCCTCAAAGAAAGTTTACATTTTTAGTAAGTTTATCAGGCCAAGATTGGGTAAGAGATCCAGAGATAACCTGGCTTGACCCAATTTTAAAAGATCTGTACAGGGAACACGGTAACATTGGAAGAAAGGTGCAGAGCTGTGCCCACGGTGAATATGACGAAAAATGTTGCTTCCTGGCGGAAGACGACTTACATGTAATATAATTGGAATAGAACTGTTTGCTTTAGAGTTTTGAGTTTGAAATAATTTTTCATTTATAGACAAACGGACTGGCTTTCGTCCATTGCGGACATTCAAAGAGCACTTTGTACATTAATTTTTTTCATTTTTTCAGTAAGCTATTAATATTTGCTGAGCCTTGTTACTATAGCAAACTGTTGATAATAAAATACGTTTTGTCATGTGTTACTCGTTTTTCAAATGTTAGCAATAAGCTTACAGCAGTTTTTCTCCTTTCCTGTAAAAAGACCAAAATGGACAATGTGCGATTACAATGTTTGCTCCTCATTTATTAATGACTTGTCTTTTGAACTGAAGTGTTTCCATTTGTTTTTCGCTGATGACCTTAAAATCTGCACGTCAGTCAAGACAGTCGAGGATTGCGTCATGTTGCAAGATGACTTAGCTCTAATTTCGTCATGGTGTTCATGAAACTGTCTCAGTCTGAATGTTTCGAAATGTAAAGTTATGACTTATACAAGAAAAGTTAACTATTTAATTTATGATAATCATAACATCAATGGTCAGGTTATAAACAGATGCACCTCTTATAGAGACCTTGGAGTCATTTTTGATACCAAGCTAACGTTTACTGAGCATATACTCAATATCTCGTCGGCTGCCACTCGACTACTTGGTTTCTGTATCAGAAACTGGAAGGGTTTCTCCAATGTTGATACATTAATGACCTTATTTTTTACTTTTGTCAGGAGCAAGTTGGAGTATGCGACTCTGATCTGGCCCCTATATACCAAAATTCTGTCGGGATCCTTGAGGCCATTCAACGTAAAGCTTTAAAGTATTTTCACCTTAAATGCACAGGTTCTTATCCAGAAAGAGGTTGTGACCATAGTGCCCTATTAGAGTTTTTCAATTTGGATTCACTGTCAACAAGACGAAACATATTTGCTTTGTCGTTTTTGTATGGCCTCATTCACAATAAAATTGACTGGCAAAATTTACTTGAAAAAATATGTATCCGCGTTCCAAGGCTAGGAAGTCGACAACAAATGGCATTCTATTGTCAAGCTTGCCGTATAAATGTTACGACAAAATCGACAATTAATCTCATGTGCTGCATCATGAACAGTGTTACTGAATCGTGTGATATTTACAGTGACAGTTGTGCATCGATTATTAACTGCTATAGATCATCCAATCTTATTTAGAATGTGTGATACTATAGATTTAAGTCCAGGAACCATGTCTCTTTAATTGTTATTTTTTTCAGCGTTTCCTGTAATTGGGTTTCACCTGTTGCAAATAAATAAATAAATAAAATAGATACGAAACCATCAGAATATATAAACTGAAAGATCCTGAAATCTTGAAGATGTACAGAGAGGTAACCGAAGCCAAGGTAGGAAATATATACGAACATATTACAGATTGGAGTATTGAGCAAGTATGGCGTAAATTCAAAGATACTATATTCGAGTCAGCCAGAGACGTTTGCGATCTGTCAAAGATGAACAAAAATATGAAACAAACTGCTTGGTGGACGCCAGAAACTAAACAGCACGTGAAAGAAAAGAAAAATAAATGGAAGACGTATCTACATAGAAAAACAACAGAAGCATACGACGAATATAAGATACAAAGGAATAACCTGAAAAAGTTGATAATAGAAGAAAAGAGGAAATACTGGGAGGGAGATGGAGCAGAATAGCAACACAAACAAAAAACTGTTCTACAGTGCTCTCAAGTCACTTAGAAAAGAAGAACACCAAAGATCGGTAGCCGTTGAGTCAATGGATGGAAATACACTAACGGAAGAAAAAGACATAAAAGAAAGATGGAAGGAGTACTTTTACCAGTTACTAACTAAGACTAATGACGTACCATTGAATTAACAATTCCAGTATCTACTACATTCAGGAACAGACCTAGAGATGATAGAAATTCAGGAACTAGTAGGAGCAGTCAAAAGGATGAACATGGGTAAAGCAGCAGGGCATGATGGTATCAAGCCAGAGATGATTAAAACAATGGGACCAAGATGCATGGAAACACTATTAGACCTATTTGTGCAGATATGGGATTCAGGGGTCGTACCCAAAGACTGGGAAGTTGGAATCGTGGTTCTGATTTCCAAAAAAGGGGACCCAAAAGAATGCACAAATTTTAGAGGAGTCACATTATTGAGCGTCGTAGCCAAGCTGAAAGGATTTTGGAAAACAAGCTGACCAAGAAAATCGAACAAGGGATGAGAGATTCCCAAAGCGGCTTCCGGAAAGGATATAGCACCCAGGGCCACATCTTTATCATCAGAGAAGTGATTGCAAAGACACGGGATCAAAACAGAGAGGCATACGTAGCTTTTCTGGACTTAGATTAGGCCTTTGATAGGATAGACAGAAATAGCAAAAAAGACAAGTGGGAACAAAGCTAATTCAAGGTATCGCAAGCCGAAATTATGTCCGCGTGGGTGAATTGGATACGGATGAATTCACAACGGACCAAGGACTAAGACAGGGCAGGGTACTGAGCCCGATAGTATTCATCTTAGTTATAGATGAAATAATGTTGGAAACCAGACACGACACCAAAAAGCTATTAATAGGATATGAAAACCTAGAATCGGTAACAATAGCCGAGTGCGCATTCCCAGACGATCTTGCCATATTTGCTGAGTGAAAGAAATATACAAACAAATCTAACCATATGGGACGAAGCTCTCTCTTTCACGAACATCAAAATAAACATAGATAAGGGTAAGATAATGGCAATAGCGAGACATGAAAACAAAGCCGCCCTACTAGTAGGAAAACATTGACTAGAACGCGTAAGTTAATTCAAGTATCTAGGAACCAAAGTAGACGCTAAAGGAAGACATGAAAGAGAGATCTAAATGAAAGAATAAATGCAGCTGCGAAACTGTACTATGCTCAAAATAAAACATGCTTAGCCAAAAAAGAACTATAACTCGATACCAAGCTAAAGATGTATAAAGCAGTTTTCTTACCTGTTCTTTATGGGGATCAGAATCATGGGTGCTGACAAAGAAAATGAAACAAAGGCTGCAAACGCTTCGGATGAGGTTCTTGAGGAGGATCAGAGGCGTCACGAGTGCAGACAAAATAAGAAACGAACAAATAATATACGATCTGGGAGTAGAAGCAGTAACAACGGAGATCGAAAAAAGTCAGCTGACATGGTTTGGACACATAAACCGGATGAAGGACACTAGGCAAGTGAAAAGAATATGGCAGGCAAGGACGGTACCAAGTCGATCGAGAGGAAGACCTAAAACAACGTGGGACAAAGCTATGGAAGAAACATTAAAAATGAGAGGAATTACAGCAGCAGAAGCTAGAATACTTGCAAAAGACAGAAGACTGTGGCGAAACTTTGTGTATAATTATTAACTGTAAGGCACTACTATTAGTAGTACTAAATATGGTACTAGAAGGGTTGTAGACAAGATAGACGGCGCTCCTCCTCACTACGTTCTTCCGGTTGCGCAATGGCTAGACGACGAAATTTCAGATAAATAGATAGGGCGGAGAGGGCCTACAGAATGGCCTGCTAGATCTCCTGATTTAACGCCAATAGACTTTTTTCTATGGGGTCATTTAAAATCTATTGTGTGTACTCCCCACCTGAAAGTCTGGATGAAGTTCGTCAACTCATCATCGAAAGATGCCATGATATCTCACAACATGTTTTTGAAAATGTCTGTCAGGAATTTGAACATCGCCTATATTTTGTTTTCCATCTGAACAAATTAAGATAAATACAGGTGATTCTATTTTTTTTTAAAGCGAATCGACCGATGTTAATAAATCAATTGTCATAATAAAGCACTTCAAATGACCTTTCAAACAAGCTATTACTATTTTAAGGGGATGACCCTGGGGGCAGAGGGTGGAAGGGGGTGAAGTAGTATTTGGTTGTCAGATCCTTTGACGTGTTTCGGCGTTATCACATTAAATCAGTGGTTTTCGATAAACCCGTAATGGGAACTTTTCAAATGAACACGCTGTATGTCCAAGTTAATGTAGTGATAGAAATATACTAAGTGACATATATATCCGAACACCCAGTTTAAATGGTTGTATTTTATTAAAATTTTGTATAAGTACTTAATGAAGTATAATAAGTTTTTTTTTTTTTTGGCTTTAGGACTAAGCCATGCAGCCAGAAACTAGGTTGGTATATAGAATATATCTAATTATGGACAAACACACGACGTCACAATATCCATGGCGAAGGCGAGATTCGAAATCGCGACCCGGCCGGCCGGCTGATCAATAGCACGACCCTCTGACACTCTGATCCACGCGGCCAACCGAGGTCCCAAGCATAATAAGTAAATGATAAAAATTTCCTAATGATTGCACTGCTTTAAAGCCCTTTGACCTTTAATAATGTGTGGATGTACCCTGATGTGCTACGCATTCTCCAACGCGCCTAGGCATGCTTCTGATCAGGTGGTCAATGTCCTCCTGTGGTATCTCATTCCAGGCAACCACCAACTCCTCTCGAAGTGCTTCTAGAGTCTGAGGAGGACGTTGCAAATTGACCAATCTCCTACTCATCATATCCCACACGTGCTCAATTGGGGATAAGTCGGGAGATCTTGATGGCCATGGTAACAATGTGACATCATTATGTTGAAAGAATTCTATTGTGACTCTTGCAACATGTGGTCGGGCATTATCTTGTTGGAAAGTTGGATCTGCCAGGGTGTCAAGATAGGGTAAAAGATGGGGTTCTAGAACTTCGTGGATATAACGCTGCGCGTTCATGTTACCTCTGATGAAGATTAAAGGTCACCTGGAACCATAAGCTATAGCTCCCCAAACCATAACTCCAACAGTGTGATGAACATGTCTTTCAACAAAAAACTGTGGATTCCTCCTTTCACCACGTCGGCTTCTAACCCTGGCACGACCATCGTGCATGCCTAAACAAAATCGAGACTCGTCACTAAAGACAATACTGTTCCATTCCTGATCCCAGAGTGACCGTTGTCTGCACCACTCAAGGCGATTACGTTGGTGTAAGGGTTAGAAGGCGACGTGGTGAAAGGAGGAATCCACAGTTTTTTGTTGAAAGACATGTTCATCACACTGTTGGAGTTATGGTTTGGGGTGCTATAGCTTATGGTTCCAGGTCACCTTTAATCTTCATCAGAGGTAACATGAACGCGCAGCGTTATATCCACGAAGTTCTAGAACCCCATCTTTTACCCTATCTTGACACCCTGGCAGATCCAACTTTCCAACAAGATAATGCCCGACCACATGTTGCAAGAGTCACAATAGACTTCTTTCAACATAATGACATCACAGTTGTTACCATGGCCACCAAGATCTCCCGACTTATCCCCAATTGAGCACGTGTGGAATATGATGGGTAGGAGATTGCTCAATTTGCAACGTCCTCCTCAGACTCTAGAAGCACTTCGAGAGGAGTTGGTGGTTGCCTGGAATGAGATACCACAGGAGGACATTGACCACCTGATCAGAAGCATGCCTAGGCGCGTTGGAGAATGCGTAGGTATATCAGGGTGCATCCACATATTATTAAAGGTCAAAGGGCTTTAAAGCAGTGCAATCATTTTGAAATTTTTATCATTTACTTATTATGCTTCATTAACGGCGCTCTCACAGTCAAGCAGAGTTTCTGAGGGGTATCGGGGGGGTGATAGGGAAACGCTAGTAGGACGGCGTTGTGACAAGGCAAGCGCTCTACGTTAGAAAAGGATAGTAATTCGCAGAGGTGTGCTGTTCGCGTGCCTGGTTGAATTTGCATATTGCACAGAGTCGGATTTGATTTGGATATACGATCTAGCGTACGACTGTTTCCCTATTTTGGCGCATAGTATACTCAGCCCTTATTACTCTTATTACTGTTATTGTATTGTTGTATTATCGTGTTGTTATTGTTGTGTTGTTATTGTTGAGTGTCTTTCTTATCAAGGTATCAAAAATGAACAATAAGAGAAATAAACTCGAACTCGAAGAAAACGTTTTCCAGATAGAAAGGTAGGTACCAAAACAATTATGAATTTTAGCATTCATTTTGCCAATAAATTAGACTATACGTAGTTACTATTATAACTATATTTTATATGTTATTTTAGCTTAAAAATGACAGCAAGGTTTCGCATATGCATTCTCTAACAGAGACGGATGGCATGGATCTTCAAATTCAGGTGTGTATACCCTTTTTTTTAGATTTGCACCAGAGGCTGATATCATTTCTGGCAATTCTGATTAAAAATGCAGTAAGTTTACTTCATGGCGTCGATAATAGTATTGTAGAGCAGTTTAACTCAATCATAGCTAAATTCATTGGGGGTAAACGGATTAATTATTGCAAGAAGAGATCCTACCAAGGAAGATGTGCTGCAGCTGTAGTGAGCCACAATACACAGCGACCTGTTTGTGTGATCCAAAAGCGGCTACTCCCTAGTTTCAGTCCAACCTCTTTGATTGCTAAAGTTGAAGAAAAGAGAGCGCACAAAAATCTGAAAAGGAAGCTGAAACCAAGGAAAATTAAAATCAGAGATAGTGATACTAAAGAGAACGCATCCTATGGGGAATTCTGTGAGAAGCCTGACATGAGCAACGAAGATATAGAGGCTGCCAAGGTAGAATTCTTGAAAAAACTTGCAAAAACCGACTCCAAAATTTCCCAGATCGAGCAAGCCACAAAATCTCAGGATTGCAATTTGTGGCGTCTTCATCGAAGAATGAGGTTGACTGCGTCTCGGTTTGATGAGGTTTGTAGAAGAAGAGATACAACAAGTTGCAGAGCTCTAGTAAACGCCATAATATACCCAACCGAATTCTTTAGCAATGCATGTGACTATGGAAAAAAGCATGAAAGCGTGGCAAAGGCAGAAATAGAGAAATCATATTCGCAATCAGAAGTACAATCTTGCGGGTTGTTTATTGATAGGACCCATCCATTTCTGGCAGCATCGCCAGATGGTTTGATAGGCGAAAAAGGTCTGCTAGAAATTAAATGTCCATGGTCGGTTAGAGAAATGACCCCTGAAGAGGGCATTCTGAACAAAAAAATTACGTTTTGGATAAACGATGAAATAAATAAAAAACATAAGTGGTATTACCAAATTCAAGGGCAGCTACACGTCGCACATAGAGAGTACTGTGTGCTTCGTGCTTGGACCCCGTATGGTATGAAAATAGACGTCATTCAAAGGGATGACGTTTTCTGGAAAAATGAAATGGGAGAGAAATTGAAATTCTTCTACATGAACTGCTTGCTCCCAGAACTGGTCGATTCCAGGAAAAGCAGAAATATGCCAATCCGCGATCCCGATGCGATCTTGAAGGCACAAGAGAACCGTTTGAACAAGAAAAAGAGTTCTTGAGAATTGGCTATTTTTGCTGTACTCGGGTACCAAAATGGAAGAGATTAGCATATTACATTGTAGGCCGTTACTAACCCCTTCGGTGTGCAGATCTCGCATTAGCAGCGATGTGCGAGATGTTATGCTAATCTCTTCCATTTTGGTACTAGTACCAGATGTTCACTATTTATTGTATGTTATGTATATATTGTTTATTTAAATAAAAGTCAATCGTCAGGCTCAATAGCACGTAGCATCGGCTAGCTTTATCTAGTCTGTTAGATGGCGAATATTGAAATGTCACATTGACACGTTAAGCGCCACAGTAGAATCTGAAAGTCCAGTCCACTGGGCCAAACTGTTATTATTGTCAAATTAGCTTGTTTTAAGTTTCGGTTTAATATTTTGACTTGACTTTTTTCTCAAATCCTATGATTTTTCCCCTTTTTTGATTTTTTTTTCTGAGGTACTAGTTGTATGTCGCGTGGCCCACAGACCAGTCGGGTCGCGTGGCACATAAGTCGCGTCGCGTTTTTTGCAAGTCAAGACTTGCATCATGTCGCGCGTTGAGCACTGTTTCGTGTCATTTATTATTGAAGCGTTGTTGGTATTGTACGTCATCTTGTCCAAATTGCTTTACTGTTTATAAATTATTGAATACCAAATTTGTGATGTCGCATTACGAAGCGGAGCAAAAAAGGCTTGAACAATTGTGTAATGAAATACTATCGGATGAAGAGAGTGGCAGTACTGAGTTATGTGGGGATGTATACTTATCTGATGCATATTCTCCAAGTGGTAGTGAATCAGATAGTAGTTCTAGTAATTCCATATTTATCTGTATTACTGTTTATTTATACCGGTATTTTGTTTATTCCTGCATAAGACTTTGTCAATCTGTTTAGTTTATAAGAGTTCCTCCATATTTGTGTTCGTTAGAATATCGACATTTACCATAACTTACTGATTTGCTGTGAAATTACTTTGTTCATTTTTGAATGAGAATGTCTGATTATTTTATAAGATTTGCTTTTTGTTTTAGATTTGTAGAATATCCTCTTTTTGTAAAACTCTATAAACAACGTGTTTTTTAATGTTTTCATTTCCAATTCAGTATAATTTGGTCCCTCAGGCCACGGACTCTTGGTTCCCGTAAGAAAATCACATCAGCATGGCACACGTCTTACGTTACGCGGCCAAATATAACTGCCAGCAGTGAGACATATCATGTGTGTCACGAGGCCCAAAGCGCCAAATGAGGTGCGACACACGCATTATATCTCATGACGCTTATCGTGTTAAGTTTATTTTACGATACTCCATAAGGCTAAAGCTAAACAGCAAGTGACATTTTATTTGTGTTAAATGCGTTCACTATAATTATTATTATTAACTAAAAAGATTACCGCCTCCAATGACCCTGGAACCACCTGGAAACTTTTGGTCACAAAGTTCTGTATTTTACCACACATGTCAAGTCTTTTCATTTGATATGTAAATTGGGGGTTTTGTACAAAAATATGTAACTCGCAATTTCGAAACGGCGGCAATCTTGGAATCAAATTTTTAGTGAAGTACTGTATTCTACAAGGCGACGACTCTTATTTGAGATATTAGCAAGTATGTTATCCGCCATTTTGTAACGGCCGCCATCTTGATTTGAAACTGTTTTCGTATTACTGTTTTGTACAAGTGCTTCCATTTGATATCCATATTGGGGTGATTGAACAAAAATGATTTTTTGTGGTATCACCTCTGAAGCATGGCCTATTGTATAAAAAGAAATGATCAAAATCGATTAAAAATTTCCCCTCTTTCATTGAAGTCTATTAAAAATATCACATACTGGTCCGATGTTTATCTCGAACGACCGACGTTAAAACTGCTACTGTTTAACTTGGGACAACAAATTATCTGAATACGTCCTTTCTTAGTCCGTACACACCGCCGCGTTGCTTCGACTGGCAGCACGAGATAGTGGATAAAATTCGTGTAAAAGCCTATTTGCAGAGGTTTTCGCGCTTCAAAATTGACGCTTCATTTTTGAATATTTTTCAATGAAATTTTCACAGTGCACTAAAAACAAGACTCCACAGGGTGCTATAGAGCCACTTTTTCGTTTTTTCCTCTGGGTTATTTTTAAAAAAATCGAGAAGTCGAACAACAATTATCTGCACTTCCACCTACCATAACTCCTGAAAAAATTTTTTTTTTAGAAAAGTGGCTCTATAGCACCCTGGACAATTGTCTTCTGAAAATACTGTATAAATTTTATTCAAATATATAGAAAAATGGAGCGTCAATTCCGAAGCAGCTAAACCATTGTAAATGGCCTCAAACTCACTGCGTCGGAGCCGCCTTAAGTACTTATACAAAATTTTATTAAAATAAAACCATTTAAACTGGGTGTTCGGATTTATATGTCACTTAGTATATGACAGCATAAATGGTATGAATTACCAGAAGCGAAAACGTGGAGGTGGATACCTGGATAGTAATTGTAACAGTGGCGTAGCTTGCCCTTCGGGGAGTCTCATATCAAAATTTGTAGGGGGGTCACACCCAACTGTTGCGAGTCCCAAATGGAGGGTAAAATCGAAGAATATAGAGTTACCAGTAGAAGAGCCACTTCGTCGAAAAAACAGATTCCGCCGCGGTAGCTGAGATGATACCTCTAGTGGCTGGAATGTTCCTGCCATTTGGATGCGATCACACATCCATTACTCGCGGTAGTCCAGAAACAATCTTCGCATCTAGTCGGAAACATATTCTGATTAAGTTTTTTGTACAACCTTGACAAAAAAAAAGAAAAACAATTTTTGACAGAATTTCAGATCTGCAGACTCATTAAAAACGATCCTTTTTGAATCAGATTAAACAAAAATGATTTTTAATCAGACGCGAAAAAACAGTATTATACAAAATGACATAGAAAATGCAACACCGACTGGGAGTGCTGTTATTTTGAGCATACAAGTTTCAGGTCTTCTGATAAACAGAAAGTGATTAAAATTGTGTTGTGCAAAAGTGATTAACGTTAATAATGTGTTGAAGCCCCTCTGCTGCCTACACATTCATTCAGTTGTCGCGGCATTGACTGGATTAGGTGATTGATGTCTTCTTGGTGTACTGAATCCCAGACATCAGCATTTGGGTTCGTAACGCCTACAATGTTTGTGGAGGGTGCGGTGAATTTTGCAACCTTCTTCTCATCATGTCCCATACATGTTCGATGGAGGAAAGGTCTGGAGATCGAGGAGGCCAATGAAGCAGATTTACCCCGGACGCTTCTAAAAAGTCTAAGCTAACACGTGCGACATGAGGTCGTGCATTGTCTTGACGAAAAAGTGGATCTTGAAATGTTTCCAGCGAGGGAAGCAGATGTGGTTGTAAAACATAGTGGATATAGCGCTGGGCAGTCATGCTAAATCGAGTGAACTCTATTCGTGACCTGCTGTTGTAGGCAATTGCATCCTACATCATAACACCTACAGTGCTATGGGTATGCAGTTCGATGGAATGATGGACGTTCCCCACGTTCACCACGTCTCCTACTTACCCTTGCTCGGCCATCATGTGTGCCCGAACAGAATCTGGACTGATCGCTGAACACGACTGAGTTCTATTCCATATTCCATTCAAGTCTCTCCCTACTCCATACCAATAATTGCCGACGATGCTGTGAGTTCAGAAGTAGTACAAAATGGGGATGGCATGAAAACAGTCCAAAAGACCTTATTCGGCGATATACCGTCCTCATGAAAGATTGATAGGCGACGCTATCACTGACATTATTCTTGTGTAAAATAGTTCGTTTGCGAACCAGTTTCTAGAACTATTGAACGAGTCCACCGATGTGAACTAGAAAGCACATTAGAACTGTAAAGGAATCTCAATTCGCTTCAACAATCTAGTCATCACGGTGACCGCTAGATACTGTCGATTTTGGATATAGCACACTACCAGTGCTATTATTGTTAGCAAAATGGGTTCATCAACTAGACTGGTCCGAATGCTGTGATAGTTTATTTCTACGTCTACGTGTCTACGATACACAATATCTTATGTCTATTATAATACTAATGACAGATAATAAATTTATTAGCAAGTGTTGTCCAACCTTATATTTGTCTGAGGACTGTGAAGTAGGAATAGGATGTCCTCAAAACCTGAAAATAAAAAGCTTTAAATTGTGTGATGGTTCAGGGTGTTCCGACTATATGAATTTCTCGCGCGTGCAGTGAAAAGTTTCACGGATAATTTGCGCACATCGGCAACATTGGAGGAACTGCGGAGGCAGTTCGCCCTGGACACTCAAGAAGAGGAGACGCTCGTGCGCCGCCGCGGCCAACGTCTTGTAAAACTCTGTTTGTTGTCGGCGAATATATGTATTGGATTATTTAGTGAGTTTTATTAACCACATCAAGCTGACGTGTATCCAAGCATGGGCGTCCGCAAGAATTTTTATCAGGAAGGAGGGTGGTGATCATACGCAAAAGGTAACCTTTTGTGAAAGTTGGTCAGCTCTCAAAAATAATTCGAGTCTGAGGGTTGCGAATTCTCTTAGTGGGATTGTCAGTGATGAATTACCCCAGATATGCCCAAAGTTATCATGACCCTAATTTCCTCATAGCATGAATGGGGTACAAGAACACAACTGAAACTGCAGAAGTAACATTTTTATTCAAAAAGTTGTTTTGGCAACCATTTGCCACAATTTTGACAGCAAGTTGTTATTTTGTGATAAAAAGCTGCATCTGTTAAATCCAAATTTAGGATGTGAGATGCATGTTCTATCTGATATACATACCCTTTCTTATTTTGGATCAATATAACATTTGTAATGAACCCTCTTTAACAAATATACTCATAGCCATCAAACATACACGTCATTTGTTATACCGCAAAAAATTAAGGGTTAAACAAAAAAGTGACAGTATCATATATGCCCAATGTACTTTATACAGGGAAAACCAAATTTGTCTAACGGCTTGAGTTTGATGTGTGAGAGAGAAGCCTGAGAAGTGTGTATCAACACATGCTAGAAAGAGACAGGAGCCGGCGGTGAAGCTCGATGTTTGTATGGCGTATCGTTCGCCACAATTCATGTCACTGTTAAGTAAAAACGTTAAGAATTGCGGTGTAACTACAACTCTCTATACTATAACTATCTAAAACTGTAATGACTCATCGATGTTCACGTGAACATCACTTAACTACCAGTAGTCGGCTGTTCATAGGCGGGGTATGCATGTTTAACATGGGTGAACTAGATTTGTCACATGCTTAATAAAGAGTGGTTTGAAACATATTGTAAGTCAAAAATTTGGGAATTACCTTTATTCATCGTCGCTTCCACTTACATCTGACAGTAATAAACTGTCGCTATCGCTTTCATCGTTGAAATTGACTATAACTGGCTCTATGATGGTGTCGATGTGGTGGTCAAGCTGCCACATTTTTGTTTCTTCCTTCACAACATGACGGATAGCATTCTGCCATGCTTCGGGCGTTACTAGCTGTATGGAAGTCTCAAGTAAAACCTTAACGTCTGGTAATTTGAAGGTTGTGTTATGGCGCGCAATATAACCCTTCACTTGAGCCCAGATGAGCTCTATTGGGTTCAGTTCACAGTGGTAGTGCGGTAACCGCAGCACAGTGACACTACATTGACGGGCCATCTCATCAGTCACGTAACTAATGTTCGCAAGTTTGTGCTGTTTAATTTTTTCATACAATTCCGCTTTCACACATGAATCGTCAAACGGGATTCCTTTTTCGCGCAACCATTGCTGCATGTCACTTTTTCGAGATCCCATAGTCGGTACACGTTCGGCTCGATGACTATGGTAGGAAGCATTATCCATGACGATCACAAAGTTGGGCTCAACTCGCTGAAGCACCCCTTGAAACCAGCTCTCGAAGCAGCTGGCATTCATTTCGTCATGGTAATCACCTCTTTTCTTAGAGACGAAAATCAAGTCACACTCTTCTAAAAAGCCACTATCGCTACCAATATGAGTTACGATCAATCTTTGGCCTTTCCCTGACGGTCCACGAAGACCTGTTGACAAACCTTTAATGCTTGCTTGTCGGTTACTCACTACGTTTTTGTCTATCCAGGTTTTTTTAACTGTGTGACCTGCATTTACCCATGTCTCGTCCAAATAATAGATTTTTCTGCTTTGTCGCCTATATGCAATCATTTCGCGTAGGTATTTTCGACGCCAGGCGACTATTTCAGGTCTCTCTATCAATACTGACTTCCGATTACGCGTTTCGTAACGAAAATTAATATCGTGCAGGGATTTCCTCATTACCTCGACGCTCATTTTGGGTATAATTTCATTTTCCTTGATCGCTGCATGTACAGCCTTGAGGGTTGGTATCTCATTCCTAAAGAAGAATGAATGTACGGTTCGCCTTAACGCCATTTTGCTATCGTCATCCAATTTAACGGACATTCGTCCCTTCAAATTAAACTTTGGATCACTAGTAGCTCCAGTTTTCTACTTTTCATGCACCACCCTGCGAATGGTCCATTCTGGAACGCCTGTCATACTTTCACAACGCGCGAGTGCATCTCCCTGCGACACAATTCTGTTCAGATAATTGAACACGTTGAGCACGATTTCTTTCGCGTCCCTCTTCAGTGCTTTACGAAGCCGTCTACTTGTTCCCTGGCTTTCAGTATTTCCACTCGTGCCATGTGTACTCTCCATGGTTAAGAATAACCAAAACAGTAACCACAGAAACCACAACAATAACAATCACATAACAATTCTAATAAAAAAACACACAATATGCGATCGCTCAACGAAACACGTTCCAATGCGTTGCCGACGCCTATGAGTCTGCCGGTCGAGGCGCGTCTTTGATTTCATTGGTTCTACCGGCGGAGAACAATCAGCCATTATTTCCATCTCTGTTTGTGCTGTTGACCACCGCAAAGCCACAGAAACGACATATGTCGTACGTTATACGGCTGTACTGGAAGGAAGCCGAGATCGAGCTCTGATCACGTGTTGATCATGCGTATGAGTCATTACAGTTTTAAATAGTTGTAGTATAGTAGATGGTCTTCTGGTTTAAATTAACTACACTTTTAGGATAAACCTGATATTGAAAAACACATACTAAAAGTATACTTCTGGTTAGCTGTAAAATCACAGTGAACTTGCAATTGAAGCACCGGGCCTAAGCCAAACAACGTTATACTGAATCGTTTTTTGAGGTTTACTACAAATAGGCCTTTGGGCACATCTCGGTTAATGTTAGTTCTTTCTAGGACAGGCTACACTGCGAATTGTGTACGAGTTGTTCATAGTTACCGCAGCATAAGTCCCCGTCGATAGAGAGATGATACCTCCAGCTCTTTGGTTGATTCCTCTTCGAGCTTGACCCATCATTTGGATCAGCAGTCTCCGATACTTGACATCACAGTCTATCCAAGGTGTGTTGTATATGGAACGATATATTCTTGAAGACTGTAATAAAAGCAGGTCAAACAGGTTGGTTCAGTCGTTACGACAAATGGGAGAGACGCTAATAAATACGGAAATATTGTAGGATATGATATTTGTGTTTTGTGCCATCGCATTATATCTTTCCTCCAGTATCTCCTGATTATTCTATGAGCAGCATACTTGTATATTTTGTCAAAGGGTCAATTAACGAAAAAGTACTAATTCAAAAACCTTGGACTTTGGAAGTTCTAGAAAAGAAGTCTATCTAGTCAAGATACAAGTACAAAGATCGTGAGGTTGCGTCATATCGCAAAATAATGAAGCTGAAAAGAAAGTTTGTTCTTTGTACACACCTCACAGATTGTGATATATTCAACGAAGCGGTTTGCAATGCCACAATGTAAAAATTAAGCACAGGGTGAATGTTGCAGCACAATGACAGTCGGTCTTTCTGGGCGATGGCCAAGCTGACTGAAGGGAGGTTCTCTAACCTTCCATCACTTACTAAGGAGGAAGTGCCAGGCAAGATCTTTGCTGCTAAGCCCACCATGGATGTTTCCCGTAACACTCGGGTGTCATCGATCTAAAAGGCGGTAAGCTACATTCAGCCATAAGGCCGTGAGATGGGTGCTCTTGGCGCTCGTCATCAACAAAGCTTCTGGTCCGGACTTTACTGGTGCCATTGTACTGAAGAGATGTGCAGCGGAGCTTGCTCCAGTTCTTGACCGCACCTTCCAGATACCTTACTGTTCTGGCACTTTCCCAGAAAAATTGAATTTTGGTCTTATCCATCCTATCCCCAAAAAGGTTCTAAGACCGTCTCATGTTTGGGGGCTGCCGCCTCAAGAAGATTATCCATTCTCGATGCTACGTGCAGGAGGGCTGTCTGACTGATCGACGACTATTCTCTAACGGACTGTCTCCGAACCATTTCGCACGAGCGGGGCGTCAGAGATCTAGCTCTCTTCTACTGCTACGCCAACGGACTACGCCCCTCAGAGCTTTGCTTCATGCTGCTTTCAAGAGCTTTGTACATCCAGAACTGCTTCTTCTTTTCCAGATTATCCAGATTGTGGAACAATCTACCCGGTGAGGCTCTACCCAGCTCTATGAGCATTAAGCAGTTTAAAAATCGGATTAACATGGCTTCTTCAACGTACGTGGCTGCTTGGAACAAAGTTATGCGGCATAACAGCGCGTTCGAAAGCGATGCGATGAGATACAAAAAAAGGGAGTGTACAACGTTGATAAGAACGAAATTGGCAACAACTCCAAAGCTATGCAGTTTCTAGAAGATACTTACCTTCACAATGATTTCGTTTCCAAACCAGCAATACACAAATTGCTCTGTGTTCATACATATCAAGTAGAATAAGTTCGTTAAATAAGCAAGCGATCCAACTCTTGCCTAAAAATTATATTTAAGTAATCATCGATACGTACCGGCGTAATTTTTTCATTAATACTTACAATAGACAGCTGAAGTAATGATGTACATATAACGAAAACCCCTCCAATTATCAGTGCGAAACAACTTTTGCGATAAATATCTTCAATTTCAGATGACATACTGAAAAATATTTAAATGATAGACGGTAGAACGAGAAATAGATGTATTAAAATCAACAGTACAGATAGTGTTAAATAAGAATAAATACCATCCATACACACTTACGATAGTTCAAGTGCTTAAGGAAATACACATCTACGATTGTTCAAGGACTTAAGGAAACTGATTCTCCATGGCGAATGCGCTTCTGTGAGTGGTCTTAGGAAAATAGTAGGTTAACGAACTGTGGAGTTTTTAATAAGCACCAAACTCATGCTTGGGCTGTGGAAACCCTCACGTGGTGGCAAAGAGACGTCTAGAGACCAGATTTGGAACTAACGTTTGGTGTGGGGTCATTGGTAATTGAATCTAACTTACCGTACCTATTTGAAATTAGGTAATAATCATTTCAGGAAATCGACTTATAGGACCACTTTTGTTCAACTACAACCTAAACAGACAGAGGTACATAGAGCTTTGCAAGCTATTCTAACTAAAGACGAGTTTAGAAGAACCTTGGATTTTTACCTCTGGCGTCACACGAAGAATCAGGATTTTGAAATTGCGATTCCGCGATCATAGAAATCCTGAGACAAATTATTTTGAGCACAGTTAGAAACATTAACAGAAATACACTAGCTAAGATTGTGCGAAAAAGAGTCACCAATTGTCAAAAATGTCTGGATGCAAATGGACGTTACTTTTCAAATCTAGAAATTAATACTCACTTCCAAAATTAGATTGTACATTATAATTTTGTAACATGTTTGTTTGTTCAAGTGTAAAATACATTTACACGACGATTTTTCAGACTTGTTTTTTTTAACACATTCATAGTTAGAAATTTGTCCCAAAGCATTTGACTTGTTGAGAAGTCGATATTAACGTTAATATTCTATAGAAAATTCAAGACGTTCATGTGGTTTTTTTGCCTTACTAATTAGTGTTATCTTCTGACAAATAAATCATGGCCTCCTTAGAAAAAAAAAACTAATAAGTAAAATTACGTTTGATGATATTTCGGTGATACTCTAATTCTACTTTATGCACTTGTGAGACATCGCTAGACTGAAAATATTACACTCTTTTCCAAAATCCAAAATGGCGGCCATAAGAAAAATGAAAGTTGGCGCGGGTTGTTGGAAAACAAAAGACGATTGAGACATGTCATACATGGTATCTTATTTTTCTTAAAAAAATGTCCGAATAATGTCAAATTGAGACAGCTGTCAAATTAACCGTTTTTTAATCCAATTCAAAAATTGTTTTTTTTTCGACGCGGTCATTTTTTTAACATGCTGGAGTCATTCTGAACAAAAGAAGTCCTAATAAACTTTTCTCAAAGGTTGGTAGTTTTAGAGATATATGCGATGCCGTATTCAGGGCGTCACAGAGTAACATATCAATATTTCGTACGCATAAAAAATGCCACATGTTCCTATAAATATGTCTTACTGAGTTCACCTATAGGATGCTGCTTTTTATACAAGCAACCTTTAAATAAAATTATGTTATCAAACGAAATCTTGACAGCATTGGAGTCAATTTGGGCCTCACAAGATTGTGTCCATGGAAAACAATTAATTCCTTTTGTTTTGCCATAGATCCCAATCAGTATTGCTAATTTTCTACATAAATCTTCGAAGTTGAGTCATTTATTTTAACAGTGAGTAGATCTGATCAAAAGAAATGTTTTTTTCCTTTAACATGTTTCTGGTAAAATTAAAGTAACAAAGTTATAGCTCTTTAGAAGTTTGAGTACCGCCCTGTCTCAATAATAATATTATGTGCTCGTGTTTGGCAACAACGGATATAATCCGCGTTATCGGTTCATCGCATCGGAAACAAAAAAGCGAAAGAATTTGAAACGTTTATCACGGTGTTTTTCGTCAGTCGGTAACGCGTGAGTGAATAGTGGTCTTTGTTGCGTGGCTCAAACGAAATAAAAAATGGCACATGTTTACGAAAATGCTGAACTTGTGGACATGATTCTTATTACAAAATGCTGCTGCGGCATCACGGATTTGTGCGAATCGGTTTCCCAATCGAGTGCAACCAACCCCTGGTGCCTTTGTTAATATAGTACAAAGGGCTCGTGAATCAGGAGACTTAAGACCTTACAGGGGAGGGCCTGCCGGTGCTCCAAGACCGCACGATCAAATACAGGTCCGCACTGAAATACTTGCCGGGAGGATACTTTATAAAACAAGGTAACATTTTTTTTAATGTCTTTTTATTTTTACACACATATTTTGGTTTATCTTCCTTCTACAATCATCATTATGTGAAAATTAATGACTCAACTTCAAAGTCACCCTGTATAATAGTAGCAACAATCATAGCGGAATGCCTTACTGGTGGAGCAACGATATCTCTCAACAGAGACAGAAGTGTCACAAGGCACGTAAAACCATCATGAGGCTCGTCAAACACAGGCACAGGCATCCGGAAGCGATCATCGAAGAAGCTGATGATCAAGGAGTCCAAGAAAAAACACTGGAACGAACTTTGTGACAGCATTAACGAGGACGTGTGGGGAGACGGATATCGGATTGTCATGAAAAAATTCCGATGTTTCGCGCCGTATAGCATGACAAAAGAACGAAAAAAGGAGATAGCAGAAGAACTGTTCCCACCACACACAGTTAGGAGCTACAGTTAAGAAACGGTCAACAACGTAGACATGTTCACGGAAGAGGAATTCGAACAAGCCATATGAAAACTCAAAATGGGTAGAGCCCCTGGTATTGATGGTATACCCCCAGAAGTAATTAAAGAGGCTTCGGTTTTGAGCCTTTTAAACCACCTCCTCACCACACAGAGCTTTCCGGAATCTTGGAAACGGGCCCAACTCTTACTGATACCGAAAGTAGAAGACAAGTACAGACCCATTTGCTTGCTCTTGACAATTAGCAAGCTACGTAATTATTAATACTTGCCAGGCTACAGAAGGAAATAGATTACTACGGTGGCCTACCAGAGTTCCAGTATGGTTTCGGAAAAGGTAGAAATACGTTGATGGTAGTGGACGAAGTCCTTAAAACCATTAAGGGCAGCAGGGAAAAATGGGGCGTTCTCATCACAGTGGACGTCAAAAACGCTTTCAACTCGCTACCGTGGGAAAACATAATGGAGGAGCTGAAAACAAGGAAAATATCACCATACCTCCGAAATCTCATAGGTGCCTACCTCAGTGGAAGGTCACTCCAGATAGCCAAAGAAGAGACCTTAGACATAACATCCGGTGTACCGCAAGGCTCAGTCTTGGGCCCTACTCTACGGAATTTGGTCTACGATGGGGTACTGAGGAGTAAATGGCCACATGGTGTTCGCGGACGACTTGGCAGTGATAGTGCTAGCGCAGGATGAGGAGGCCCTTATGCATGCGGCAAATTTAACCCTGACGATAGTGGACAACTGGATGACGGCCCATCACCTGGAACTCGCACCGCAGAAGACAGAAGCTGACAACATAAAGGGGGAGTGGAGCAAAGCTGGTATTAAGTTTTAACTGCAGGGGAACTTCCGTAACACCAAAGAAGTCTGTTAAATACCTAGGAATTCACTTAGAAGAAGGAGGCCACTTTCGGGAGCATATTTAGCAAGAATTATGCCAAACATTGGCGGACCTACCAGCAACACGAGGAAGGTTATAAACAGCGTGGTGCTTTCAATATTACTTTACGGCGCCCCAATCTGGCACGACATAATGAGCACTACTAGATACAGGCACATGTTCATCAGAGTGCAAAGGAAGATGCTGCTGAGGGTGGCGAGTGCGCTTACAAGACGGTCTCCACGAAGGCCTTACAAATTGTTACAGGGATAGCACCGATCCACTTGCAGTGGCACCTAACGGAGGATGTGGCTCAGTGGACAAAAAAAAAACGAATACCTTATTTTTTATAATTCAACTACCTCGAAGGCCTAAGGCCTAAGCACCGCCGTGGGGCTATAGAGGGATACATGGGAAAGGGGAAACGCCACACGGACTCTGGCAACATGCACACATTCTGGCTCCGCCTACGAGATCCGCCGGGTGGTACCTCCGCGTTCGACAGTCAGAGACCGTTTACCACCTACGGACAATCACAACATCCATAGCCAAGAGAAAAATCTCCTGGGATGGGACTGGAACCCGCACAGCGCACGGCGACTGATCAGGAGACCGAAGAGTCTACTACTGCGGCCACCTTTGCTGCCTGACATCGGGAAGTGGATTGCTTGCAAGCACAGACGACTGGATTACCACTTAACGCAGGAACTGATGCAGCATGGTACTTTTCGAGTTTTCACGAAGAGAATACAGAAATCAGACAGCGATGAATGCATGTATTGTCAAAAAAAAGACACAGTTGCACACACTCTCTTCAAGTACAACAGATGGGAGCAACAAAGGGCACAAGTCGTTGTTAGCCTAGGACACGACCTGACGGAGAGTAATCTGACTAGCACCATGATGGCGAACAACCAATCTTGGATAAAGATACAAAGATTTATCAGGGAAATAATATCCATTAAAGACAAGGG
This sequence comes from Acanthoscelides obtectus, assembly GCA_963669975.1. Lineage (NCBI taxonomy): Eukaryota > Metazoa > Arthropoda > Insecta > Coleoptera > Chrysomelidae > Acanthoscelides > Acanthoscelides obtectus. Next base: position 101,472,714 of record CAVLJG010000004.1, on the reverse strand, counting down.
TGATAGAAGAACGGACAGCCCAAACTCCTAGGACATATACATGGAAATTTTACTGCAGAAGCCGCTGAGGAAACGAAGACATGTGTGAGACACAGTCATGCTGGTAGTAAGCGCAGGCGAATCCCAGCATGAGGGTGGGGAAGAGGTTTTTAGCCCAGGTGGCATAACCTAAATGCGGATACTAGATATCCGGTCTCAGGTATCTCTTGGTGATTTCCCCCCAAGAAAAAGAAATCTAAGTGTAGCTCAACAATAGCATTTCTGAAAAGCCTGATTCGTAAGCTGAACAATTCCTGATAAAGTGAATCATTTTTCGAGAAGAAACACCTTTGTTCCAGTACAGTTCTAGTGATTTTGGCACTAAATCCAGTATCCTGATTCCGCCATATTGTGATTTTATTATATATTGAAGCAGCCGCCCAGGCAAAAGCCTCAATACTAGGGCACCGCGGCTGCTATAATTAGCTTACAGAAAGTTTGTTGAATCCGATTTTTGAACTGCCTAAGGGTAATAGAACTGGGAAAAACCTCCTCAGGTAGATTGTCCTACCACAAAGCGGTCGTAGTGACCAGATCAGGACGTGCATTGGAACTATTAAACTCTACCAGATTGTTGCACTTCCTGCCAGTAATAATTAACTAACTAGTCGTCTTTTCTACAGCATACTGTCAACGGCAAAGCTGTGAATCGGATTGGTTGTATAGAAAAATGGTCGTTGATATGCAAGAGGAACAATGTCGGAGCCCAGACCGATCCGAATCGACAACAGGGTCAGCGCTAAATACGCTCAGCACTTGTTGAAATATCATTGCTAGTAGCGCTGCTCACTATGCGTGCATATGATACATCCCTAAGTAGCATACCTAAATAATATCTCTTTGTGCAACACTTACGCTATGATATGTTGATGATGCTTTATGCACACAAGTAAATTCTTGCGCATTTCATTTGAGAATTTTAGACTACGTGGTGATATCCTCAATCCTTCATCTACATGGTGTAGTTGCCCACTAACCGTCACAAATTCATGCAATCTATCCAAAGTGGCACATAGGATATCACATTGGAGTCCTACTTGAATTGCTAGCGCCGGATAGAATGTGTCCAGATTTAGGCAGATTAGTGTGTTCCACATGGCTACTAGGTTCTGGAACACGTACGTAATTTGGAAATAGGGGTATTCGTGCCAGTCCCAGGGAAGCCTAAAAGAGACAGATGTAGGTCATTAAAGTTATAAATAGTAAATTATTGCAAAACTGGTCAAAACAACTTTCTAAATAAACATAACTTGTTGCAAGACAGCCGATTTGGATTTCAGAGTTCGAAAGACATTAACGATATTATCCTTTCACTGATAGAAACTGAATGAGGGAGAAGATCACGTGGCGATTTTCTGTGATTTATCTAAAGCTTTTGATTGTTTCAGTCATGGAAATCGGCTGCAAAAATGGCCCGCCATGTTACCACGGGAGTTAGCCTTTAGTGGTTCCGCCGTTATCTATCAGGTAGATCCCATGGTCCGGGCTTAATAATAAACAATCTGACATCTCTATTGCTCATTCGGGAGTGCTCCAGGGGTCTGTTCTGAGCCCTACGCTATTCCTGATATACGAGCCCCTTCCCACTTCAGTTGGCCCAACTATTGAAATCTTAGTTTTTTTCTTATCAAACACAAATAATATCTAATAATAATAATAATCTAGCAGGGTATTATAGGTTTAAAATATTAATAATGAATATTTTGATAATATATAGCAGAAAACACCAACTTTATCACTCCCTAATCAAATTTGCTGCATAAAAACAAAAGCCATGACCATTGTTTTTATTAATCACAGCTGTCAGAATACTTTTAAAATAGTTTTGGGTAGTTAGGGTTTTCAAAATGGGTAGAGGAAAGGTTTTTAGTGAGAAAATTCGGTTACTGATAACTAAATTTCTTAATTCTGGGAAATCAAACGCAGAAATTGCAACTTTGCTAGACTTATCGCAGTATAGTGTGAGAAATATTGTTAGAAGATATAACGTAACTGGTTCAGTTAATATCAAGCCACGATATGTGAAAAAAAGTAATATCACAAATGCCGACCGAAAAGCATTAAGAAGAATAATCGTGAAAAACAGGCGTGCCAATTATTTACAATTAAGTGCTCTGTGAAGCGACGCTGCTGGAAGGAGAATTTCGAGGTCCACAGCTCATAGAGAGGCCCACAAAGTGGGATTTAGCACTTGCAAGGTAAGTTTTCTTATAAAAAAAGTGAAGTAAAGACCCTAAAGTTGCACAACTTGTTTATAGACCAAACAAAAGCCACTATTAACTCCACTGCAAAAGAAAAATCGACTTAGATGGGCTAAAGAACATAGACAATGGACACCTCAACAATGGTGTGCAATGCACTGGAGTGGCGTCTGAAGAGAAAAGTGAAATTTCCAGCATCCATTATGGTCTGGGGCAGTATGTCAATAAAATGAGTAGGAAAACTTCATTTTATTGATGGAAATGTGGATACAAACAAATATTTGACAATTTTAGAAGAATCGCTTTTACCAGTGATGGAAGAACGTTTCCGGCCAAGATTTTGTGTTTCAGCAAGATGGTGCAGCGTGCAATACCTCAAAAAAGGCTATAAAATGGATGGAAGAAAATAATGTACCACTTTTGAAATGGGTTTCTAGCAGTCCAGATCTGTCACCTATTGAAACTTTGTGGCACGAGATGAAAAAGGTTCTACGACAACATCCTGCTCGTACAATCACCGAACTGAGACAATAGCTTCAAGAAATATGGGATCGTTTTACACCAAATTTTTGCCAAAACTTGGTTAACACTATGCCCTCAAGAATTTCAGCCGTAATAAAAAATAAAGGTGATGTTACCCAATGGTAATCTTTCAATTGTTGCTTTGTTAACTTCGCGCATTTATTTGCACATTGTTTATTTGTTCAGATGTTCTATTAGTTATAGGTCTAAGAGATTTCAAATATGTATTCTTTACGACTAGAGTGTACCTAAAATGTTTTTGAGAAAATGAATTGTTTTAGAAGTGAATAGTTTCGCCATGTTTAGTTTATACAGGCATATTTTGGTACAAACCCAAAGTGGGCCAACTGAAGTGGGAAGGGGGTCGTACCTACATTAGCAATTCAGCCACAATGTTGTAACTTGCAACAAACTATAGCTCTTGACCTGTTGAAGATAAACATACGGTGTGATGCAAATGATAAAACAAACATTATGTCCTTCAAATGTGCGTTCAACAATTTAATGTTTTCTAATTATAACAATGAAAATAAAAAAAGTTTCTGGGGCTATAAATTGATCACAAGTTGAAATTTAGTGATCATATAATCGCATTGTGCGAAAGGCTGGCGTCTAGTTGCTTTGCTGTAAGATTTGTATCCCGAGAGCTGGACATTTGAAAGGCAGGACTACGTACCATGCGATCGCGGTATGACATTGCATTTTCGGGATTTTGTGGTATACAACTCCTGAGATAAGTTTCTATTCTCCAATAAAGAGCTAGAAGTAAGTTTGGTTGAAAAGAGATATGACAGTGAACAACCAGCAACTGAGGCTAGAGGGCCCAGTTTCTGGCATTACACAGGATATTCAGCCATCTACCGGGCTACCAAAATAATATTGATAATAATAATAATATAATAATAACATAATAATAATATAAGTTTATTCACCGATAAAATATTACAGTTTATTGAAAATAAATATGCATGTATACGCTAATAAACTGAAATAAAACCACAGAAGAATTTAATTCTTGTGCGTGGGAAAACACTTTTTAATACATAAATTTAAATACAACATAATCATAAAAGTAAGTGTAATAATATTATATTCAAATACTAATTTATTTTCATTTTAGTCAGTTTTTCTATTTCATGTCGATTATTATTTAACAAGAATTTTTTTATTCCAATTTTGAATCTATTTTAATTTAAAATGAATTTTATATGGCTTGGTAAAAAGTTACAAAATCTAGTGGAGATGTAACTGAAGCATCTTTGACCTACATTTTGTGTTGCAAATGGTGTTCTTTTAATATCCTCGACTTTATTTCTTGTTTCATATTTGTGGTCCAATGAAATGAGGTTTGTTTTATTTTTGAATAAATTGAAACGTTGTAAAAAAAGGGTTGCCTAAGATCGAGTAGTCTCGCTTCGGAATATAACATGTCAGACGGATATAGAATTGGTCGTTTAAAAATAATTTTCTAAAATTGTTTTTGGATTATTAATTTGGTTGGGGAGAGCACCACCCCAAGCTAGTAAGGCATAACTTAGGCGACATTCAATAAGTGCATGATACAACATCCTCATTGTTTGATGGTCTAGATATTTAGTGAGGTACTTGAATTTAAATAATAATCGTCTTAAATTAGTTACTATATGATCAACATGGAAATTCCACTTTAAATGAGGATCCAAATGAACACCTAAATATTTTGTTTTATCAGCTGAATGTATTAATGTACTTGTATTGTCACGCTTAATTTGTAAAGAGGTAAATGACGGTAATTTATTTTTAAGGTTTGTAGGTCGTATGTAGGCTATTGATATACACAGTTAAAAACAACGGGCCTAAATCTGTCCCTTGTGGTACACCATAAGTCACAGTTTTTTCTGAACTCATGGAATCATTTACATAAACATTTAACTTCTCATAAGGTTTTGAGCGTTTCCTATAATTCCTGCAGTGTATAAAGTTTATATGCATATAAATATGCATCATGTATATTTATCTTGCTCTAACAGTTTATGAATTTTTGAAGTCAACAAGTTGATTTATTTTTTTGAAATCCAAATTGATTTTCATGTTGAAAAAACTAATGAACCTACAGTATATTCAGATAAGAGATAGACCGGACATAAACAAGACCACGTGATCATCGAACGCTGTAACATTCGGCAGGGACGTATTAAGAGTCACGCAGTACATATTTTAGATAGTAGATGCTGCTTTGTAGTAAATTAGCACAATTCGATGTGTATACGATTGGTGATGGATATAGGATCATGTGGAGGTGGGGTAAGAAATATATAATGATGTAAATATACATAAGGGTTTCAAAATTTTCGCTTCGATTTCCAGCTTCGGATGCCGCCTGATGTTTGGTGAAATACAGTCGAATATAATCTCAAAATGGCGTTTAAATTAGCCTAAATTAAAAATAATCGTATATCTCTTAAAATTGCTTTTAGAATATTGATTAGTATATTTTTTGATTTCTAGGTAAATATGTAACCAAATTAAAACGTTCAAAACGTAAAAAAATGTGCATGGTTGAACATTGTCAGAAAGTAGATTCTTGAATAGGTTTTGCCAAAATGGGTTCAAAAATGTCAATAATTAATTAAAAAATACAGTAGCTTTATAATTACTTATAACTTACCGAATTTGATGAACGACATCTTTTATTGGAAAGATGAGCTTGATGAGCTTTCATCATCGCTACTGCCTGAAGCACCAACGTCAATAATGAATGGCTCGACTTGTTCCTCTAAAATATTGTCCAGTTCCCACATTCTCTTTTCAACTTTGTCTTTCACGTGCTTAATACAGTTTTCCCATTTTTGCGCTGTTATTAATTCTAGTGCTTCTTTGAAAAGTCCTTTGAGGTCACAAAATTTAAAAGTTGTATTGTGCTTAGCTATATAATTTTTAACATCTGCCCATATGAGCTCAATGGGATTGAGCTCGCAATGGTATGGAGGTAAACGGAGCACAGTTTTATTTTGACTTGCTGCCATTTCGTCAATGGCGTATTTTTGATATTCCGCCTTGTGATCCTTGACAATTGTTAATAATTGTACTTTCAGCATTGCTTCTTCAAAGTTGATATTTTTCGAGCGGAGCCAATTTTGAACATCAACTTTCCTTGAAACCGTTGTTGGGACCTTCTCCATTCTTCGAGAATGATAAACACAATTACTGCGTTTTCCTCTAAGTTCGGTAAAATTTTTGAAAACCACTGTTCAAACGATTCGCCATTCATTTCCTCGTGGTAATCTCCAGTTTTCTTAGACTCAAAGCACCACAGACCGTCAACAACAAATCCATCCTCACTGCCAATATGGCAGATAATGAGCCTTTTCCCTTTACCTGGAAATCGAAGTACTAACTGGTGTAGATTTATTTCAATAAGCGAACCTTTTTCAAATGTTTTCATCACATTCAGCGAAAAAACATTGAGACATGAGTATCAGATTGCTATAATTGGGATTATTTAGTCATATTGAAAGAAAGAATATTGAACGTCGTATGATTACTCAGCGCTTCACAATTTAATTTAAAGTTATAAACCTTTAAAAAATGAATGATCAGGAACCTGAAATACGCGCAAATATTAATATTAACAAATTATAACTTTATAAAGGTATAACAATAACAACGACAAACTCAACAACTTAATAAGATAACAAACGAAAACGTCCAAAGAAATATCAAATTGCAATGATGCACACGACATACGTAACACGTCTGAACCTGAATGTGACTCTGCCTTGATACGACTGCGCTGCCGCTCGGCATAGGCATTTAATTGCGAATTGACCAATGAGGGCTCCTGTTTTACGTCGAGACGGCGGCGTTAGCGTGAAAATCACCCGAACCTTTTGTTTACATCCGGTCTATCTCTTATCTGAATATACTGTAGCCTTTTTCAACTATCTTTGCCAAATTAGATAATGATGATTTGAATGTTTTCAAAAAATTTGTAAGGGATCTGCTTCTACAAAAAACCTATTATAAGCTGCGGGATTACTTTGATGATGACCATAATTGCATCAGTATCTTCGGAAAGTCCTTGTATTTCAACTGTATCTTCATTTTCTTGGCCTGAATCTGGATCTTCATCGTACAAACATTCATCTGGGTTCAAAAAATCACTATCAGTCAATTTTAATAAATGCCTATTTTTCAGGATATCTGAAAATACAATAAGTGGTAGGTCGTCTTCTGGGTCAGATGCATTAGGCTCATTTATCTGGTCTTCACTTTGCATACTTTTATGCTTAAATCCTGCTATGCGGAAGCAATATTGCACTGTTTCCTTAGTTACTTGGTCCCAATCGGGTTTTGATTAATAAACCTTATCTATTATACAATTTTCTTTATTAACTCAAAAGCTGTACCAGCAGATTCAGTATTAACTAGCAAGTGTCTGAGTATTAGAGTTCGCTAATAAGTTTTACAAGCCCTTATAATCCCTGGTTGACAAAGGAATAAAATAAAGAAATACCCTTATGACGAGCTGCGATCAACCTGTCATAACACAATTTGTCAATTTTCACACCATCGCTGTCAAAAAGCTTCTTTTTTTCATTCAAATTGCTGTTCCACATCCATTCCTTTCGAAGGGTTTCTTTATGTTTAATCATATCTGCAGATTTCCAATACTAAAACTAAAACGCTCGGATAAATTCCTTACACTTAACTTCTCCTGATGGTGAACCTCAAGAATCTCAATTTTTTGTCTAAGCGTCAGAATTTCCATATTTGGAGTCATTTCTACCACGCTGTGTCTTTTCCGCAGACGTCAGACTAATACTCAATGGAAATTTAATCAAAGCGTGTACCCAGAGAATAAGAACGCTAAGTCCCCGACCAACTCGGCGAAGAAAGATTGAAGTCGGCGAATCCCCGATTTACTCGAGGAGAGAAGCAATAGCGATACTCTAAACAGACAAAAAACAAGACGAGGCGTTTCTTTTTATTTTGTTTTTTTGTCCGGTTATACTAAAATATATTCATTAGATAAGCCAGCGCAAATGACAAGAAGCGTGCGTCACATCTAACCGAGGATAACTTTCTTCAAATAATGCTCTATTCTGTGAAACGCCCGCGAGAAGTCAGTTGAATTGACGCCGACGTATCTGGTATTGTTTATCCATATACTCCGAGACATAACAACTTAATAGCAGTCGCAGTACCCTGCTATTCAAACTTTGCTTTCGTGGTCTGAGATCTGCTCCATGAACGGTAGTTCGTGCCACACCCTAGGCACTAATTTTATACTCACCATCCTTTGAATGTCGTGTCAAGTTCATCACCCAAGAACGGCAAGCACCACCAAAACAGATCTGTTTGAAGACCAAGATAAAGACATGCAAAGAAAACTCGATGGGTATGCTTCCTGGCAGCCACAGCAATTTCGTATTCCTCTTCATTTTTAGGGTGGTAGATAGGCATTCGCTTGAGGTTCTTAATGAGCAGTTTGACTCTGTCCATGTTCACGTAAAGGGTGAATATCTTTAGGATATCGATGGTGAAGGTCGAGAATATGCATAGAGCTGCGGTCACCTCGTTGATATCGGTGCGGTTTTGAACCATGTATACGAATTGTGAGATGAGAAATAACACCCATATTACCTGTGGAGAATTCAGTTAAAATGAATGTACTGTAATAGACACACATCCGTGCATTTTCTAGAAACGATTTGGCGATTCACTTAGTTGCAAGGTCTTTTGAAGAAGATATCAAGACATCTGTAGGTATACAGAACCACCACAGTTTATCAAGTTCACAACCATCCAACTGAAACTTTATTCTGAGAATGGATGAAGTGCCACAAAAGGGGCTCATAAACATAAACAAAAAGGGTTTTCGTTGAACGTTAATATTTGTCCGATTATACAGGGTGTTTCACAAGTTATCCGACAAATTTTAACCACATATGCATTGTTACAAAAGAAGTTGATTTCTCAAGAAAAAAAAATTGTAATAAAAGTCCTGCAGAAATTAAGTTATAAACCCCTATTTTGCGTTCATCGTCGTGATATTAGAACACGCATTAATAGTTTATTGTAGCAAAAGTTGTACCAAACAACTGACGAAAGGAAAGTACCAGGAATTTCTTGTTTTTTAAGACTGATAAGAACGTGTAAATAAGGTTCAATCTACGAGTATATCGAGAGTGATCTGAATGAAGAACGGTCGATTTTTTTGAAGTTAAATAAGAAAGTATTTTACAAGTTTATGCTTTTAGCTATTTATTAATAAAAAGGGCACATCTAAGGTACCTGTACCAAATAAGGCCAAGCATATAATAAGGCCATGTGTCGATTTTACAGAAACTATTAATATTTAAAATTGAATATTTCTGCAGTTCTACAAATTTAGTGATAACAGTTAGCAGCCATAAATTCAGCAGCTTTGGAGCGTCGCTAGATAACGCAGTAGGACAGCGTCGGTTTTCAACATGTGCCTTATAAAATTACTGCTTTAAATTGGTCTCCGCTTTTGCCTATCGTCTGCTTCTTTTTGCAGAATCTCTTGTTAATTCAAACAAGTAAGTCTATAAGGAATATGGAGGTAGTTATTTGCTGTTGCCAGGTTTTGAATGTTTTCAATTTTGTAAATTGTATATTTAAGGTTAGATGTGCGTAATAAGGCCATGTTAAATTGTTCCCAGAAGAATAAAGCCGAAAACTGGGACTGTTTCATATACGACCAGGATGAAATATGTGACATGCGTGTAATATGCTTAAGATATGTCCTTGAGGAATGTGTAGGCTTGTATAGAGGCGATAAAGTATCAAGTTCTCGCAGATCTCCGATACAGCTTATTCACTGAACATACCTATAATAATACCTTTAAAATTTCATGATCGTATCGCAAATATTTATGAAGTTACAGCTATCCAAACGTTAACGTGGCCTTATTTGGTGCACGTACCTTATACCCTATGAGGAGTTAGTGGACCTTGTTTTAGCGTACGGCGAAGCAGAACAATATTCGCGAGCGGATTCTCGTTTGTATGCACACTGATTTACGGATAGGCACATACTACATCACGAAACATTTAATTCAATTGTTTTACGTGCACGTGCTAGTGAAGATTTGCGCCTCAGACGTGGAGTGGATGGGGGTCAGGTTCGCCCACAACGCGTTTTAAATGCCGAAGACGAAATTTTGGATATTGTGGAAGTAAATCCGGGAATAAGCACAAGGCAGTTAGCCCATCAGGTTCTAGAAGTGTCATATGCAACACCATGGCGCATATTACATGAGACCCAACTGTACCATTATCACGTCCAGAGAGTCCAGGCGTTGCTACCTACACACTACCCCATGAGAGTGAGATTTTGAGAGCGATTTTTGCAAGAGAATGCTTGAAATGCCCGTTTTACAGCTGATATTTTGGCCACCGACGAAGCTACTTTTACTCGTAGTGGGATAACCAATCTCCATAATACACCCGTTTGGTCACGCAGTGGTCCAGACACACCTCCAACATCATTTTTCTTTAAACGTATTGTCTATTGGACCGTTATATTGCCAGATCGGATGGATAGTCACTAGTATTTGGAATTTCTATGGAATGATTTGCCAGTCCTTCTTGAAGATGTGCCATTGGCGGTCCGAGCACCGATGTGGTTTCTGCACGATGGGGCACCTCGTGATTTTTTGACACGCTGGATCGGAAGGGGTGGACCAATTTCATGGCCTCCACGGTCTCCCGATCTGAATCCCCTGGACTTATTTTTATGGGGATACTTGTAAATCGAGGTATACCGTATTCCAGTTGAGAATATTGAAGAATTGCGTTACCGGATCACAGTGGCAGCCAATAACTTGAGCTTTCAGGCGCAGCAGGAAGGAGGCGTATTTGAATTAGAGTGAATTGTGATATTGTAAATATGGATATAGTACATTTTTTACAACTTACAGTCCATTACTGATATTAGTAAAATAACAGCCACTCAGATATTCCACCATAAAATGTAAAAACAATTTGACTAAAATCGGTTTACAATATTGGACATAAAATCCATAAGGTAATCCACAGCGGTAATTTGAAAACGTATGATTAAAACAAACATGGTCCACAGTCGGTAATGTTATTAAAATTTGGTATCGATGAAAATGGAGGAAGAGAGAATGGATAAAAAACAAGGTAAGTATACAGACATCACAGTTACAGTATTAGTAAATTTATGAGACCTATACAATCATAAAAAATATTTTACTATGTGTTTCGCCTAGCAATATTTGAGATCCGCAGCTTAAGTTCTTCATTGAACAGAATTCTTTGACTGATCGTCCTAATATGCTCCGGCAAGGCTTTAACAGCTTTTGGACTGTGACTCCTTAGGTCAACTGTGTTGTAAATTTTTGGGAATTTTAATTGTACGTCCGTTATCTTGTATTATAGCAATGCTTAATGTAATCACTGTTACCTTTAAATAACTGCTGAAATACGGCTAGGTGCTGGAAAAATAATTGTCTGATATCAAATACTTCCACTTTTTTGTAAAGCTCATTAGATGGATACCTACGTAGTTTCCCAAGCATTATTTTTTTAAGTATCCTCTTCTGCATTACTTCCAATTTATTGAGGGACGTACTTGCTAGGCCACCCCATGCAAGAACAAAGTACAAAGATTTCAGAATGTCTGCGCTGAACATAGAAAAGTATAATTTGAATTTTGGGACAAAGCTCCGTATTCTTTTAACCACCTGTTCGGACCATCTAAGATGGCTGACTAAATACTTCACGATTTTTTGAGATCCATCGTCAAATTATTGATGTTTGATATGATATTATGGCATGTGGGGTTCGTAAGAAGTAAATTAAACAAAAATTCATCATCTCATGATATGATGCATTATCATTCAATAAAAGCAGATACAGCAAGTCTTATAAGATGTAAAAATAATAGGAGGACATAATATATTCGTTCATACATACACACATATACATATATACATATGTATATACACACACATATAAAATATTGTTATAAAAATTCACAAGATAACTTAGTAGAAGGTTCAACTAAGCTAGAGGATCTCAGGTGTAGGAACAGTGTTTTGCTAACAAAGCGAGAAGTCTGAAAAATTGTTGCTTAAATACTCGTTGATCAAGAAAAATGCTTTTGTAGTCAGATAAGCATTGATTTTTTGAAAGCTTCCACATCCAGCTTCTTCAAACGGTCTGGAATAGGTTATGAAAAGCTTTTCCATAATAGTTTGTGTTTGTGTTCCTGATGGTTTGGAGACGGCTATGAGGTACTAAAGTCTTATCCATATTTCTGGTTCTATAACTGTGGACATCACTGTGGCTCAGGTGAGTCTTTATATACATAAGACATAATATGAACATGTAAACAGAAGGTACTTTCATGATTATCATTTCTATGAAAGCTTCCTTGCAAGGTTCCGTTTATTTGAGACCAGCAATGTACCGCAAACAACGTCGTTGTAAGGCAAAAACTTTTGACGAATGGGCCTAGTGACCCCAGTTTAACAACGGGTATGAAATTCTTGATTGAAAGTAGGAATAGTATGTTTGAAGATGAACTGACTGAGAGACATTTTGCTCCACGTTCCTTATCCTATATATATACAGGGTGGCGCATCGAAAACGAAACAGACGCATTTACTGGCAGCTCAGTTTTTTTTTGGAAAAACGCTCAGACCCGTCGATTTTGTTTTCGAGGAGGACACAAGCTTGGAAAAAAATCACGTTAACACGTGCAGCCCCCTGGGCGGGGGTGACACCAACCCCAAAATCTTAAATGGAAGGGGGGGTCGAGTGATACCTTATTTTAAAGGTCTTTCAATTCCCTTTTATAATGATTTACAATTAATGTAGTGTAATTCAGTTCACTAGTTTTGGAGATTTATTGATTTAAAGCTTAAAGTAGACTTTAATAGGTACATCAGATTAGTTTGTACTACTTTCAGAAGAAATTTGACTAAAAGAATTTACTTAAGTACGCCCATGGTTTGTTTATCATTTTGTTGTTGAAAATAGCTATTGGAACGTTTTTTTGTGGCAAAAAAGTTATTTCTTGATTTGACCAAACTTTGCTGCTAAAATAACTTGTAACGCTTTATTACATAAATTAACCATGGTATATTCCACAGCAGAAAGAGTTGAAATGATCGAAATATTTTTCGGAAATAATCAGTGCGCTAGTAGAACAGCAGAAATATTTAATGAGCGACATGAGAACAGTAACGTGCATCGAAAGTATGTTCTAGAACTTGTAGCTAAATTTCGGGAAACTGGGTCAGTCGCCAATAAAAAACGCAACATTCAAAATCCCATAAGGAACGAAGAAATAGAAGTGGGGGTTTTAGGGCAAGTTTATGTAGATCCTACGCTAATTACCCGCAAATTGGAGACTGCGTGTGGTGTTAGTCGACGTACTGTTCAACGGATTCTAAAGGCCCATAGTTTTCATCAGTATAAAATTCACCTGGTACAAGAACTTAATGAAGACGATTTTGATCGGCGATTACAATTTTGTGAAGATATGAGTGAACGAATTATAAACGATGAACATTTTCTATTTAACACTTGCTTTTCCGACGAATGTTCATTTTTCTTAAATGGCGTAATAAGTCGTCATAACTGCCGATATTGGTCCGATTCTAATCCCAGAATTTATCATGAGGTTCATACACAGCAGCCACAAAAATTAAATGTTTGGGCTGGTATTTTTGGCGATTATTTAGTTGGTCCTTTTTTCTTACCTGGAAATTTGACCGGTGAAATGTATTTGGAATTACTGGAAGACGCCATAGATTCTGCATTAACAGCCATAATTGAAAATCAGAATGATCGGCGGTACATTGCGAATAGGTTGATATTCCTAAAGGATGGTGCCCCATCACATTACGCATTACGTGTTCGACAATATTTAGATCAGACGTTTCCAGATCGATGGATTGGTAGAAGAGGTGACATTGAATGGCCCCCAAGATCGCCAGATTTATCACCTTTGGATTTCTTTATGTGGGGTCATTTGAAAAGCCAAATCTATGCTACTCAGCCAACATCATTAGAAGATCTGCGACAAAGAATTGTGAATGAGTGCCTTCAAATTACTCCTCAAATATTGCAAAACGTGCGGCAACGTTTTGAGCAAAATCTTTATTATTGCGTGGAGAGTCATGGTGGCGATTTTCAACATTTACTTGTCTAACGGGTCAGTTCATTCTTCATTTTTAAATTAATTTGCTGCCAAATGTATTGATTTCCACTAATGATGATGTATTAGTTTTATTTAAGCTTTAAATCAATAAATTTTCAAAACTACTGAACTGAAGCTCATGTATTTTACATCATTACAAAGGGAATTGAAATACCTTTAAAACAAGGTATCACTCGACCCCCCTTTCCATTTAAGATTTTGGGGGTGGTGTCACCCCCGCTTGGGGGCTGCACGTGCTAACGTGATATTTTTCTGACTCGAAAACAAAATCGACGGGTCTGAGCGTTTTCCAAAAAAAACTGAGCTGTCGGTAAATGCGTCTGTTTCGTTTTCGATGCGCCACCCTGTATATCGCATTGTGCATTTACTGCATTTTGACATTCATTTTCTCAGCATGATCGTTTGATTCATATCTGTTTTGTGTTTTCTTTTACCTTACAAACTCAATAAATGACATTCCGTCTTTAATTGTCGTTAACCAAACGGCATTACTATGTGATTTACTTTTATATTCTGCAGAAGAAGATTTACTGGCTGATGTTATAGTTTTATATAATATATTTATATTATTACTTCAAAGCAAAAACGCAGTAAAATGCAGATTTTTTTTTTGATTTTTATGTAATTCATTCATATTGAAATACACATAAATAGCACAGAAGTGAAACCTAATAATTCGATTTAATAGTTATATAATTACATTCGATAATTGCATTCAACAAAAATAATTATACAAATTAAATAAAAAACAGCATGTTTTCTTATACCTGTATATTATATTAAATTATCCTTCCGGAGCACAAGTAATTATTTATAACGGTAAATATTTATCCACAGAATATTACATAGAAAAACTAAGCAAGTAAACATCATAATAGGTTATAAAGGGTAAAACGCAGTACTCGTATGATACAGGGAATAAAAGTAGCAGTGTAGTTTGAAAGCTAGGGCTTTTTTACTTTAATAAATTGATTTACTGGTTTTATGCCCAGGAAACGAAATTGATGTGAAATATATTCGTTCAATAACGTGATCAATGATATATTTTGTAACTGTAATCACAAGAGAAATATATTGGAGCCAAAATTAAAAAATGGTGGTAATTGAACTTTATTGCCTTTTACCTAAGTACGGCGGTGTACTTTATTTACACTACGAGCCCCTTCCCACTTAGGTTGGCCCAACTATTGAAAACTTGTTTTTTTCTTATTAAACACAAATAATCAAAATGTAGCAGGGTGTTATAGGCTTAAAATATTAACAATGAATATTTTGATAATACGTAGTCATGCCATAAGTTCTGTCCCTCGTTTTCAAACAAGTGTAGACCTGTTAATACTTGTCCGATTGTTTACATTGTGGTGTCAGTTGATTAAGCGCTTTTCGGGTAATTACATATACCTCAGTTTGTATTGATCTCTCGAAGCATAACGATGGAGTGGGGCAAGGCAGAGAACCGTATTGCAGTGATAGCTTTACATAAGTGTAATCACAGTGCTAGTCAGATTTTTGAACTCTTACGCGGCCTTCAAATATCGCGTAAATTTGTGTCTAGGACCATTCAGCGGTACAATGAGACGTCCTCTGTTGATGACAGGCCAAGAAGCGGAAGACCTCGTCAAGTAAGGACTCCAGCAGCCATCAAAGCCGTAAAAGCCAGGATTCAAAGGAATCCACTCCGGAAGCAGAAGATCCTATCCAGGGAAATGAAGATTCCTGTCCGGACGATGTCGCGCATCATTAAACAAGACCTAGGGCTAGGGGCTTACCGGAGACGTACGGGCCAGCGACTTACGGCCACCTTGCGACACATCAGGGCGACAAGATCCAAGAAGCTCTTGGAGAGGTACGCCGCTGGGGGATTCCGAAAGATTTTGTTCACGGATGAGAAAATCTTCACCATAGAAGAAAAATTCAACCGACAAAATGACAAAGTGTATGCAAGGAGTTCACAGGAAGCTTCGGAGATCATTCCGAGAGTTGAGAGAGGCCACCACCCTGCGTCAGTCATGGTTTGGTGGGGGGTGTCCTACGAAGGGGTCACTCAGCTCCATTTCTGTAAACAGGGCGTGAAAACAAAAGCGGCAAACTATCAGAGCGACATACTGGATCCTATCGTCAAGCCTTTAAGTGGTACATTGTTTGCCAACCAACACTGGGTCTACCAGCAGGATTCCGCCCCCGCTCACAAGGCTAAGAGTACGCAGCGCTGGCTGGAAAGCAATGTGCCAGAGTTCATTGCTGCGGAAGATTGGCCCTCAGGGAGTCCGGACCTCAATCCTTTAGACTACAAGTTGTGGGACCTGCTAGAGCAGTTGACCTGCTCCAAAACCCACCGTAATATCGAGTCCCTGAAAGCGGATTTGATCCGATCAGCGGCAGCTATTCCTTTGGAAGCTGTGCGTGCAGTGATAGATGAGTGGCCCGCGAGATTGAAGCAGTGTGTGAAGGCCAAGGGGGGACATTTTGAATAAAACTGTTTGATTATGAATTCTAAAAATGTTGTCGAATAAATAATATCTTTCATATAAATATATCTTATCTTGTTTCATTTTTATCATGAGATTATCATGGGACAGAACTTATGGCACGACTACGTATATAGTAGAAAACACCAACTTTATCACTCCCTAATCAAATTTGCAGCATAAAAATAACACATTTTGCAATTACAGCATATCGACCTATTTTCATTTAATGCAAAATAAGTCTATAACGTATAGGTGGCTGTGAAAAATAAAAGCCATGACAATTGTTTTTATTAATCACAGCTGTCACAATACGTTTAAAATAGTTTTGGGTAGTTAAGGTTTTCCAAATGGGTAGAGGAAAGGCTATTAGTGAGAAAATTCGACTACTGATGATTAAATTTTTTAACTCTGGGAAATCAAACTCAGAAATTGCAACTTTGTTAGACTTATCGCGGTACAGTGTGAGAAATACTGTTAGAAGATATAACGTAACTGGCTCAGTTAATATCAAGCAACGATATGTGAAAAAAAGTAATAAGTATCACAATGCCGACCGAGGAGCATTAAGAAGAATAATCGTGAAAACAGGCATGCCAATTATTTACAATTAAGTGCTCTGTGGAGTGACGCTATGGAAGGAGAATTTTGAGGTCCACAACTCATAGAGAGGCCCACAAACTGGGATTAAGCACTTGCAAGGTAAGTCTTCTTATAAAAAAAGTGAAGTAAAAACCCTATAGTTGCACAACTTGTTTATAGGGCAAAGTAAAGCCACTATTAACTCCACTGCAAAAGAAAAATCGGCTTAGATGGGCTAAAGAACATAGACAATGGACACCTCAACAATGGTGCGCAATACAATGGAGTGGTTAGGCCCGATTAGAAGTTTGTGTTGGTGACAGTCGCAGTAGAGTTATTCGCAAAAAAAATGAAGCATTCCATGTTGACCGTCTGAAGAGAAAAGTGAAATTTCCAGCATCCATTATGGTCTGGGGCAGTACGTCATCAAAAGGAGTAGGAAATCTTCATTTTATTGAGGGAAATGTGGATACAAACAAATATTTGGCAATTTTAGGAGAATCGCTTTTACCAGTGATGGAAGAATGTTTGACATCCGGCCAAGATTTCGTGTTTCAGCAAGATGGTGCAGCGTGCCATACCTCAAAAAAGGCTATAAAATGGACGGAAGAAAATAATGTACCTCTCTTGAAATGGGTTTCTACCAGTCCAGATCTGTCACAAACGCCTCAACAAATATGGGATTGTTTTACACCAAATTTTTGCCAAAACTTGGTTATTACTATGCCCCAAAGAATTTCGGCCGTAGTAAAAAATAAAGGTGATGTTACCCAATGGTAATCTTTCAATTGTTGCTTTGTTAACTTCGCGCATTTATTCGCACATTGTTCAGAGGTTCTATTAGTTATAGGTCTAAGTGATTTCAAATATGTATTTTTTACCAATAGAGTGTATCTAAAATATTTTTGAGAAAATAAATTGTTTTAGAAGTAAATAGTTTCGTCATGTTTAGTTTATAAAGGTGTATTTTGGTACAAATCTTGAAGTGGGCCAACTAAAGTGGGAAGGGGCTCGTACTTTCCCGCGGGCGGAGCCGTGCGCTTAGGCTAGTACCAATATTATAATATGAAATACAATCTCAACGGCCTGAATGCTCTTTCGTCTGATCCATGGTTGTAAAAACTCTCTACAAATCAAGTGTCCATAATAGAGGAGATAGCGGCTAGTCATTTTCTCATGATAGGTCTTCTCTAACTGGATCGGCTTTCAGAACCAGTAATGATGATTAGATCAAGCAGCACTTTTTGAGCTACACAGTGGCCAATGATTGTCGGATATACCCCAATGGTGTGACATGTACATATCGTACAATGAAAAAAGCGGAGTAGACTACATTGACTTAACTCACCAACTAATCCAACGTTCTAGCTGGATGTTTGAACTTAATAAATTGACTAAGCCATAAGCTGGCCAGAATCTCAAAAAATGGAATCTAAGAACGTTGTGTCTTTCACTCGTACCTGTGCTGTTGACCTTTAGAACCTACATCGTTATATCATAACTTGGGATGATAGAAACCTTAAGCCAAAGTTTCTTCAAAATCCGCTTGGTACTTACTGAGTTATAGATGGACATAAATGGGTACATAGCTTTTCGGAATGTGATTGGCATGTAAGGCTCAATAAACGAATTGGTAGATCTTATAGACTATGTACCTTTGATCTGGACTGAGGTCCACGCAGACCAGTAACAAATACAGTGGAATCCACTTATAATGAACTTGCTTATAATGGAAACCCGTATATAATGGACACAATTTAAGGTCCTATAAATAATTGCATGTGAAAATCCTCGGATATTATAGACTGGCTTAAAATAGACCCTCGCTTATAGCAGACTATTTTAATCCACTATATGCTAGCTATTTTGGTAGTTCCCGAAGCAGATTTAGCTGATGCAATCGTTTACGGCTGTTTGGCTTCGCTGTTTGCATTCGAACTTGGCCACCAGTGTTATACTGCATTTATTACAGTTATAAACATGTCGAAAAGTGCCAAACGCGCATTCATTTTACACGAAAACTTAACAATATTAATGCGCTTGAGCAGGGCTCATCTCAGGCAATTATAGTGCTCGTATTGCTATAAAAAAATCCACCGTGTCAAATATTTGGAAAAACCGTGACAAAATTAAAAATGACTGGAAATCAAATACTAAAAAGAAAAAATGCAGCTATCGCTGCATCCCCAAAGTCGATAATATGCTGTTTAAATGGTTTCAACAAAAGCGTGCTAATAATTTTCCAATAAGTGGCCATATGCTCCAAATAAAGGCTGAATAATTTGGGAAATTGATTGGAGATTACTTCAAATGTAGTTCTCTTCAGAAAGAACAACACCAATAACTCGTATGGCACAGCTAATAGATATACTTCATTAGCAGCATAGTCAGTAATAATGTTCTCAACTTATCAAACATAACTTTTTTATATACATGCAGACCAATACAATCATCCAGATGCGGTCTTGCTACTCAACCAAACTCGTTTTTCACATTTTAAACCTACGTACACATTGAGGTTAATGAACCACACTGTGAACTAAGAACTATCACTGCAACCGGTCATGCACAATAATGCATATTTGGTTAGAGAAAAGTATCTCGTATCGTTCAGATATTCGTTCATAGATGGACCGCCTTATAATGATCCTGGTGAGCAAACGTGGAACGACTGTTTGCACCCTAAGGCCCGTATAGTCAGTCGTCCCTACAATTGTAGGGCGCGTTTATGGAGTCCTTGATTGTCATCATCCTTTCTCTCCTTCAAAAATTTCTAGATTACACTTGTCCCGTGTCAGCGTCAGCGCTCTCCTATTGTGAAGATATGTTTTCTTTTTAAATTGTAGGAAATTTCAGACTGATAAAACATGATATAACTCAAAAGCAAGCACAATTTGATGCAAATAGATGTTTGTGGCATAACCTCAAAATAGAGTTCTGACACGGAGAAGCAGAAAACTATGACAAACAAGGAGGCCATAAAGGCGCCCTACAATTGTAGGGACGACTGACGATACGGGCCTAAAAGCTATCTAGTATGCAAGTTGACATTATGTAGTTTTTTTTTGACGTTTTGTAGGTTTTTTACCTGATACCCGTGCCGGTTGGCTAGACAGGTTTAAGAAAATACATAACATTCTTTTTGGAAAAATGTGTAGTGAGTCAGCTTCAGTTGACCAGAACGTTACCAATTACTGGATTTGTCAAGTTTGAGATGAAACCGGGTTATTTTATAAAATGCTACCATATAGAACTCATAAATTAGAAGGTGGAACTTGCAATGGAGGGAAACTATCAAAAGAGCGAGTAACTGTTATGATTTGTGCTAATGCTTCTGGTACTGAAAAACGGAAACTATTGATAATAGGTAAGTGAATGAATAGAAATTCATGTTCTAATTTTTTTAATATGCAATGGCAGTGCTGCCAAGAATTTGTAACTTTTTTTTTATTTCAGGCAAATTTAACCCTTTCAGTACGGCTGACATATTAATACGTCAGTTATAGAATATACCCACCGGCCGGCTGACGTATATATCCGACATCGAAGAATTATATCCATTAGCCTACTGCCTAACAGATTCGACACTTTTAGAAACTGGCATTTCACCACAGACGAGCGCCGTAATATTATGTCAATGTTTCGCTCACTGCTTAGCCGGATGACGGAAGATTTTGGCGTTGCCGAAAATTTACGACATCCGGCTACACTGTCTAGCGTCTGTATCGTGCTTGCGATTTTTGAAACCGAGCGTTATAGTCTTACTAGAAATGGCAGAGGAAGAGTGCGCCGGTCCCTCTGAAAGGCCTACACGTGGCCAAAAGCGTAAGCAACAAAATTCTAGTTACTGCGGCTTGAGCGAGGACGATATCAGGCAAATTTTATCCGTTGTGGATGAGGATGATATCTACCTTAGTGAGGAGGACCCATTTGAAGACAGCGGCAGCGAATACTCACCCGATAATTTAGAAAGTGAAAGTATTAGTTCTGAAGTCTCTTCGGTTGACGAAAATTACGATACCGAACAAGTTACACAAAATGAGGAACCAGAAGATCTGGAAGCTATTTTGCAGCAAAGTGAACAGGAGATTTTTTGGACCTCGAATGAATTTGTCCCTCGAGTACATGAATTTGACCGAAATAACAGTGGTTTGAAGAACGATAATTTGACTCCGGACTCAAAAGAAGTAGATTACTTTCTTAGCCTGTTTTCCGAAGAAATAGTAAATATAGTTGTGACAGAAACGAACAGGTATGCCGCCCAACAAAAGGCTAAAAACTGGAAAGATATTAATCTGCCAGAATTGTATGTTTTTCTTGCTATAACTATGTTAATGCCACGCGTGAAGAAACTTGAAATGAAGGAGTACTGGTCTCAGGATAATTTACTACATACGGCTATTTTCCGTCAAAAGATGTCAAGAGACAGATATTTTCAAATTCGCCGTTATTTGCACTTTTGCAATAACGAAGAAGTACCATTGAATGATCGTCTGTATAAAATTGACCAGGTGATGCAAAAATTAAGAAGAAACTTTCAGAACAATTTTTATCCCTTCGAGAACTTAGTTATAGATGAAAGCATGGTGTTGTTTAAAGGAAGGTTGGCATTTAAACAATATATTAAAACTAAAAGACATCGATTTGGAGTTAAGTTATACGTTCTTTGTGACTGTGAAACGGGCTCCGTCTTAGATTTCATCATATACGCGGGTAAAGCTACAAATGTACAAGCTGAAAAAAATCATGATCTGCGTATTACGGGAGCCATTGTTGCCAAACTAATGAGCCCTTTTTTAAATAAAGGGCATTCGCTGTTTACAGATAACTTTTATACGAGCCCGTTTCTGTCAAATTATCTGTTCCAACACAAAACGAACTCTTGCGGCACGGTACGACAAAACCGAAAACAAATGCCAGTATTTGAGAAGAAACTAAAAACTGGTGAAGTCGACTGGAGAAGTAGCAATACTATGTTGGCGCTCAAATGGAAAGACCGCCGCGATGTTATAATGCTGACAACAATACATGCAAATAAAATTGTCTCTCTTCCTAAAATAAGCAGGATTACAAAAGAAAATATAAAGAAGCCGTTATGCGTTGTAGAATATAACACGCATATGGGCGCAGTTGACAGGTCGGACATGATGATCAGTAGCATTGATTGCACTCGTAAATCAATAAAATGGTATGCAAAGGTATTCTTTCATTCTGTGGATGTTACCTTACTAAATTCTCACGCAATGTTTTCGACGCAGCATCCAGAAAAGGTTCCATTTGCAAAGTTTCACTTAGAAGTTATTCGGCAGTTATTGGAAAGATAAGTTAAAACATCAAGTTTAACAATTAACGTATCTAATAAAAACATTTTTTTTTCAGGTATTCATCGACTGAGGCAAAACCACTTCATTTTGATCAGGGGAATGCAAGGCTGACAGAACGGCATTTTCCGGAATTGGTTCCTAGAAAAGAGGGAAAGAAAAGTGCCACTAGGAGATGCAAAGTCTGCTCCCAGACAAAAGCAGGAATAAAGAAAAGAAAGGAGAGCAGCTACATGTGTAGAGAATGTGACGTTGGGCTATGTGTAGTGCCCTGCTTTCGGATTTATCATCAAGTAGCCGACTTTTAAAAGTTAACTTGCACAATGTTTTTTTTGTTTTGTTTAGTTCTGAGTGTTTTTATTATATTTTTAGGATTTAACTGTTTGATTTTCATTGAGTAATAAAGTTTTTAAGCTGCATTGCTTACTTCGTTAGTGTACTTTAACCTTTATTACGGTGACGGATATATACGTCATCAGGCGCCCAGACAATGCAAAATGTGCCGGCGGTGGTGACAGTACCGTTAAAAAAGGTCCCGTACTGAAAGGGTTAAGAATCCCGCGTGTTTCAAAAATGTAAAAACAATTCCCATCGATTATGTTGGAAATAATAAAGCTTGGATGACTTCATCAATTTTTGAAGAATATTTAAAAAAGTGGGACGCTGAACTTGTTAAGAAGAATCGTAAAGTCTTGCTCTTGGCCGATAACTGCCCCGCTCATCCAAATAACTTAATAACATCAACCTTCAATTTCTTCTATCCAATGTGACATCAGTTCTGCAACCAGGGTGTCATTTGGAGTCTTAAACAAATGCATCGGAAACATATGTTGATGAAAATTATGGAGCTTCAAGAAAGTGTCAACATTACCAAAGCTGTCACCATTTTAGATGCTATAAATAGTGAGCGATTTTACTCTAGAAGATGAAATTTCATTTACTGAAAATTAATAGTTTATTGAATATAGACAAATTTAATGAGTATGTAAATGTTGGAAATAATTTAATAGCAGCACAGGAATTGTCAGACTCCAATTTGGTTAATGAAGCACCCGTTGATAACGAACAGGAAGACGAACTAGAAAACAACGATGAAGAAGAGCTTCCAGTGACAAGTAAGGAGGCATTAGACTGCGTGACAAAAATTGCGACGTTATTTTCAGCAAGAAGAAGACAGTACAGCCACACTTAACAAATTAAATAAAATTCAACTTGCTATTCTAAATAATTATACAGAAAAACAATCTATTCAAAATGAAAATTACTAGCTTTTTGTCAAATAATTTACGGTTTTTACGAATACCTACACAGTACGTATGCCTGTAGTATGTGTATCAGATTCTGAAAAAATGCAAATTTCAAAATTACGTATACCTTTTTTGTATGTATCTTTATTTATGTAAAACATGTTAAACAAACACATTTTAAGCTTTTAATATGTTATTTCTACTGCTATTTTCTATAAAAAAGAGTGTTTCTTTTGATGTGGTCATCTGCTCATAATAGACTATTTGTCACAGTCCCGCCGAGTCCATTATAAGCGAGTTGCACTGTACGAATATCTGGATTTCGCAATTTTTCGCAATTATAGTGCTTCCTCACCAGATCGGGCAAGTTTTCCACGATTACCTTTTCTCTCTTAATGGCGTAGAAGCAAACAACAGTCGAAATAAGACAGCACAAAGTGACAGGTAATACCAAAACCGTAGCTATCGCTTGGAACAGTAAAGATACCGTCAGTTCACTAGATGCTGTCGATTCTGGAGACATAGTAGATGTGCTCTATTCGTCATTGAACAACTAAACATAATGTTTTCATTCGTCCAGCCACAGACGGCCAAATATGGATACCAGTTTCGTGATTTTTAGCAACTCATCAGCACAGTCTAGGCTTGGTCTCAGGTGGACCACCGAGCGAACGCATATCAACTAATATCTATCTGAGGTATAAGATATGTCTAAATAAGGTAGCACATTCACACCTGAGTGTACAAATTCTGCAACAAAGTAAAACTCATCATAGGTATTATACATTTTTTGCTGACATCAATATCATTTTTAAGGGATCCGTACAAATGATATCCAAATGAAGAAAAATGCCAATAAATGCAAGGTAAAAAGCATTCTCGCGTTCCTACTAGAAAGATTTAGGGTCATTATTAATCTTGCGATATCACCGGATCCGCGTTTTCAAAGTGCGAATTCCGCAGGTCTATAAGTGTAACGGGAATGCGTCCCTAGTCATTATATTCAACAAGTAGACACCAAGATCCTAAGCTTTGAACAAAAAACTCGATAACTTAACGGTCTATATATTCCGTCGCGTCCGAATCTTTCCCACACTCGGAAGAATATTTATTTCCCTAATCGGAGAACTGGTTTTTTGAAGCTTTGTTCACTATTTCACCAAGCGCCGCGTTTCGATGTACACTCATACAATATTAATGGGTGGCAACACTGTTTTTGACAGATGACGCGTGAATCGTGTCTTGTGTCATTGTCAAGCTTGTTCAGTTTGGTCTATAATTTAACCATGAATCGACTTACGAACGAACAACGCTTGCAAATTATTGAATTTTACTATCAAAACTCATGCTCGGTTAAGAGAGTGCATCGAGCACTGCTTCCAATTTATGGGCAATTTGGTCAGCCTACTGAGGGAGCTATTCGGAAGCTTGTGACTAAATTTCAAACCTAGTTTACATTATTGAACATTAAACCACCAACACGCAGACGTAGAGTGAGGACTGAAGAAAATATTGCGGCTGTATCCGCCAGTGTTAGTGATGACCGTGAAATGTCGATCCGCCGCCGTTCGCAGCAATTGGGCCTCTGTTACTCCACTACGTGAAAAATTTTGCGATAGGATTTGGATGTAAAACCTTATAAGATACAGATAGTGCAAGAATTGAAGCCACACGACCTCCCACAACGTTTCCAATTTGGTGAATGGGCGCTTGCAATGTTGGAGGAAGATCCACATTTTTATCGAAAAATTGTGTTCATTGACGAAGCTCATTTCTGGTTGAATGGGTACGTTAACAAGCAAAACTGCCGCACCTGGAGTGAAGACCAGCCAGAAGCATTGCCAGAGCTACCAATGCATCCCTAAAAAATCACTGTTTGGTGTGGATTATGGGTCGGTGGCATCATCGGGCCGTACTTCTTCAAAGACAACAATGGCCGGAACGTAACTGTGAATGGCGAGCGCTACCGTGCGATGATAACAAACTTTTTTTTGCCCAAAATGGAAGAGCTCGACTTGGCTGACATGTGGTTTCAACAAGACGGTGCCACATGCCACACCGCACACGAAACAATGGCTCTATTGAGAGGCGAGTTCGGTGAACAGTTTATCTCACGTTTGGGGCCGCCTAGATCGTGTGATTTAACGCCGTTGGACTATTTCTTGTGGGGCCATGTTAAGGCTAATGTCTACAGGGATAAACTAGCAACGATTGACGCACTGGAAGCCAATATTGAAGCATTTATTCGTGAGATACCGGCCGATATGTTGGAGAGAGTGTGCCAAAATTAGACCTTGCTCCTTGCGCATGGGCCATCTAAAGCAGAGCCGCGGCCAACATTTACATGAAATAATCTTTAAACATTAAATTATATCGACCGTTCTATCGACTCAAATACAGATTTAATCGTTTTTTCAAATTTTTTGTGTTTTTTTTAAAATCAAATCCTATACCTCTTAAAAAATCACCCGTTAGTTAAGTGAAGATCAATTGAACTTGTACTTGGTGATAAAGACACATTTTTATTGACCTAGTTGTACATACCGAGCAAACGAAGGTATAGAAATTATACAGCCCTTTGAACCTCATGCTGGAATTCGGTTTCCAATATCCAAGCACTTTGTACATTCTGATGTTGTGGACGAAACATCTCGAAAAGTCAAACGGCTTCGTCATGTTTACCGTTACGGTGCTCAAATGCAGGGAAATAGTCTAGTTGCCAATTTATATTTAATCAACGATATAAACTTAGGAAAGTGTTTTAAAGTTTGATTGAGGTATACGGCAAATAGGCACAGAAAAGTGAAACAGGTATATAAAAAATGAAAAAGCAGCAGGAAATTGAAAAGCATTGAAGTTTATTGAGTTGTCGGTGGTTGGTCAACAAGACGTCGTTGCTCTTCAATCTAGGAAGAGAAACTAATATCATACATCGACTATCACCATTGGGATTCCAGAAGCGGTAAGAGATACGCTATCGCTTAAATGGGGGCAAAAATGCTTCTTACAAATTTTCGAAATTCCAAGTACTGTTGGAGAGAAATCGTTTTAGCTTCCTCATGCCTTTATTTTGTAGTGAGATTGGAAAATGAACCTAACATTAATATTGCCACTTTCTTTCCTCTACAAGTTGGTATTACCATAATTTCAATATGACGTTTCTGGATGCAAAAATGTATAACGTGTCATACATTGGCAGTGAAAACCTTAGTTACTTAAAAAAACAGATTATCCAAGGTAGGCCTTGAGATTATCAGGTAGTCATTTGTCTCCTATACCTACCAGATTTAGCACAACATCACTTTTATTTTTTTCTGACTGCATTAGAGATACGATTTATAAACAAATTGCATGTTGTTATTGTCATTTTTCCTCATCTACAAGATTGCATGATGAAGTTTTCAATTCGACGTTTCTTCTTTCGACTTCCAACAACTTCCTTTTTTCATATTGATGCCATATTTGAGTTTGTACCTTTAAATACTGCTAAGAATATATTGCTTTAAGTGGATATGTGAGGTTTACCATGAGTAAATGTTTTAACGGAGTGTTGCGTTGCGCAAAATTTCAATGGCGAGTTCATAACAAAAAAAAAACAAAGTTGATTATGGAGATCGAAAGCAGAAACGTCTAATTGAGAATTTGATTACGCAATATTTTAGAGGAGAAAGGGTGAAAATGCCGATATGCAATTTATTTTAAAATCCCATTTCAAATAAAATCATACAACAATGATTTTCCAATAAATCAGGTATACCAAAACAAATAACTATTTCATAATTCCAAGGCCTACCTAGGAAATTCTATTTTTTGATATAACCAAGGTTTGGAGTTAATAACATTTTTTTGATGTATACTAAGTGACATATAAATCCGAACAGCCAGTTTAAATGGTTTTATTTTAATAAAATTTTGTATAAGTACTTAATGAAGCATAATAAGTAAATGATAAAAATTTAAAAATGATTGCACTGCTTTAAAGCCCTTTGACCTTTAATAATGTGTGGATGCACCCTGATGTGCTACGCATTCTCCAACGCGCCTAGGCATGCTTCTGATCAGGTGGTCAATGTCCTCCTGTGGTATTTCATTCCAGGCAACCACCAACTTCTCTCGAAGTGCTTCTAGAGTCTGAGGAGGACGTTGCAAATTGAGCAATCTCCTACCCATCATATCCCACACGTGCTCAATTGGGGATAAGTCGGGAGATCTTGGTGGCCATGGTAACAATGTGACATCATTATGTTGAAAGAAGTCTATTGTGACTCTTGCAACATGTGGTCGGGCATTATCTTGTTGGAAAGTTGGATCTGCCAGGGTGTCAAGATAGGGTAAAAGATGGGGTTCTAGAACTTCGTGGATATAACGCTGCGCGTTCATGTTACCTCTGATGAAGATTAAAGGTGACTTGGAACCATAAGCTATAGCACCCCAAACCATAACTCCAACAGTGTGATGAACATGTCTTTCAACAAAAAACTGTGGATTCCTCCTTTCACCACGTCGCCTTCTAACCCTGGCACGACCATCGTGCATGCGTAAACAAAATCGAGACTCGTCACTAAGACAATACTGTTCCATTTCTGATCCCAGAGTGACCGTTGTCTGTACCACTCAAGGCGATTACGTCGGTGTACTCGAGTTAAAGGGAGGACCCAGTGTGGCCGGTATGAAAACAAGCCAAAACTTCTCATTCGTCGGTAAACACTTCGCATGCCAATAGGTCTTCCGTGTTCTGCAAACCATTAATTTGCAATGGGCCTGGTAGTGGAGAAACGGTCCCTTAAGGCCAATAGTCTTAGGTGGCGATCTTCACGGTCTGTTGTTCTACGGCGGCGTCCAGTGCCCCTTGCTCTTTGCGTACGGCCTTCTCGAAGCCATGCCTGACAACACCTAAGCACAGTGTCTACACTTCTTTGCACTCTAACTGCAATTGCCCGAAAAGAAAGTCCAGCTTCCCGAAGTACCGCTATACGGCCCCTATCAAACTCACTAAGTTGACGAAATCGTACAGGTTTCCGTACTCTAGGCATCGTAACCGATCGTAAAGGATGTCAAGAACCAAAATCCGCCAACGTTGATTCTTTACTGCGGCTGAAATATTCATTTTTAGAGCGTTAGTGAATTAAAAAAAAGCAGTATAAAAACCAGAATGTCCAACTGATAAGGCTGCAAATTTTTTCACTTGTTATTTACAGTAAGATTAATACATTCACCGACTTTTATTAAAATAAAACCATTTAAACTGGGTGTTCGTCCGGATTTATATGTCACTTAGTATATATGCTGGAGCGCAAGAGACGAAACGTCATATCGTAGTTCTAATTGTACCATTTTGTAGAGTGGAAAAAGTAACAATGTTAACGTGCCACTTATTTAGAAATCCCACTACAAAGTCTTGAAAAATTACAACGATTTTGGAAAAAAATGTTTTTTCCTTCTCTCTCCCAAGTTACTATAGTTTGAATCTCACAACTTTGTATCTCTTACCGTTTTTGAGATCCCAATGGTGAGGGTCGAATTTGACACACCCTGTTATAGAAAAATCAGGTCGCCATATTAAGAAATTAATATTCAACGTCTCTTTGTAACCCGGTATCCTGATTAAACTTTTTAAAGCATATTAATTTCATGAAATGGCCAACCAAATTTAACCGTATCGTTAAGTCGTCAACGTTTAACGATTTGTTCATCCACGATTGATCGTATCATCCATAGAATACTTAATAAAAATCCAGAATATGTCACGAATTTGTTTATTCTTCTTTAAGCACAACACACATTTTTATTAAAACTAGTAACTATAGGAAATTAAAACGTTATAACTACATTAACAAAAATCGCACATATCACAAATAAAATTGATGAACATATCAAATATTTTTTTACATATATCCTGAAAATTGAGTAAACATTTTTAGATACACGAAATAATATAATAGTTTAATATACAAACACAACATGTTAGCGGGCATGTTATTTTCACTTCAAATAAGTGAATCATCACAAATGATGATGTAATTTAACAGTGAAGTACTAATCTATGAAACACGTGCCGAATTATACAGCTATTTGACGTTTTGATCTGTATTGAGTCTTAAAATCCTTTAATGTCACTCGCTTCCTCATTAAGTAACGAATTTTATTAGAATGTTCACTCCGAAGAACAACTTTGTGACTTGAAACGTAAACAAAGCGCTCCCACGATTTGATCAAACATGCCTCATGAAATAGCCACGCGTGTAGTTGATCATACCGTTAAGCTATTTGTTATCAACTGGGCAATACACATCATAATCTGGATTCATTTCATGAAATGCTCAGTCTATTTTACGATATAACCACGTCAGGTATAAGAGTATTAGAAAAACTTCACATATTCAAAAGTAGCAACAAAATTGCTAAATATTTCTTTGAGAATATACATGAGTAATTATTGGATTAATGGAAAAATGTTCAAGCACAAAATATGACAGACGGACAGACCTACGGAAAATATGTAACACTAAAATTGAGATAATAGCATAAAGTTAGAGCCTTCGTAGTGCTTAATATCTAAAAATATTCATTCAAAAATTCTCAACGGTTTCTGCAAACTTATAATTGTTCTCGAAAAAGATCACCTTCATTTACGATCTGTCCAGCGACTTTCAATCAATCGAATTGTCTCATATTAGGCTGTTGTTGTTGTTCGTTTGGTTAGAGACTTTGGTCAACATCGTATTAAAGGAGATACCAGATTTTCTTATACTAACCATGTAACAGGTACATCCGTTTTTTTCTTATGCACAATCAGAAAAAAACCGTTGTTTGTTTATAGTAGTAACCAGGATTCTCACCACTGTTAAGCTGATGGAAAAGACAATTTTACAATTTTATTAGAGGAAAGTTATAACTATGGTTTTCAGGTCGGCTTATGCGTTTTCCGGTAAAAAATAAAAACAGATATCGACGATTTTTGATGTCTTACTATCCTCTAGACTAGAAGTTTCTGGACCACTTACACCAATAATTCATAACACTGGACAACAAATTTTAGTTTTTTAATTGTATCTTGTGGGAAAAGTGCACTTCTTTGTTAATTTTGGGGCGCTGAATCCAAAAATGACAATGAAATAAAAAAATTAGTTGCGGTTTAGAAAAAAAACTTTTTATTTTTATGGATATATTAAAAAAAGTAACAAGATTCATATACTTATAAGAATCACTATATGCGCTGTCTTTTTGCTGTTCTTTTATGGATCGTTTCTGGAGCATCTCTACCAAGAGTCCAACACTAGTCTGCAAGCATGGAAGGATCCCACTTTCCCTGGTACCTTTTTTCCATTGTTGAAATATCCTGATAAAAACGTTCGCCGTGCTCATCACTTACGGCTCCGCAATTGTCACGAAAAAAGTCCAGGTGTGAGTATAGGAAATGTATCTTAAGAGACATATTACAGCCCATCTTTTGATACGATGACAGCATATTTTTGACAAGGGTTTTATAGTTGTCAGCTTTTCTATTTCCCAAGAAATTAGTGACCACCAGACGGAAATCATTCCAAGCAGTTTTTTCAATACCTGTTAAAGTGTTTTCAAACTGTGTATCTTTCAAAATATTTCGAATCTGTGGCCCAACAAAAATACCTTCTTTAACCTTTGCCTCACTTAGTCTTGGAAACTTCTGACGCAGGTATTGAAAAGCTGACCCATCTCTATCTAATGCCTTGACAAAGTTTTTCATTAGGCCCAACTTGATATGCAGTGGTGGTAATAAAATTTTTTTCGAATCTACT
This sequence comes from Acanthoscelides obtectus, assembly GCA_963669975.1. Classification (NCBI taxonomy): domain Eukaryota; kingdom Metazoa; phylum Arthropoda; class Insecta; order Coleoptera; family Chrysomelidae; genus Acanthoscelides; species Acanthoscelides obtectus. Next base: position 101,441,353 of record CAVLJG010000004.1, on the reverse strand, counting down.
AATGGCATATGCTGTACATTTTTTTAACCTGGCTCTAGGAATTGACGAACCGGCCAGTTTTGTCTGTAATGAAGTGCCTTTGCCCGACTGTCCCATTCACACAAAAAACAGCAAAACTTTATGTAGCCTAGCTGCAGCCCAAGTAAAAGTGCAACAACTTTCAAATCGCCACAAATATGCCATTGGTGCTCATCGTATTTTATGCATGTCAATAGGTACTTGATATTGTTATATGACTATTTCATGTGAACTGCATACCCTACAGGAAGAGATGGTAAAATATTTCCAATATGCAATAACACTGCCTTTAAACTCAATGTTGAACTGTCTATAAACAATCTCCATTCTTCTGAGTTATAGTTTATATTTAAAGCCGTCAGTAAACCGTTAATGTTACTGCAGAAAACCAAGTTATTCACCATATTGAAAAATGGTTCTAAGTCTTTGTGGCGTTTACGAAAAACACATACCGAAACATCGTCTTCTAACAAGTTCCACTGCTGCAGTCTTGATCCAAGTAACTCTGCCTTACATTTTGGAAGTTCTAAATCTCTTACAAAATCATTTAATTCTGACTGTGTTATTTTGTGCAGTTGGTGGCATGACGTGCTCGCTATAAAATCAGGATCTCTTGACGTTGATGGCATATCTTCTTCCCGACGAATCACTCGATCGCCATGATCTGATTCGTTTTCCGATTCGCAAGTGTAGGATTCTGGGGGTTTTGGAATAGGATTTTCGTCACTGTGAGGCACAGGTCTCATCGCAGATGGTATGTTTGGGTAGTTAATAACCGATTTTTTTTTCTTGGACATGCCTGTGGCTTGTCCAACACATGGTACCATGCAAAAGTAACAATCATTAATATGATTTGTAGGCTCTCTCCAAACCATTGGGACAGCAAAGCGCATAGACCGTTTTTTGCCATTTAACCAGCTCCTCAGACTTGAAGCACATGTATTACAGCAGATGTGGGGTACCCACTGTTTGTCTTGATCACCTAGTTTACAACCGAAATAAAGCCGGTATGCCTTTGTTATTAGTGGAGTAATAGACCGTCTCTGAGACGCAAAAGTCACATCACCACACACGTAACAAAACTGATCTGGATTGTTTACACACTTTCGAGACACCTTGCATGAACGCTGTCAGCCAACTGAGGAAAAAATAGCTAATATAAAACAATATAATGTACACGTATGTATAACGTAACACAATCATGCCGATTACATCATCTTTCCTTGCCGAATATAAAAATGTAGCACGTGCATTCTTGTGAATTACAGTATATTAACACTGTCACAGCAGGAACACATATAATTACCGTATCTCTAAAACTTGAACTAATATTGAAAAAATAAGTTTCATTCCGGTTTTAACACATTAAAAATAGTAATATTTTGTTGATTTTATTTAGGATATTTTTTGGCTGTTGATCAGTGATAATTATTTGATTATACCAGGAAAAGTGATTTTTCCAACTTTTGACGTTTCTGACCAAAAAAATTACCCAGCAATGTTTTTCTTACTCTCGATGAGAGGCCCCACCCACAAAAATGTAATACCGATGAGAAGTATGTCAATGCAGTTTTTTCAAGTTCTAGATATCCAGCTCTAATGAGACAAAAAATTTCGATGATACTTTTTCCATTTTTAAGCAATACATAAGAAATAGCTCTGGTACTTTCCAAATTATAAATCAGGATCGTTCCGTTGCATCTGTGAATCTGCTTTCCTGTGTATGTGTGTTTTTCGTGCATCTCATTTTTCAGAACTGGCAATATCCTCTTCATGTTGATACACAAACATGTTTGTCGTATATCTCTTTAATGGTAACGAGTATTGATCCGAGTCTCTGAAGCTTATCGTAAATTCCCTCATCTCAAAGTTATAGAAAGGCTTCGCATAGCTTCGTCCCATCTGAATATTCAAATTTATTCTGAGCCGAATGCATATTTATGTTTATCAGAAAGGAGAGCTTCTAAATGGAGATGTCCACTTCCAGGTGAATAAGAGTACTTATACTAAATTTGCAAGCAGAAACGCCAGATGCAAATATGTGTATACCCATGCATTTGTAACGAACTTCCCAGCATAGCGAATATGTTCCGAGTAACAGAGAAAGTATTTTAATAAATCTTTCTCTGTCCAGTGGGAGTAAGATAACCTGGAATAATAATAATAAAGCTTATTGCTATTCCGGTTATAATGGAAACAGCATTATCAGAAATCGGAAAGCGATGGGAGAGTCACAAGAACCTTTAAATTTTTTTTGTCCCCTAAATTCGTTGGCACTAATTTGAAATTGTGACGTTATTTCCAGATCACGGATACCCACATGGTATGAAACAATTTTGTTCTTTTGATGAAGTAAGATTACGCAATAGAAATAAAATTTACTTTGAGCTACCTCATTCAATAATCACTGGACAACAAATTTTAGTTTTTCAATTGTATCTTGTGGGAAAAGTGCACTTCTTTGTTAATTTTGGGGCGCTGAATCCAAAAATGACAATGAAATAAAAAAATGAGTTGCGGTTTAGAAAAAAAACTTTTTATTTTTAAGGATATATTAAAAAAAGTAACAAGATTCATATACTTATAAGAATCACTATATGCGCTGACTTTTTTCTGTTCTTTTATGGATCGTTTCTGGAGCATCTCTACCAAGAATCCAACAGTAGTCTGCAAGCATGGAAGGATTCCACTTTCCCTGGTACCTTTTTTCCATTGTTGAAATATCCTGATAAAAACGTTCGCCGTGCTCATCACTTACGGCTCCGCAATTGTCAGGAAAAAAGTCCAGGTGTGAGTATAGGAAATGTATCTTAAGAGACATATTACAGCCCATCTTTTGATACGATGACAGCATATTTTTGACAAGGGTTTTATAGTTGTCAGCTTTTCTATTTCCCAAGAAATTAGTGACCACCAGACGGAAATCATTCCAAGCAGTTTTTTCAATACCTGTTAAAGTGTTTTCAAACTGTGTATCTTTCAAAATATTTCGAATCTGTGGCCCAACAAAAATACCTTCTTTAACCTTTGCCTCACTTAGTCTTGGAAATTTCTGACGCAGGTATTGAAAAGCTGACCCATCTCTATCTAATGCCTTGACAAAGTTTTTCATTAGGCCCAACTTGATATGCAGTGGTGGTAATAAAATTCTTTTCGAATCTACTAATGCCATTATGCTGTACATTTTTTTGACCTGGCTCTAGGAATTGACGAACAGGCAAGTTTTGTCTGGTGTAATGAAGTGCCTTTGCCCGACTGTCCCATTCACACAAAAAACAGCAAAACTTTGTGTAGCCTAGCTGCAGCCCAAGTAAAAGTGCGACAACTTTCAAATCGCCACAAATATGCCATTGGTGCTCATCGTATTTTATGCACGTCAATAGGTACTTCATATTGTCATATGATTCTTTCATATGAACTGCATACCCTACAGGAAGAGATGGTAAAATATTTCCAATATGCAATAACACTGCCTTTAAACTCAATGTTGAACTGTCTATAAACAATCTCCATTCTTCTGGGTTATAGTTTATATTTAAAGCCGCCAGTAAGCCGTTAATGTTACTGCAGAAAACGAAGTTATTCTCCATATTGAAGAATGGTTCTAAGTCTTTGTGGCGTTTACGAAAAATACATACCGAAACATCGTCTTCTAACAAGTTCCACTGCTGCAGTCTTGATCCAAGTAACTCTGCCTTACATTTTGGAAGTTCTAAATCTCTTACAAGATCATTTAATTCTGACTGTGTTATTTTGTGCGGTTGGTGGCATGACGTGCTCGGTATAAACTCAGGATCTCTTGACGTTGATGGCATATCTTCTTCCTGACGAATCACTCGATCGCCATGATCTGATTCGTTTTCTGATTCGCAAGTGTAGGAATCTGGGGGTTTTGGAATAGGATTTTCGTCACTGTGAGGCACAGGTCTCCTCGCAGATGTTATGTTTGGGTAGTTGATTACCGATTTTTTTTCTTGGACATACCTGTGGCTTGTCCAACACAAGGTACCATGCAAAAGTAGCAATCATTAATATGATTTGTAGGCTCTCTCCAAACCATTGGGACAGCAAAGCGCATAGACCGTTTTTGCCATTTAACCAGCTCCTCAGACTTGAAGCACATGTATTACAGCAGATGTGGGGTGCCCACTGTTTGTCTTGATCACCTAGTTTACAACCGAAATAAAGCTGATATGCCTTTGTTATTAGTGGAGTAATAGACCGTCTCTGAGACGCAAAAGTCACATCACCACACACGTAACAAAACTGATCTGGATTGTTTACACACTTTCGAGACATCTTGCATGAACGCTGTCAGCCAACTGAGGAAGAAATGGCTAATATAAAACAATATAATGTACACGTATGTATAACGTAACACAATCATGCCGATTACATCATCTTTCCTCGCCGAATATAAAAATGTAGCACGTGCATTCTTGTGAATTACAGTATATTAACACTGTCACAGCAGGAACTCATATAATTACCGTATCTCTAAAACTTGAACTAATATTGAAAAAATAAGTTTCATTCCGGTTTTAGCACATTATAAATAGTAATATTTTGTTGATTTTATTTAGGATATTTTTTGGCTGTTGATCTTTGATAATTTGTACATTTTTAGACCTTTCTGGAGATTCAGATCTAAATCTTTGTACATGGAAACTTTCTTTTGATCTAATGTCGTAACCTGGTACTGATAATTTTTTAAAACTGCTCATGATAGGGTGAAGCCGGTTTATTGATAATTCAGTATAAAATTTGGATCTTGGATTTAATTTGCCACTTGAATGATTTGGCGACTGTTTGTAAAATTTAATGCCTTGAGCATATCCTGTATAGGGGTTTACCTGCTAGAATTTAACAAAAACTGCATACATTTATTTAATAGAATTTGTAACCTTTTCTTATCATTATTTGCGCATGTAATAGAAAAAGATACACAATGTACACAATATGAATGAGGAAGAATTATTCTGCGCAAGGAAAACACTTTACGGAAATACCCTTTTTTGCCTAATTTCAGACACATATAATCAACATATTTGCTGTTGTTAGTACTTGAATAATTAAAATTATCTACAAAGTCAAGTAGCTTCTTCTCAATTCTCACTGACAAATTTAAATTTACTGATTTATTGCAGCTATTTTTCGAACCTATCATCATACGCGATGGTCGAAATTTTCAATGACATTTTGCAACATGGTCGGTTCTATGGCATTTATCTCGGCAATGATGTTGTTTTTGAGTTCTTGGAGGGTGGCTGGCTTGTTGAAGTGGACTTTGCTTTTCAAATATCCCCATAAAAAAAGTCCAAGCGAGTCAAATCGCACGATCTTGGTGGCCATGGCACATTTCCTCTGCGCGAAATCACGCGATCACCGAAGAAGGACTGCAATCGATGGATATTGACGTTGGTTGTGTGGCATGTTGCACCGTCTTGTTGGAAATAAACATCGTCCATATCCATTCCTTCAAGTTGCGGCAAAAAATAGTCCTCTATCATCACGTGATATCGCTCAGAATTGACGGTAACGGCGTCCCCGGCCGCATTTTCGAAAAAGTAAGGTCAAAGTGAAATGCGCTTCGTCGCTGAACATGATTTTTGATGAAAAATTGGCATCAATTTGGCGGTGTTCAAGGAGCCAATCTGAGAACGTTCGGCACGAAAAATGGTCGGCCCGATGCAGCTCTTGCGTCAATTGGATCTTGTAGGCGTGTACATTCAAATCGTTGTGGAGAATGCGGAGAAAACTGGTTCTCGAAATGCCCAATTCTTGGGATCGACGCGTTGTTGATTGTTTCGGATCGTCTCGCACACTCTCCTTCACAACAGCAATATTTTCCGGTGTGCGAACGCTCCTTGGCCGGCCAGAGCCTGGCAGATTTGCCACAGAACCTGTTGCCTCGAATTTACGCACCAGACGACCGATGGCTGTTTCGTTTGGGCGGTTGTTGCGACCGAATTGTTCACGAAGCGCGCAAAACGTGTTTTTTATTTTTGCACCATTTTTGTAGTGCTCTTGAATAACTTTAATGCGGTCTTCAATCGAATACGACCCCAATAGCGATCAATGGTAAACATTCAACTAACAAAATGACATGTCGGTGACAGAAAACAAAGATGGCGTCTATGTCAAATTGACGTTTACTTTCCTGCGTCCCTATTGGACAACCCTTTATATTTCGCCTTTTTAGCCATATAATGAGCTCGTCAAATTTACTATTCATGGCATGTACAATTTCTCTACTTGCTGAACCAACAACCGAAATTAATGTATCATCCGCAAATAAGTGTTATAATATTATGAAAGTATTGAAGGGTATAGGGGAAAAAAGATGAATGTCACAAATTTGATGTTTGGTAGTTAGAACCGGCAACATGTACTCTTAACGCGGTAGAATCCCATGAGGTATCGGAAACACGCAAAAAACAATGACATTACGTAGATATACCCAATTGAAAACTTGCGATGCAGGGAAAAAATGGGGAATGTCTCAGCCGTTGTATGAAAAAAAGATGAACGTCCACTGATCGTCACCGAAACTAGTAGTTACTAAAACAATTTACCATACACCAATCTGAGACGGAAGTAATCATTTTTAGGCAGCTACCATTAATTTTGTTTTGTTTGATCTATGTTCTTTTGAATAAAGCGTTTTCTGGTTCATTGTTTCAATTAAAAAAATACTTAGAACTAAGGCACTGTGTAAATTACCAAACAAGCTAACAGCAGGAGAAGATATGGTACCGAGCCTTGAAGTCCGTGATACGGCGCACATATTTGTCATGCCTTTAAAGAAAATGTTTAATAATTCCCTCAGTACAGCAACCTTTCCTACAAAATGGAAACTGGCAAGAGTGTGCCCTATTTCAAATATCAAATCTTCAACTTACTTGACCTCATCCGGAGTATTGCAGGGATCAAACTTAGGCCCTCTTCTCTTTCTTTATTTTATCAATGACCCCCTTACTGCTTAACTTGTCCTTCTCTGTTGTTTGCCGATGATTTGAAAAAATATGCTCAGACTAACAGCATTGATGACTGTCTAATCTTGCAGGCTGACCTGAATCATATATTTGAATGGTGTTCAGCTAATAAATTATTTTTGAATGTTAGCAAATGCAAAACCTGTTCTTTTACCAGGAAAACGAATCCAACAGTTTTTGTTTACACACTGGATGACGTCAGTTTCATGCGTTGTTCAGAAGTATGAGATCTAGGTGTGTTGTTTGATATTCAATTAGAATTTACAGGTCATATTAGTACAACAGTATCATCCGCTATAAAAAGTATCGGTTTTTTTATAAGAAACTGTAAACCGCTTGGTAGTAAAACGGCACCTTGATGCGTGCTAAGTTGGAATATGCATCTAGTGTATGGCATCCATATTACCAAATCTATACTGATGAAATTGAAAGTGTACAGAGGAGATTTCTTAAATACTCGATTTTCAAATTAGATGGTGTTTATCCCAATCATGGGACTCCCCAATCAGAGATGTTGCTCAGATTTGAAATGCATCCTCTTGAGTTGAGAAGAGTTTGCAATAGTTTAAAATTCCTTTACAAACTTGCTGATGTTGATTCTTCAGCTTTATTAGCTAAAATCGATTTTCATGTACCATCCCGCATTCCCCGAAGATTTCTCGCTTTTTGCTTAAAAACACCAAATTCTAATGTTATGATTAAGTCACCCGTGTACTTTATGTGCTCCAGCTTTAACGTCATAGCTGATAATTGTGACATGCATCATGATAAGGTCAAAGATATAGTAGCTGTATTCAGCGACTACTATTATTCAATTTATAACATTTAAGACATGTAGGTGAGTAGGTGTAGCTAGTCATGTTTTTTTCTTTCATTTTTTTCCAGAAACTGGGCGAGCTATGATTGTAGTTAAAAATACTGTAACGCCAAATTGTATTCAATTACATTGTCCTTTAAATGGATGTATCTGTTGGGCAATAAATATATTATTATTATTATTATTATTATTATTATTATTATTATTATTATTATTATTATTATCATTAATTCTGCGTTTCAGCTATTGAGGTTAGAAATTTTTTTCATGTTCTAGGCCCTGTGTAATAAATTTCCTGTTAAGGTTGTTCTCACGTTAGATCGTAAAACTTAACATAGGCATTTTGCTGGTCAATCAACTTTAGATTTTACAGGGTGCCGCGTAAGACGAAAGGCTAATTTCTTACCTCAATATCTTAGAAAAAGCTGAATTCAGGCATAGACACATAAAAATGTTTAAAATCGTAAGGAGAATCTCAAAATACAATGATGAAAAGGATTTTCGATTATAAAAAATGTTTGGCGTGCTTTCACTTTTACCATGTATAACAAACAAATATTTATAATTTACGTTTTTCCAATTCGACAGGAATCTATGGTTCTCAGTCAGATCTTTAACCTACCCTGTACAACGGGTCTAGGACGCATCAAACCTTTATTCGCTTTTCTCGAAACCTATTTTTTGTGTTATTCATCTGTTTTCCCCTGTACCCTTCAATTATCAATGACATTGGACATATTATCAACATAATAAAAAGTAACACAAGAACCATTATTCGATAGTTTAGACCTCAGACAAATAATCACCCAACCACAGGACGGCTCTGTCCTTAATTCCAAACAATTCACATTTTCTCAACAGCAATTTTCTATCAACAGTTTCAGAGGATCTTTCTAGGTCAACAGTCAACGATACCATCATCTATATCATTTTATTTAGGGAAGTCAATACATTTTTAATATTGTCCGGAAACAGAAGACATACATCATTTTGAGGATTTGAGGATTTCTTGGCCAGTGCTACACAGGATTTGAAAATTTATTCACATTAAATACATGGTATTACGACCTTTTCTTTCAGGGGTATTATAATTTTTTGAATCAGTTAAGTGACTTTCTCCAAATATTGAATTACCTCCTTGTGGAGTGAGTGTCACATAGAAACTTATCTAACGATCTCTTCAAATGAAGAAAACTGTCCTTCATTCAATAATACTTGCCAATGCCTTTCTCACAAAATCTTTCTAAAAACGATATATTTGATGCTTACAACATTCATTTGTGTCTCAGTTCTAATTTTTTGAAATTGCTGTTTTTTTGTACTCGATTACTTTGGAAAACCATGAACAAATAGTTGCTTGAAAATAGAGCATTAACGCCCTGAAAACAGATATCATCTACGAGTAACCAATATATCCACTTTCAAAGATTCTATGATTTTATATTATACTAAGTGACATATAAATCCGAACACCCAGTTTAAATGGTTTTATTTTAATAAAATTTTGTATAAGTACTTAATGAAGCATAATAAGTAAATGATAAAAATTTCAAAATGATTGCACTGCTTTAAAGCCCTTTGACCTTTAATAATGTGTGGATGCACCCTGATGTGCTACGCATTCTCCAACGCGCCTAGGCATGCTTCTGATCAGGTGGTCAATGTCCTCCTGTGGTATCTCATTCCAGGCAACCACTAACTCCTCTCGAAGTGCTTCTACAGTCTGAGGAGGACGTTGCAAATTGAGCAATCTCCTACCCATCATATACCATACGTGCTCAATTGGGGATAAGTCGGGAGATCTTGGTGGCCATGGTAACAATGTGACATCATTATGTTGAGAGAAGTCTATTGTGACTCTTGCAACATGTGGTCGGGCATTATCTTGTTGGAAAGTTGGATCTGCCAGGGTGTCAAGATAGGGTAAAAGATGGGGTTCTAGAACTTGGTGGATATAACGCTGCGCGTTCATGTTACCTCTGATGAAGATTAAAGGTGACCTGTAACCATAAGCTATAGCACTCCAAACCATAACTCCAGCAGTGTGATGAACATGTCTTTCAACAAAAAACTGTGGATTCCTCCTTTCACCACGTCGCCTTCTAACCCTGGCACGACCATCGTGCATGCCTAAACAAAATCGAGACTCGTCACTAAAGACAATACTGTTCCATTCCTGATCCCAGAGTGACCGTTGTCTGCACCACTCAAGGCGATTACGTCGGTGTTCTCGAGTTAAAGGGAGGACCCAGTGTGGCCGGTATGAAAACAAGCCAAAACTTCTCATTCGTCGGTAAACACTTCGCATGCCAATAGGTCTTCCGTGTTCTGCAAACCATTCATTTGCAATGGACCTGGTAGTGGAGAAACCGTCCCTTAAGGCCAATAATCTTAGGCGGCGATCTTCACGGTCTGTTGTTCTACGGCGGCGTCCAGTGCCCCTTGCTCTTTGCGTACAGCCTTCTCGAAGCCATGCCTGACATCACCTAACCAAAGTGTCTACACTTCTTTGCACTCTAACTGCAATTGCCCGAAAAGAAAGTCCAGCTTCCGAAGTCCCACTATACGGCCCCTATCAAACTCACTAAGTTGACGAAATCGTACAGGTCTCCGTACTCCAGGCATCGTAAGCGATCGTAAAGGATGTCAAGAACCAAAATCCGCCAACGTTGATTCTTTACTGCGGCTGAAATATTCATTTTTAGAGCGCTAGTGCATTAAAAAAAGCAGTATAAAAACCGGAATGTCCAACTGATAAGGCTGAAAATTTTTTCACTTGTTATTTACAGTAAGATAAATACATTCACCAACTTTTATTAAAATAAAACCATTCAAACTGGGTGTTCGGATTTATATGTCACTTAGTATATTTTGCAAGTGTTAATAGATCGTGGAGGTCATATAAATAGATTCTCACTATTGGGTGTTGATCAGAAGTTCAGTTTTCCAAGTCATATTTTTAATAAAAAAAAATTATTGAAAGGAATTCAAAAGATATTTTTTCCAATTGACTGGCCTAAGCAACCATTTCAACATAATTGAAGTCAGTGGACACTGACAACCAGCAATTGCAACTCAAATGTGTTAGCGGCACACCTACAAATACATATATGAGTGAAGTGATGATTGCTAGGCTATAAAAGTAGCTGAACAGTAATTAGATTTACAATCATTTTCTCATAAATATTTTATGTAAACTTCATGCAACATACGCTGTTCAGTATCAAAGTTGGTAATGACTTAGGTCAGTTGGACTATTGATAACACGTTTTTAAAGTCCAGACTAGTTTTGGGCGGTCCCGTACGAGTATAGAAACCAATAAAAAAAGACTATGAAATGTGCTCTTGCGGAATAGGTATCTTTTAGGGTGCAAGCAGTCACTCCACGTGTTTTCACTAGGATCGTTGTTAGCGTCCATCTATGAAGGAATAGCTCAACTATACGCATTGTTGGTTGCATATGTTTTGTGAAGACAAGTAGGCTATAGTTTTGATTTCTGAGAGGAAAGTTGGATGAATAACAAGATCGCATCTGGGTGATTATGTGAATTGGTCTGCATGTGAATAAAATCAGATTGAACTGAATAAAGATTTAAAATCTCTATATAACATATCTTTAGCACATAATTTACAGCTAAACCCGAAGAAATCACAAGTCATGATTTTTGGCAATAAAAATAAAAGACCTAATCTGCATGGCACATTTTCAGTTACTATAAACGATGTATCTTTGCCAATAATCAGTGAAAACAAAAATCTTGGCATATGGCTGGACTCTGATCTAAGATATATAAAACATGTTAGTCACTTGTGCCAAGTCTCCTATAACGTGTTAAGACAACTTTATTCCAGCATTAGTATATTATCAAAATTCAAGAAGGTCAAACTATGTGAAGCTTTGATTTTGTCTAAACTGGCTTACTGTGACTGCATATATGGACCTACCCTTTTGCAAACAGATATTCTACGCATTCACCGAATTCAAAATTTTTGCATCAGGTTTGCATATGGTATCCGAAATTATGACCACATCAGTGAGAGCCTTATGGATTCTGGTTGGCTTACCATGATTAACATAAGAAAACTTCATTTTCTCACATCAGTACACAAGATCATTACTAGTGGAACACCTACTTATCTATACAATAAACTTACCAGACTGCCTGATAATAAAGTAACTCGCAATAAACATCTTTTGGTTATTCCTAAACATTCAACAGCTCTGTTTAAGCGCAGCTTTTCATACAATGCTTCGAAACTGTATAACAGCTTGGCAGTAGATCTCGAGAATCTGAGCCTCCGCAATTTTAAAAAAAGATTGAAAGCTGATCTCCTGCACGACCAAGGGCCTAAAGTATAAGCAAACCTTGCTACGTTTTAAAGGATAATGTCCCAGTATGTTTCTTTTTAAGTCGCCTTGTTCTTTTTTGCATGAATTGTGCTCTCATAAAAACTGCATTGGCCATGCTCTGTTTTGTATTGCATATTTTCTTTTTTATATATATATATATATATATATATATATATTGTATGAGCGTTATTTTTTTGTGGGTTTAGTTGAAAAGCAGCTTAGGATGAACTACGCCTTCCATCAATTTATCTTTAATTTTTTTTTTATCCTCAAGTTATTTATAATGATGAATAAAGACCATTTATTATTACTATTATTGTTATATTCACTGTGTGTGAAAATCATTAATGAATATGCTTCCAATGAAGTAATCTATCAGGTGTGCTCGACGGGTTATTCATATGTTGTCCTTTCTGAAGACAGGTTATGTTCAAAGCTACAGGGTGGACCAAAAGTTCCTGACTGATTTTAAAAATCCTTAAGTTTTTCCCAAGTTAACATATTTGACTTTTTTTCAGATTTACATAGTAGAGCTCTGGATATTTTAGAATGGAGAGACTTAATCTAATCCAGAGAACCAAAGCCGTACAATTTTACTATAAACATAGTCATTCGATTGTAAACACCAAGAGAGCTTATCGAAGATTTTTTAATGTTCGAAACGCCCCATCCACTGGGGCTATCCGCAGCAGTATTCGGCGTTTTCAAACCCAGGGTTCTGTATCGGACCTTCCCCGAACTGAACGACCACGTTTAGCTTTCACTGGAGAAAACGTAGAGAGAGTAGAGGAAAGTGTTCAGGAGGACCCCGAAACATTGACTAGAAGAAGGTCAGCTCAATTAGGCCCCTCCAGGATATCCCTCAGAACATTTGCAGATGTTTCCTTACAAAATTCAAATGGTTCAGCACTTACGACCACAAGATTATGCACAACGACTAAATTATGCCATTCGTTTTCAGCAATTGGTTAGAGAGGAAGAAATTTTTTTAAATCGTCTAATCACTGATCAACAGCCAAAAAATATCCTAAATAAAATCAACAAAATATTACTATTTTTAATGTGCTTAAACCGGAATGAAACTTATTTTTTCAATATTAGTTCAAGTTTTAGAGATACGGTAATTATATGTGTTCCTGCTGTGACAGTGTTAATATACTGTAATTCACAAGAATGCACGTGCTACATTTTTATATTCGGCAAGGAAAGATGATGTAATCGGCATGATTGTGTTACCTTATACATACGTGTACATTATATTGTTTTATATTAGCCATTTCTTCCTCAGTTGGCTGACAGCGTTCATGCAAGATGTCTCGAAAGTGTGTAAACAATCCAGATCAGTTTTGTTACGTGGGTGGTGATGTGACTTTTGCGTCTCAGAGACGGTCTATTACTCCACTAATAACAAAGGCACATCAGCTTTATTTCGGTTGTAAACTAGGTGATGAAGACAAACAGTGGGCACCCCACATCTGCTGTAATACATGTGCTTCAAGTCTGAGGAGCTGGTTAAATGGCAAAAAACGGTCTATGCGCTTTGCTGTCCCAATGGTTTGGAGAGAGCCTACAAATCATATTAATGATTGTTACTTTTGCATGGTAGGTACCTTGTGTTGGACAAGCCACAGGTATGTCCAAGAAAAAAAAATCGGTTATTAACTACCCAAACATACCACCTACGATGAGACCTGTGCCTCACAGTGACGAAAATCCTATTCCAAAACCCCCAGAATCCTACACTTGCGAATCAGAAAACGAATCAGATCATGGCGATCGAGTGATTCGTCGGGAAGAAGATATGCCATCAACGTCAAGAGATCCTGATTTTATACCGAGCACGTCATGCCACCAACCGCACAAAATAACATAGTCAAAATTAAATGATCTTCTAAGAGATTTAGAACTTCCAAAATGTAAGCTAGAGTTACTTGGATCAAGACTGCAGCAGTGGAACTTGTTAGAAGGCGATATTTCGGTATGTGTTTTTCGTAAACGCCTCAAAGACTTAGAACCATTTTTCAATATGGATAATAACTTGGTTTTCTGCAGTAACATTAACGGCTTACTGGCGGCTTTAAATATAAACTATAACCCAGAAGAACGGAGATTGTTTATAGACAGTTCAACATTGAGTTTAAAGGCAGTGTTATTGCATATTGGAAATATTTTACCATCTCTTCCTGTAGGGTATGCAGTTCACACGAAAGAATCATATGACAATATGAAGTACCTATTGACATGCATAAAATACGATGAGCACCAATGGCATATTTGTGGCGATTTGAAAGTTGTTGCACTTTTACTTGGGCTGCACCTAGGCTACACAAAGTTTTGCTGTTTTTTGTGTGAATGGGACAGTCGGGCAAAGGCACTTCATTACACCAGACAAAACTGGCCTGTTCGTCAATTCCTACAGTCAGGTCAAAAAAATGTACAGCATATGCCATTAGTAGATTCGAAAAAAGTTTTATTACCACCACTGCATATCAAGTTGGGCCTAATGAAAAACTTTGCCAAGGCATTAGATAGAGGTGGGTCAGCTTTTCAATACCTGCGTCAGATATTTCCAAGACTAAGTGAGGCAAAGGTTAAAGAAGGTATTTTTGTTGGGCCACAGATTCGAAATATTTTGAAAGATACACAGTTTGAAAACACTTTAACAGGTATTGAAAAAACTGCTTGGAATGATTTCCGTCTGGCGGTCACTAATTTCTTGGGAAATAGAAAAGCTGACAACTATAAAACCCTTGTCAAAAATATGCTGTCATCGTATCAAAAGATGGGCTGGAAATGTCTCCTTAGATACATTTTCTACACTCACACCTGGACTTTTTTCCTGGCAATTGCGGAGCCGTAAGTGATGAGCACGGCGAACGTTTTCATCAGGATATTTCAACAATGGAAAAAGGTGCCATGCTTGCAGACTACTGTTGGACTCTTGGTAGAGATGCTCCAGAAACGATCCATATAAGAACAGCAGAAAGACAGCGCATATAGTGATTCTTATAAGTATATGAATCTTGTTACTTTTTTTAATATATCCTTAAAAATAAAATGTTTTTTTTCTAAACCGCAACTAATTCTTTTATTTCATTGTCATTTTTGGATTCAGCGCCACAAAATTAACAAAGACGTGCACTTTTCCCACAAGATACAATTAAAAAACTAAAATTTGTTATCCAGTGAATGAGTGATGAGGCGCATTTTCATCTGGATGGTTTTGTGAATACGCAAAATGCAAGAATTTGGGGAAGGCAAAATCCAAAGGCTGCACATCAGAGAGAATTACACCCCATTAAATGTACGGTTTGGTGTGGTGTTACCACCCAGGGTATTATTGGGCCTTATTTCTTTCAAAATGACGATGGCACTGCGGTGTCTGTTACTGGCGAGAGGTGTAGAGCTATGCTTGAAATTTTTTTGATTCCAGCGCTTGAAAATAGACCTGATATGTGGTTACAACAGGATGGAGCCACAGCTCATACAGCTGGAGCCACAATGGCATTGCTAAAAAGCTTCTTTGGAGAACGTCTGATTCCAAAAAGATCAGCAATTGAATATCCCCCACGTTCCCCTGATTTAACCGCGCCAGATTCTTATCTATGAGGAAATTTGAAAGAAAGAGTCCACCGCAATAAACCTCGAACCGTAAGACAACTTATGGACAATATCATGATGGAAATTCGAGCCATAAATCGGGAAACATTGTAGGCAGTTATGGACAATGTCTTGGAAAGGAATGTTGCGTGTGAAAGAGAAAATGGCCGTCACTTAGGCGACATTATTTTTGATAATTAATACGAAGAAATGTACTTTATTTTTGTAAAAACTACATTAAAAAATGTTAATAAATAAAAAAGTTATTAAGGTTTCAAATAGGTCAGCTTCTTTTGGCCCACCTTGTATAAATTACGATTTCTTACGATTTTTTGTACTCCGGGTAAATAGTAAATATTTACTTGTGACACACTATTTACCAGGCTGACTTTTTGAAACTTGCTCAAAGTACAACTAGCGACCTTAGACAACAATTTTCATTCAGCACTTCCTCAAAACAAACGATAAACAGAAAGCTATCTGTCAATTACGCTTAATAACTAATTGCGTCATTACGCTAGAAAATGACCATCAGTTCTTGACCTTTTTTTCACTGAGTGGCCGGATTCAAAAATCTGCAATTAAAAGTGAGTACAATGTCACCGTAGCAAATTACTGCGCAGTGTCCCTTATTATTAAATTGCTGTGCATTAATTGCAAACAATACTGCGGGTAATATTAGAGGTTAATAAATCGTATGAAAAATGTAAATTGAGAAACGGCACAAGATCTGTGTAATTACGGGCAGGCCGTACTGCACGCAACTCCTCATGTTCGTTTACCGTGTTTACTGACAACAATGAAAATATTATAAAAAGCTGCCGACACAACCTTAAGGCAATTAATAGACCAGGTATTGTTAGCAGGCATTGCAGTTTGAACCAAACCGGTCAATATTCAAGTTTTATGCGAAGAGACAGTAGTAGTGGTAGAGGAACGGCAAACCACGAATAGCATAGTTATAAGAGCCCCTTCCCACTTCAGTTGGCCCACTTCAAGATTTGTACCAAAATATGCCTTTATAAACTAAACATGACGAAACTATTTACTTCTAAAACAATTTATTTTCTCAAAAACATTTTAGATACACTCTAGTCGTAAAAAATACATATTTGAAATCACTTAGACCTATAACTAATAGAACATCTGAACAAATAAACAATGTGCGAATAAATGCGCGAAGTTAAAAAAGCAACAATTGAAAGATTACCATTGGGTAACATCACCTTTATTTTTTATTACGGCTGAAATTCTTTGGGGCATAGTGTTAACCAAGTTTTGGCAAAAATTTGGAGTAAAACAATCCCATATTTCTTGAAGCTTTTGTCCGAGTTCGGTAATTGTACGAGCAGGATGTTGTCGTAGAACCCTTTTCATCTCGTGCCACAAAGTTTCAATAGGGGACAGATCTGGAATGCTAGAAACCCATTTCAAAAGTGGTACATTATTTTCTTCCATCCATTTTTTAGCCTTTTTTGAGGTATGGCACGCTGCACCATCTTGCTGAAACACAAAATCTTGGCCAGATGTCAAATATTCTTCCATCACTAGTAAATGCGATTCTTCTAAAATTGCCAAATATTTGTTTGTAACCACATTTCCATCAATAAAATGAAGTTTTCCTACTCCTCTTGATGACATACTGCCCCAGACCATAATGGATGCTGGAAATTTCACTTTTCTCTTCAGACAGTCAACATGGAATGCTTCATTTTTTTTGCGAATAACTCTACTGCGACTGTCACCAACACAAACTTCGAATCGGGCCTAATAACTCCATTGTATTGCACACCACTGTTGAGGTGTCCATTGTCTATGTTCTTTAGCCCATCTAAGCTGATTTTTCTTTTGTAGTGCCTTTTCTTTGGCCTATAAACAAGTTGTGCAACTTTATGGTTTTTACTTCACTTTTTTTATAAGAAAACTTACCTTGCAAGTGCTAAATCCCAGTTTGTGGGCCTCTCTATGAGTTGTGGACCTCGAAATTCTCCTTCCAACAGCGTCACTCCACAGAGCACTTAATTGTAAATAATTGGCACGCCTGTTTTTCACGATTATTCTTCTTAATGCTCTTCGGTCGACATTTGTGATATTACCTTTTTCACATATCGTGGCTTAATATTAACTGACCCAGTTACGTTATATCTTCTAAGAATATTCATCACACTGTTCCGCGATAAGTCTAACAAAGTTGCAATTTGTGAGCTTTATTTCCTGGAATTAAAAAAATTAAATATCAGTAACCGAATTTTCTCAGTAATAACCTTTCCTCTACCCATTTTGAAAGCCTCAACTACCCAAAACTATTCTGACAGCTGTGATTAATAAAAACAGTTGTCATGGCTTTTATTTTTCACAGCCACCTAAGCGTTATAGACTAATTTTGCATTGAAATGAAAATAGGTTGATATGCTGTAATTGCAACATGGGTTATTTTTATGCTGCAAATTTGATTAGGAAGTGATAAAGTTGGTGTTTTCTACTATATATTATCAAAATATTCATTGTTAATGTTTTAAGCCTATGACACCCTGCTACATTTTTATTCTTTGTGTTTGATAAGAAAAATACTAAGATTTCAATAGTTGGGCCAACTGAAGTAGGAAGGGGCTCGTATAATAATTATAGTAATAGTAATGCATCATTAACATCACAGCATAACAATAAAAGTATGATGGAAATGATAATGCTAATAATAACGATAATGCTTTATTGCCCTAAAATAAATTGATTCCATTTAAAGGACAAACCATGAACCCACAAGAAGAATGTATTTACAAATCTAAAGAAACCAAAAAAAGAATAGAAAAAGAAGAAGCGATTATAAAATGTTATAATTAGTAATTCATCTGAGCATATTGGTCAGCTGACTTATTCAACAAAAATGTCAGGCAATTAACATTGATGTCACACACGTCACTAATAAAATTCAGCTATTTCACAAGTACGGGTAAGACTTAGGCCTAAATGGCCCAATGAACGGAATGGCGGAGTCTAGCCAATGGCCAGTCTACTCGACCAATATTTGGAAATTTATAGAAAGTCTAAATTAAGTATATGTGCTGAGTGACGAGAAACGGTAAACACCTACGTATGTCTAATATAATTCAAGAATTTTTTACATATGTTTATCTTGCCATGGAAAAGTGATAAAATGGTCAGGTTTTTCTGTTAAGTCTCTGTGGTGGCTGCGTATATTGTTTGGTGATAAAAAAGCATTCAGTTTTCGTTCATTAACGGTTTCAGTTAAATTTTAAATTTCGGTAGCACATTGAAAAGCCTTTTTGTGATTGCTAGAGTGCGTAGAATTCACTAGGTGTCCCATCTAAGTGACTTTGAGAGGGGTCGAATCGCCGGTCATCAATAAGATAAGTTTCTAGGAGGACAAACAGATCCTTACGCAGTGAATTGCAGTGTGACCGAGCGTAGACTCAGGAAGTCCGAGAACAGCAAGCAAGGGTTCTGGACATCCCAGAGGGACCACAGAGCGATAAGACTGCCGGTTAAGACTTCTGGCTCTGAGAGACAGACTCAGTAGTACTCGAGCCATCGCTAAATAGTCAGTGGTTTGAATAGCAGGAAAGGATGGTTAGTATACGTATATCGCCGAATACGACAGTTTGGCCTTTTGCGTACATGATTAAATTTTAAGTCTGTCTTGCTTATTTCCAGATTCAACCTTGCTTTTAGGTGTCTACGGAGATTTTAAACATGTCTTTTTGAGATATTGGAGATGTCATAAGGATGTCTTGTGAACACTGTACCACATTGTAGGGCCGTTGTCTGTTAGGAGAGCTCAGTGTCTTGAAGACGTCTGTATAATACGACCTTTATTGCATCATACTAGAAAATCAGGCAGATCATTATGAACTTTGCTAAAGAGACCACTTTTGTGTTTTCTTAGCATTAAGTTTTAAATAAATATGAGAAAACCGTCGCCCTATTTTTGCTGTGCATATCATGCAACAGTGATATTCTTCACATGAGGCAATACTCAATAAAGTAGTGCATTCTGCATAACACACTGCTAAGGCAGCATATATACGGAAACATCATCAACATAGATAATAAACAGGGAGGGCCATAGTACGGATCACTGCGGAACTCCGTACTCGATACTATGCGTATTGGATGTTTCATTGTTCAAAGACTCATAAGGTAATGTATTGGTGAGAAATGATTATAATAATTTAAGTGGAGGAGCAAAATTGATGAAATAAATATTCAAATGCCTATTATTGACTATAGAGGTATATCGAGCAGTTACTCAGCCTGATTTTCTCATTAAGATGAATTGTATTTTATACAGACAAACTTGAAGTGAAGGAGGAACATATTCTACTGATATCTTGATTGAATACATATGCAGAGAGTTTAATTGAGAATATACAGGGTGTCCGCAAAGTTGGGGTTTTCCTTTACACGACGTGTAGATCTTGAAAACATAAGCATTTTTTCTTAGTACCATATACACCAATGTCTTGAGGAAACCGAGATAAAGGGCTCTGCAACATCAAAAATATCTGAATACCGTCCTGTAGCCGCAACCCGCCGGGATATCCCCGACTGGTACAAGGTCTCAACCCGACGGCAGAACTGGGTCGGGGTCAGTGTGTCAGGTTAGTATGCAACCTTCAACCGACGGTTACAGTCACGCGTGTAGAGGTAGACGAACTCGTATAATCGATTGCGTTTCAAAAAACAACAAGCACTAGAGACGTGGCTAAAGAAGTGCAAGTATCAAAAACTAAAGTGTGGTAAACGCTGCGTGAAGAGGGGCTGTATCCGTTTCACGTCCAGCGTCTACAAGCCCTTCAACCTGACGATCTTCCAGCAAGAGTGCGGTTTTGTGAGTGGTTGTTGCATCAACATGACAATAATCCGGACTTTTTGAAGTGCATATTGGTGACAGACGAATCTACCTTCACGCGTAATGTGGTGAATAACTTTCGCAACACTCATGTTTGGTCATTTTCAACAAACATTTTCGGTGAATGTTTGGGCTGGCATGGTGAACGGTATGCTCATTGGACCATTTATTCTCCCAAATCGATTGGACGGGATGCAATACCTAGACTTTTCACGCAACATTTTGCCTTCCTTGTTAGAAGATGTGCCTTAAGTGTAAGACAATCAATGTGGTTTCTGCGTCTGCTCGGTAGCGCTTCAGCTGATTTTATTTTCTGTTGGAGCGGTATGATTGCGGGCAGAGACGTACTTAGCCCTTCTCGTCAACTGGAGAGTGAGTACTTTTTCCTTTATTTTTTTTACTTGGTCGCCCTCGTTTCACTACACATTACCTTTGTTATTTCGAGGGTAGTTGTTTCTGAAAAGGAAAACCCCAACTTTGCGGACACCCTGGATAGCGGTCACTGAGGTGATGCAAATGAAATAAACCTATGGTCGATGGCCTGTTATAGCGGAGTACATACATAGTGCATTTATTCATGATCTCATAACTTTTTCACTACTAGTAATACCTACTTGTCTAAAACCCGTACCACTCCAAAATGAACATGCTCGACCCTCTCACACAAAATCGCCAGCTCAAATAACAAAAGCGGATTGTTGAAATGCTCCTAGAACGACAAAATGAAGTTCCCATGCTCTTTCCAAATTCAGAGATTTTAACACACAGGGTGTCGTTTTCGTGCAAGAGGGTCTTGTCCAATTTCAACTAGTCCGATGCCTATCTTTTTTTTTCTGTTCGTATCACTGTCGAGAAGATAGTATGAACTGGGTACTCGTGCAGAGTTTTAGAACAATGTAGTGGTTGGTTAAAAAAGTTGGCTTGCAAGGCCGTAGAGAAATGGACCAAATCGATAAAACTCTCTGCATCTCGATTACAAGAGGCTAAAAACTCGTTAGGTTATCTATAATCAACATGGACACCCATTATTGAGAGTATATGCCCCCTTCGTTTCCGCTTAAAAAGTAAGATATACCAAATAGGGTAGCCGTTTCTTAAGAAACGAGTGGTGTGTGTATTCTTTTGGTTTTCAAAATAATGGCGAACATTTTCTTGCTAGATCTTAATTGTACAGTTGTGCGGCTCTCTCAAGCCTAAGGCTCAGGCCCATAAAGAAAGAAAAATACATTTACAAAAAATGTCAGTGAAAGAATGAAGAATCCATTATTGTTCTATGAAGAGTTGGAGCTTGTCTTTTATAAGAATTTAGTATAACTAGTGACACTCGCACTGTCCAGGAAAATCTAGAGATGCGTCACATGGCAAAATTCATTAAACCGTTTAAGCTGTAGCCAGAGAAATAGGAATTTCAAGGTTGATTTTGGATCCCCGCGATGGAAATCTTCTGCCCTAGTTGAATTTTGTTATAAGGCGCTCATGATAATTGCTTCCATGGGCTATTTCTATGGTTAAACTCCCTGTCTCCATGAAACACCCTGTACAGGAGCACAGCTTGATTGATCATTGTCATGCCTTAGCTATAGCCGCTAGGATCGAATCTATGCCCTTTGTTGTTTTTGTTCTTCATCAATAATCTTGCCGCTCCAGTAGAGTGTCACAATCTACTATTTAGATAGATATATGTATAGATAGATAGTAGCTTTATTGTCCAACAGTGACCCATTAACAGGACAATATTATACAAAATCCATACAAAAGATACAGAACAAGCTATATCACAAAACAAAAATATATCTCGTATATCCTTCACCTATATATGTATTAGCTATCCTAACTAATTCTTTGTTAGAAGTACAAAATATGTCACAGAAAGTACAGATTCTGTTGAAATTTTTAAACACATTATTTAGCGGCGACTTCAAGTGAAATATTTGTTCTTGCCCTTGTAGCTCTGAACGTGAAGTGAGTAGGCGACGCAAAAGTTGGTACACTGATGTTGATCTTTCCAAGAAGTGAGGGACTAAACTAACTACCAGGTCCATTGCAAATGAACGGTTTGCAGAACACGGAAGACCTATTGGCATGCGAAGTGTTCACCGACGAATGAGAAGTTTTGGCTTGTTTTCATACCGGCCACACTGGGTCCTCCCTTTAACTCGAGAACACCGACGTAATCGTCTTGAGTGGTGCAGACAACGGTCACTCTGGGATCAGGAATGGAGCAGTATTGTCTTTAGTGACGAGACTCGATTTTGTTTAGGCATGCACGATGGTCGTGCCAGGGTTAGAAGGCGACGTGGAGAAAGGAGGAATCCACAGTTTTTTGTTGAAAGACATGTTCATCACACTGTTGGAGTTATGGTTTGGGGTGCTACAGGTTATGGTTCCAGGTCACCTTTAATCTTCATCAGAGGTAACATGAACGCGCAGCGTTATATCCACGAAGTTCTAGAACCCCATCTTTTACCCTATCTTGACACCCTGGCAAATCCAACTTTCCAACAAGATAATGCTGGACCACATGTTGCAAGAGTCACAATAGACTTCTTTCAACATAATGATGTCACATTGTTACCATGGCCACCAAGATCTCCCGACTTATCCCCAATTGAGCACGTGTGGGATATGATGGGTAGGAGATTGCTCAATTTTCAACGTCCTCCTCAGACTCTAGAAGCACTTCGAGAGGAGTTGGTGGTTGCCTGCAATGAGATACCACAGGAGGACATTGACCACCTGATCAGAAGCATGCCTAGGCGCGTTGGAGAATGCGTAGCACATCAGGGTGCATCCACACATTATTAAAGGTCAAAGGGCTTTAAAGCAGTGCAATCATTTTGAAATTTTTATCATTTACTTATTATGCTTCATTAAGTACTTATACAAAATTTTATTAAAATAAAACCATTTAAACTGGGTGTTCGGATTTATATGTCACTTAGTATATGTTGCGTTACGGTACCTAGATTTGTAGCAGTTGAACGGTTTTTAATAAATCCATGTTTGTGTTGTGAGAGTTGATTATGCGCCGAACTATAAGTACGATTGAAAAGTATTATCTCAAAGACCTTCGAGAACATGCACAAAATGGAGATCGGGCGATAATTTTCAAAGTTGGACCTGTCTCCAGTTTTTAGTACAGGGGACACTTTGGCGACTTTCCAAAGTTTCGGAAACTTCTTCGAACGAATACACAAATTAAATAATTTTGTTAAAAAAACCACGAATGCTCCGGCACAATCCTTGATCAGAAAGGATGGACTAACATCGGGGCCTGAAGTCCATTTGCGGATAATCTAAAGACCTACCCCAAAATTACGAATTTAGAGAACTGTATTTTCTTTCAGGAGTTTCTAGATAATATCATACAGTGGTGTGACAATAACTTTCTTTTCTTAACATTTGCAAATGCGAAGTTTGTTCATATAGTCGCAAACTTGTTTACCTCTGATTATTCTATGAATAATGCGGCCCAGGTCAGAACAGCAGGTGTAACATTTTCTTACAGGTTAGACATTTCGGATTCTAATTTTCATAATGCCGATGTTTTTTTATAAACGAAGCAGCACTAAAAACTCTTTTTATTTTGCGGGTGCGACCAAAACTTGAGCTTCTTTGATATGGGAACCTTTCTATGCATATGATATAAATATCAAGCGCACAGAGAAAATTTCTTAAATATGGTACTTAAGAAATTGATGGCTGCGACGTTTCAACCTAGAATCTATATAATTGAGATGTTCCACCGCTGGCGTTATATTCCTGGGCTGTCCGACTGACTCATAACCCTTCTCTAACAGACAGTTTCGGCACCTAGCTCTCTTCCACCGCTTCACCAATGGGCTTTGCTCTTCAAGCCACTCCTCCTAGATGCCGCCACGCGATGTGTCTGGCAGACAGACCCGGCTGCTTTGTCTGTGGGGTGTCGAGATTGTCGAACAATCTATAAGAGCAGGGTTTTCGGAGTTCTACTAACCAAACGCAGTTTAAAAATTTTGTTATCAAAGTTTCTTTGGGATCATTATAGCAGCCGGAGAGCCCTGGCATTTAGGTTCTTGCCTGCGCGGCTGCTTTGATGTAACGAATAGGGCTACTACAATAGCTCATTTTTTATGCTTGTTTTTGGTGATTCTGGCATGCACAGTATTAGTTAAGTTACCACTATATTGCCCTGTAATTGGATTAGTCTGTTGGGCAAATATGCATACACAAATAACTAGGTAAATAAAATTAATAAATAACGGGTGATTTTTTAAGAGGTATAGGATTTGATTTTCAAAAAAAAAAACACAAAAAATTTGAAAAACGATTAAATCTTTATTTGAGTCGATAGAACGGTCGATATAATGTAATGTTTAAAGATTATTTCATGCAAATGTTGGCCGCGGCTCCGCTTTAGATGGCCCATGCGCAAGGTCCAATTTTGGCACACTCTCTCCAACATATCGGCCGGTATCTCACGAACAAATGCTTCAACATTGGCTTCCAGTGCGTTAATCGTTGCTGGTTTATCCCTGTAGACATTAGCCTTAACATGGCCCCACAAGAAATAGTCCAACGGCGTTAAATCACACGTTCTAGGCGGCCAATTGACGGGCCCCAAACGTGAGGTAAACTGTTCACCGAACTCGCCTCTCAATAGGGCCATTATTTCGTGTGCGGTGTGGCATGTGGCACCGTCTTGTTGAAACCACATGTCAGCCAAGTCCAGCTCTTCCATTTTGGGCAAAAAAAAGTTTGTTATCATCGCACGGTAGCGCTCGCCATTCACAGTTACGTTCCGGCCATTGTCGTCTTTGAAGAAGTACGGCCCGATGATGCCACCGGCCCATAATCCACACCAAACAGTGATTTTTTCTGGATGCATTGGTAGCTCGTGCAATGCTTCTGGCTGGTCTACACTCCAGATGCGGCAATTTTGCTTGTTAACGTACCCGTTCAACCAGAAATGAGCTTCGTCCCTGAACACAATTTTTCGATAAAAATGTGGATCTTCCTCCAACTTTGCAGCGCCCATTCACGAAATGGGAAACGTTGTAGGAATTCGTGTGGCCTCAATTCTTGCAACAGCTGTATCTTATAAGGTTTTACACCCAAATCCTGTTGCAAAATTTTCCACGTAGTGGCGTAATAGAGGCCCAATTGCTGCGAACGGCGGCGAATCGACATTTCACGGTCATCACTGACACTGGCGGATACAGCCGCAATATTTTCTTCAGTCCTCACTCTACGTCTGCGTGTTGGTGGCTTATTGTCCAGTAATATAAACTGGGTTCGAAAGTTAGTCACAAGCTTCCGAATAGCTCCCTCAGTAGGCCGACCAAATTGCCCATAAATTGGAAGCAGTGCTCGATGCACTCTCTTAACGGAGTATGAGTTTTGATAGTAAAATTCAATAATTTGCAAGCGTTGTTCGTTCATAGGTCAATTCATGGTTAAATTATAGACCAAACTGAACAAGTTTGACAATGACACAAGACACGATTCACGCGTCATCTGTCAAAAATAGTGTTGCCAAAAAGATACTAGCAAAAAAATCACCCATTATATATCATGGAGAAAAAAACATCGTGAGTCGTAATTTTCCTAGACTATAGCAAATATCAATTGTTTTAAAACATCCTTCACGGTCGACGCGTCGAGCAGGGGGAGACACATCTTCGATTCTTGCATAAATAAACATCAAGTGAACCCGCATCATTTCCCAGTAGCACAACTCCCGCTTGGTTGTCGCCTACGCCGATCGTGCGTGGCCCCGCAACTCTTCCGCAACTTCGCAACTCGTCTGTGTCAAAATGAAATTTTTTAATATATCGGTGAGTGCGTTTCCATGTACTAGCATACAGCATTTGCGGAGTTCACGGAAATAGGAAAATGGGATTTTCCGGCTTCGGTGCTGTTATGTGCGAATTGTGTTGATGGAGATATTCAGGTGTGGTGCCTAGTTAGAGTTTTGCATAAGATGAGGTTATGCACAGTGGAGGCGTTTTAAATTCGACCCTCACCATTGGGATCTCGAAGCCTGTAAGAGATACGAAGTCATTTAAATCGGGGTAAAGTTGCGTATTTAGGTAATAAACAAAATGCCGCTTAGAAAGTTTCGAAATTTAAGGTACTTCCGGAGAGCGACGGAAAAAACCGAAAGTTTTCAAAATTCTTTTTATTTTTCCTGGATTTGTTGGCAGTGGGATTCCAAAATAACTTGCACATCAACAATGGCACTATTTCTTCTCTATAAGGCGGCATAATTAGAATCTCAGTATGGCGTTTCGTCTCTTGTCCTCCAGGATCAACCTTTTTTTTTATGGACGCCATATTGGACGTTTGCACAGATGAATAGAGTTTTTTATTCTAATTACAAAAATGTATAATTCGTTACATATTGACATTGCTAAACCTTAGTTATTCCAAAAAAAAAAAAATAGAATTTCCTAGGTAGGCCTTGAAATTATAATAATAATAATAATAATAATCATCTTTATTCTTTGATAACAAGGTGCAAGGATATAGTATTGCTACCCGCAAATGACGAAGTTCAGCATTTATTCGAAGGGGGAATAGCTGGTCTTCCACTTAACCCTACATAATGCACTTAATACAAATTAAGAAAGATTGACAAAATTTAGATAGAAAGAGTTAGATACAATAGGAGATAGATGTAATCATATATATATACAAGGTGTTTCAGTTTATTGTAACTTTAAGATTCGATAGAACTTTTAAAATTAATGCATAAAGTCTATATAAACATGGGTTGGAAAATGCGTTGCTTCCGAAATACAGGGTGTTTAAATTTACTTTCTAAAATAGTTTTTTTTAAATATTTCGAACAATATTTGATGTATAACAGTGAAAATTGGTATACAAGGGTTTTTTGGTGCGGCAAAACGAACCATGGGCATAGTTTTACTGTAGCCGCTAGAGGGCGCTCTCTACTGTACCTGCAGTGTATTAAAATGACCAAAAATTTTTTCTTAGTGCAATTTTTTGCATTTTGAACAAAAAAACTGATTCTTCGCACTTTTCAACAAAAAAAAAGCTCTCCTGTGAGTTTTCGTTATAGTTAGCCGTTTTTGAGATATTTCGATTTTTAAGGTTCGATGCATTTTTAATTATTTATGGGAAAATAATATTTTTTTTTACATTTTCGATTTGGGCATTACAAGTAATTAAGATGATCGTCTAGATTGTGTTTTTAACAACAGCAATAGTTCCTAACTTCAAATAAACGCAATCAATTTGTTTAATTTTACAATATTATTTTTAACAAATTAAATTAATTATTTACAACTAAAATGCTATTGGATAGTTAGGACAAACATACAAAATCTAAAGTAGTTGCTCGAAATGTAAACCCAATTGTTCAATGCTCAATTCACATCTACGAATGATCGAACGTGGTATAGCATTATTCAGATAAGGCCTTATTTCATCACATGCATTCCTGATTCTATCTATTAGCATATCTCTTCTGGTTACGGGAGTCTGGTACACTTTTTCTTTTAGAAATCCCCACACAAAGAAATCTAATGGATTTAGGTCAGGGGATGGTGGAGGCCAGGGTCCTCCACGGCCGATCCATCTTTCTGGATAATTTCCGTCCAGCCAGTTTCTAACTATTCTCGAATAATGAGCTGGACAACCATCAAGCTGGAACCAGGCCAATCTTCTCTCATATATTTGCATGTTCAGCCTTTAAAAATTCCAAGAAGGTCGCAGCATTTAACCTTGCAGGCAAAAGGTAGGGTCTAAATAGTCGATTACGGTAGATACCAATCCACACGTTCACACTAAATCCATGCTGAAAATTTCTTTCCAGAACTGCATGCGGATTTTCATGCGACCAAATATGTCGATTATGAAAATTTACCACTCCACGTCTAGTGAAGCTCACTCATCGGTCCATAAAACGTTACTTAAAAACTCTCTATTATTATCAGTTCTATCAAGAATCCACTGGCAAAATGTGACTTCGTTCTCCGTCCCCTGGATGCACAGGTTGCAAATGGTAAGGACGTCTATGGTCATTTCTAAGAACACGGTGAACATGGCTTGCTGAAATTTCCAAGGCACCAGAAACTCTCCTAACACTTGTGGTCGGATCTCTATCAAACTCACGCAGAATCATACGGGTAAATATGCGCTGACGAACATTTATGTTTTGATCCCTTTGGAGATTTCCATAACCATTTTCAATTATTTGGCACTCTTACAAATACTGAGCGAGTTGGATGTCGTCTGTTTGGAAATCTTCGTGCGTATTCTCTGGCTGCTTCTACTGCGTTTCCATTTACAAAGCCACACACAAAATGAATATCCGCTAACTCTTGATTGGAGAATAAAAATGGCATTTTTATAAAACTTACAAAGAAAAACAGGAAACTATATTTCGTGCATTCACAATTGCAAAAAAACGTTTCAGGTTTCAACAGACAACAAAACTAACTGTCAACTAATTGACGTTTAACCTTATTCTGCTTTCAATTTCAAAAATATTTGCAGGCACAGCCTACTTCTAAAAATTATCGAGATACTGACTTTTTAACGTTATTTTATCATGAATAATTAAAAATGCATCGAAATATCTCAAAAACGGCTAACTATAACGAAAATTCACAAGAGAGCTTTTTTATGTTGAAAAGTGCGAAGATTCAGTTTTTTTATTCAAAAAGCAAAAAATTGCACTAACAAAAAAATGTCGGTAATTTTAATACACTACAGGTACAGCGGCTACAGTAAAACTATGCCCATGGTTCGTTTTATCGTACCAAAAAACTCTTGTATACCAATTTTCACTGTTATACATCAAATATTGTTCGAAATATTTAAAAAAAACTATTTTAGAAAGTAAATTTAAACACCCTGTATTTCGGAAGCCACGCATTTTTCGACCCATGTTTATATAGACTTTATGCATTAATTTTAAAAGCTCTATCGAATCTTAAAGTTATGCAACAATAAACTGAAACACCCTGTGTATATATATATATATATATCAATTATAAGTCATTTGCTTTGCATACCAGATTTAGCCCAAAATCACTTTTATTTTTTCCTGTCTCTATTTGAGATGGGATTTTAAAATAAATTGCATGTTGTCATTGTTACTTATTCCCCTCTACAAGATGGCGTAGTCAAATTTTCAAGTCGACATTCCTTCTTTTGACTTCAATCACCAACTTTGTTGTAAAACATGAACACAACAAGAGCATTTGTTCTCCGTTATTTTGTAGGCAAACAATGGCTTTTCTCTGAACATTGTTCACTGCTCGATTTATTTCTCTTCTTCTCAGTCTTACAAACTTTGATGCTATGTTCAATTTGAGGTCTGATTTGATATACGAAACAAATGAAATCGGAGAATTTCAATTCCTACATAGGAAACTTTAGTTTCCTGGAATAACCAAGGTTTGATAATGTCAATGTATGACAGATTATACATTTCTAAAATCAGAAATGAAAACTCTATTCATCTGCGAAAAAATCCAATATGGCGTCCGTAAGAAAAAATACCGTTGATGCTGGAGCACAAGGGACGAAACGTATTGGTATTCTAACTATGCCATCTTTTCGAGGAGAAAAAGTGAAATGTTATTGTGAAACTTATTTTGAAATTCCACTGCTATTCAGGTTAAAAGAATTAAAACGATTTTGGGACAATTCGTTGTCTCCGTGTCTCTCCGGAAGTATTTTTAATTTCGAAACATTCTAAGAGGCATTTTGTTGATTATTACCTAAATACGCAACCTGGTCCCATTTAAGCGACTTCGTATCTCTCTACCGTTTTCGAGATCCCAATGGTGAGTGTCGAGTTTGAAACACCCTGTATATTTACGTCGTCGACAACAGCTTTGCGAGGCCCAAATGATGATAACAATTCCATAAACAAGCACAAATTGAAATAGTGGAACTTTTAGGCTTTTATGCTTACTGATTTTTTTTAAGGTTGCTTCGTAACTAACACCAGCCGCTGTTTAATAACAGAATATCGATGTTTACCATCAATAACCGTTTTTAAATAACATCGATGTATCGATATCATTTTGTATGATGTCTCTGAAGAATCAATTTAAAATTTTTAGTGACTACTAAATTAACTATCCGTGCTCTATCCATTAGTTACCTATTTATGAAAACAGATTCCTTGCTTCAAGAGCACAAATTCTTTCGAAATTATGACGGTCATTTGAGAACAAGAACAAGCAAAATGAGGTAATAACATTGCTTCAAATACACTACGATACAAAATTAAGGGAGCAAGAACAAATCCAAATTTTCCGGTATATTTTGGTGAAACAAGCTCGTATCTAAACTTCAAATAAAGCATTTTGAAGCTTTAAGATTCAAGTTTTTAGGTTCCTTAGCCGACAAATTTGAGGAGCATCGGTTCGAAGCGCAAGAATTTTTTTTAAAACTTAAATCAACACTGAAGGGAGCAGAAACAAATTTTCATCAGATATTGCAATCAAAGCTGATAGGATACTTATTTCAGTTTCCAGAGACATTACATTCTCAGTGGGATCACTGGTTACCGAGATATCAGTGATAACCTAATAGAAAAAAATGTCTCCTATAATTTTTTTTGCGCCATCCTAAAATTGCATCAGAACCGTTGTTCCTGAAATCTGTGGCTAAAAAACCTTATAGCTAGTGTCTAGGAGCTTTAAACTGCTTTTTTGAGTCTATATACGAGCCCCTTCCCACTTCAGTTGGCCCAACTATTGAAATCTTAGTTTTTTTCTTATCAAACACAAATAATAAAAATTTAGCAGGGTGTTATAGGTTTAAAATATTTACAATGAATATTTTGTTAATATATAGTAGAAAACACCTAATCAAATTTGCAGCATTAAAATAACACATGTTGCAGTTACAGCATATCAACCTATTTTCATTTCAATGCAAAATAAGTTTATAATGCATAGGTGGCTGTGAAATATAAAAGCCATGGCAATTGCTTTTATTAATCACAGCTGTCAGTATTCGTTTAAAATAGTTTTGGGTAGTTAAGGTTTTCAAAATGGGTAGAGGAACGGTTATTAGTGAGAAAATTCGGTTACTAATAATTACATTTTTTAATTCTGGGAAATCAAACTCAGAAGTTGCAACTTTGTTAGACTTATCGCGGTACAGTGTGAGAAATATCGTTAGAAGATATAACGTAACTGGTCCAGTTAATATTAAGCCTCTATATGTGAAAAAAAGTAATAACACAAATGCCGACCGAAGAGCATTAAGAAAAATAATCGTGAAAAACAGGCGTGCCAGTTATTTACAATTAAGTGCTCTGTGGAGTGACGCTGTTGGAAGGAGAATTTCGAGGTCCACAACTCATAGAGAGGCCCACAAACTGGGATTTAGCACTTGCAAGGTAAGTTTTCTTATAAAAAAAGTGAACTAAAAACCCTAAAGTTGCACAACTTGTTTATAGACCAAAGAAAAGCCACTACTAACTCCACTGCAGAACAAAAATCGGCTTAGATGGGCTAAAGAACATAGACAATGGACACCTCAACAATGGTGTGCAATGCAATGGAGCGATGAGGCCCGATTCGAAGTTTATGTTGGTGACAGTAGCAGTAGAGTTATTCGCAAAAAAATGAAGCATTACATGTTGACTGTCTGAAGAGAAAAGTGAAATTTCCAGCATCCATTATGGTCTGGGGCAGTATGTCGTCAAAAGGAGTAGGAAAACTTCATTTTATTGATGGAAATGTGGACACAAACAAATATTTGGCAATTTTAGAAGAATCGTTTTTACCAGTGATGAAAGAATGTTTGACATCCGGCCAAGATTTTGGGTTTCAGCAAGATGGTGCAGCGTGCCATACCTCAAAAAAGGCTATAAAGTAGATGGTAGAAAATAATGTACCACTTTTGAAATGGGTTTCTAGCAGCACATCTATTGAAACTTCGTGGCACGAGATGAAAAAGGTTCTACGACAAAATCCTGCTCGTACAATCACCGAACTGAGACCAAAACTTCAAGAAATATGGGCTTGTTTTACACCAAATTTTTGCCAAAACTTGGTTAACACTATGCCCCAAAGAATTTCAGCCATAATAAATAATAAAGGTGATGTTACGCAACGGTAATCTTTCAATTGTTGCTTTGTTAACTTGTTTATTTGTTCAGGTGTTCTATTAGTTATAGGTCTAAGTGATTTCAAATATGTATTTTTTACTAGAGTGTATCTAAAATGTTTTTGAGAAAATAAATTGTTTTAGAAGCAAATAGTTTCGTCATGTTTAGTTTATAAAGGCATATTTTGGTACAAATCTTGAAGTGGGAAAACTGAAGTGGGAAGGGGCTCGTAGATACGACCATTTTTCACCGAAAAATTTTCTTGCTCCCTTAATTTCCTTGAGTAGTGTAATACAATTAAGGAATCGAGCTCGTGTCAAAGAAATATGTTTTAAAGTTTTAGAAACATAGCTCTCAATTGAAAATAGACTCGATACAAAAGTCCTAATGGTGTGTATGCAAAGTTCTTATGGCCGTTTTTGCTTTGAGATTTTTTCAGCACATACAAGTTTCTATTTTATGGTTTCTGGCTATTTTTTTGCGTTTTACTGAATGATGTATATTATAACAGTGCTATGACAAATCTTAGATGTTTTCGAATCAAAACAAAAACTTCCGAATTTTATAACGTTAACAAATTTCGATATTTTCTATTTTCATTGATTGTGAACTTTATACGATAGGATCAACTTTTACCAATTATTTGTATGATTGTCCAGAAATACGTTATACCATTGACTAGAGGCAATTCTTTGTTTTAAATTCAGAAAGTAGGAAGGGGGATACCTGAAACTGAAAAAGTCCACTTGGTCACGTATACAAACATTGAACAAACACAAAAACTACTTCAATAAAGTTATTCATGCTTATACTAACAATAAACTATCTAACTATAAAACAAATGCAACAATGAAGAAACTGTGTACATACATGGAAAAATATACCGACGTGTAACAGCTAAAGCTTTTATTACTACGCTATAGTCCGCCATATCG
Source organism: Acanthoscelides obtectus (assembly GCA_963669975.1). Lineage (NCBI taxonomy): Eukaryota > Metazoa > Arthropoda > Insecta > Coleoptera > Chrysomelidae > Acanthoscelides > Acanthoscelides obtectus. The sequence continues at coordinate 101,407,682 of CAVLJG010000004.1, read as the reverse complement.
TTTAAAGCGTGTCTTGACCAGGGACCTACAGCTAGCATCTATAGATGTTGACGATACTTCTTCACCACATTGCGATGTCGTTTTGATTCCATTTGGCTGTCAACGTTGTTTAATGTATAAAAGCTCCATCTCCTTGCTTTATACACCGCACTCATAAGTTCATTCTCCATTTTATTACCCGCATAACCCAGCACTCGTACATGCTAGTAAAATCCGATGCAACGTCGCCGTGAGATCCACACTGCAAGTTGGCTCCCGATGTTATCGTATTGTTAACGTTCCTATGATTTTCCATTTTCGTTTCAATGTATATATTCTATACAGGGTGTACCTTAATGATATGCGAATATTTAAGGGTTTGCATCTACATGAGAAATCAGTGTTAGTTTGCTTTATAAACTACGGTCCAAAAATGTTCCGCTAGACACTTAAATATTTGCCATCAAATTGTTTGGAGAATTTTGGTGGATTCATGTTATATCCTTACCATATTTTAAGAGTACAGGCATTACTTCCTATTAATTGTCAAAGCCTTGTGACCTTTTGTCAGAGGTATCTTCAAAAAATTACACAAAATCCGCAATTTGAATCAGTGATTCTGTTCACGGACGAAGCTAATTTTTCTCGAAATGCCATTCAGAATTTCCACAATAATCATTTGTGGACAGAAGAAAATCCCTATGCCGTAACTGGAACCCATCTCCAACACCAATTTTAGGGTAGGAATTATTGGCAACCACGTTATTGGCCCATTCTTCTTGCCAGGATGACTTGACGGACAGACTTACCTCAATTGTCTTCAACAACAGTTGCTTTTGTTGCTTGATGATGTTCCGTTAGTAATAAGAAACAATATGTGGTACATGCATGATGGTGCACCAGCGCATTTCAGTGTAGCGATTCGTAATCATTTACAAACTGTTTATCCAAATCGTTGGATTGGCCGCGGTGGGCCCCAAGAATGACCACCAAGGTCCCCAGACCTCAACAGTTTAGATTTATCTTTGTAAGGCTGTCTTAAGACACAAGCGTACACAAGTCCCATTAACAATGTAGAGGAATTAAGAGAAATAATAGTTGCAACTTGTGATAGAATAGAAAACACTCCAGGGATATTTCAACGAGTGGGCAATTCCATAAGAAGGAGGGTGGAAGCATGCATACTAAGTGAACAATTTTTGTAATCATTTTGTTGGCTTTAATGTCTTGTCTATGTTGTTAGTTGTTATTGTTCATTACCCCTAATGTGTTTAATTTTTTCAATCAAATTAATAATAATTTTGCAAGTTAGACAATAGAATGGTTTTTATTTTTTTACTCAAAGATGGCGCATTGAAGGAAAACAATTCATAAAAGATCATTTGTTTTAAATTGAACTGGAAATTCAAAAATAATTTTTATTTGGCAAAAAACCATTGGCGCACCATTTTTTCTTAAGAAACATGGACATCAATACCCGTACGCACGCCACTGTTAAAGCTAAAAATTATTTTTGCATTAGAAGATATGCAACTTTGTCAACTTTCACTACGTACTAAAGATCAGTGAAATATCTGAATCGGTTCTGAAAATATTAATTAATTTCCATTTTTTTCCTAAAACTTCAACACCCCAAGTTTTTGCAAGGAAACATTTTTTGGACCATAGTTTATAAAGCAAACTAACATTAATTTTTCATGTAGATTCACACGCTTAAATATTCGCATATCATTAAGGATTACTCTGTATAAAGCTAAAGAAATTATCGCAGATTGTCAAAGAAAACGTGTGGTTTCTAACTGAGCTTAAAAATGTTGTGTATTTGACTAAAGTCAGACTTGCCGGGGCGATTCGCGAGAGCCTTGCTCACAAGAAAGTCAACCTCAAACATGTATACGAAATGAGTCAAATAGACCAAGTCAGTCAAATGGGTTCATGCGATTGGTTACATCCAAAAAGATATAACTATCAGATTCTGTTAAATACACTCATCCAAATTTAATAAATTTTTACAATAAAAATTCTTGGGTTTCGGTCAAAGTGAATTCATTTTATTTACTCGTTTCTGTCGTCTAGGTCATCCTCAGATACATAAAGTATTCTGGAAAATATTAAAAGCATTACAAAACAGTTACTATTAATACACGCACCGAATATAGGTAGAACAAGCTTAAAATTCTTAGCTTACTGAAAACTTACTTTATAATGGGCTTATCCCGTTTTATAGTATCGGTCAGGAATATAACAAACAAATTAATGATGTGATGTTGCCTAGCTGGACTGATCTGTTCTTCTATAAATAACCATCATGAATATTGGAAATTCATTTTGAAACGACCATTCAAGTATTACGAAAGCTCTAAAGGGGGGCGGAGTCTTGGCTTTTCTTATTTTTGATGACATGAGGGATGAGGGGGAAGTCTGATTGCCGATTATGCCGGAAATATTCATTTCTTTACTTTTTCGGATCTTCTATTCAGAACACGTGCGTGAAAGCCAATACTTGCTTCCAAGTGTAAAGTGTGCCAGAATGCTTACGTAAGCAATAGAAGAGGATTGCTTACTTTTGCGGACAATTGTAAAAAATCTGCTTACGTAACATTTGAACGACCCCTCTAGGAAGAACCGAATTCGTCCCCAGTTCCCACCTATTTGAAAAGCAACAGCAACACGTTGCTGTCTATGAATGGCGAAGAGTAAGCCCGATACCACCGAAATACACGCTCACTGAGTCATCAGCGTAGCGGAAACAGCTATACCCATTTCCCATTGCGGATATCAAAAAATAATTCTGCTCGCAATATACGGGGAAGGTTGAAAGGTGCAAAGAATTCCAGGTATTAGAAGTATATAAATACAATTCCGCAAAAAAACTAAGCTACGCCCTCGCCCTCTCCCAATATTTTACCCATCAAACATTTCATCAAAAATAAGCAGTCTCCCTGAACCGTTAGTAAACGAAAGTTTAGCTTTATCGTTACTGGGACGATTCTGAAAAACTACAAAGCTGTTTGTCCTTGGCATATTAGTGACCGTGTATGGTAGTTTCATCAAAATCCGAGCTTTACTTTCCAAGTTCCAAGAATTGTCAGACTGAAGGGAATGAGTGACATTTTTTTCTTGTCACGTAAATGTCACATAGCATCTAAGAAACATTAGATATTATTTTAGAAAATTTTCGCGCTTGCAATATTATTTTGCCAGTGGCGTGTGAAGTAAAAACAAGAATAAACCGGATGCTCCTTAAAAAATATACATAAACGATCTATTGCAAAAACAGTTTATTTATTTTATTATATTTTTTTCCACCACATGTACTATTCTGTATCTAAGTGGTTAATAATAAAGAATAAAGAATATTGTCTAGGTAGAAAGTGACCCATTAGCTATATAGTCCGGGCAGTATCTTCGCATCTAACGGGAAAAATATTCTGATTTGGATTTTTTGCAGAGCATCATTCAAAAACGGTCTCTTTTAACAAATACCCGTATGCACGTTGCCAGGCCCAAATTTGTGTCAAAACATTTTTACACAACTTTTTTGAACGGATTTTAAAAATATTTTTGTTTCTCTCCGATCGAAGGATCGTTCGGTTTTTATGACATTCTGAGCAAAAAAGATACTTTAGAACTTCGTTCTAAAGATGGATAGTATTTGATATATGAGAGATACAATATTTGAAGGAGTGCTTCCGCAAAACAATGTGACAAAATAAAAGCTACAACATTGCCAATGTTCCTAAATATTCTCCAAATAAGTCTTAACAGAATCCAAAAGCAGTTGAAGAAATGCTTGATTAACAATTTAGAAACAAAGGTTGCAATAACAATATTTTCAAAAATGCTATGCGATTTTCTTAATGAATATAATAATAATAATAATAATAACGCCTTTATTTGTTGTAAAGGTGAGGGACAAAGATAGCGAAGTTTAGCCTAGGCTACTCTTACACTTAACTATCTTTGTCAGTACATTTAGAGCACGATGTAATGTGTGTTGCCTAAGATGCTATAAAAAAAATTTTATAGTTATAACTAAACTATACTATGAACTAAAATACACAACTATATACAATAGGTACATGAATACATATATACACATATATACGTACCTGTATATATATATACGTATATATATATACATACATATACATGCACACATATACATATAGTATACACACATACACACCTATAATATTTAGATACATACACAGGGTGTCCGCAAAATTGGGGTTTTCCTTTTTAGAAACAACTACCCTTGAAATAACAAAGGTAATGTGTAGTGAAACGAGGGCGACCAAGTAAAAAAAAAATAAAGGAAAAAGTACTCACTCTCCAGTTGACGAGAAGGGCTAAGTACGTCTCTGCCTGAAATCGAAAGTTATTCACCCCATTACGTGTGAACGTAGATTCGTCTGTCACCAATATGCACTTCAAAAAGTCCGGACTATTGGCATGTTGATGCAACAACCACTCACAAAACCGTACTTTTGCTGGAAAAACGTCAGGTTCAAGGGCTTGTACACGTTGGACGTTTGCCACACTTTAGTTTTTGATACTTGCACTTCTCTAGGCACGATTCTGTAGCATTTTGAAGACATTCGCCATAAATTAACAACATATCAACGAGTTCATTATTGGTGTATGAGTGTGCCATTATTATTATTTTTTTTTTGAAACGCAATCGATTATACGGGTTTGTTACCTCTATACGCGTGACCCTTTACCGTCGGTTGAAGGTTGCATACTGAGCTGACACACTGACCTCGACCCCCGACCCAGTTCTGTCGTCGGGTTCAGCTAGTAACCGGTACCAGTCTGGGATATCGCGGCGGGTCGCGGCTACAGGACGGTATTCAGATATTTTTGATGTTGCAGAGCCTTTTATCTCGGTTGCCTTAAGACATTGGTGTATATGGTAATAAGAAAAATTGCTTATGTTTTCAAGATCTACACGTCGTCTAAAGGAAAACCCCAACTTTGCGGACACCCTGTATACTGCACCAATATCGGGTAAGGGTAAATACTAGTTGTTTTATTTGTTTACGGAAATTGGCAGGAGACACTTCCTTGTATTTACCTGGTAAAGCATTGTAAAGTATGGCAGCATTATACGAAAAACAACGCTTGAAAAGTGTCATAGAGTGAGGCGGTATTCTGATTATTTTACTGTTTCTTATGCTCCTGCTATGAACTTCATGACTAAATATAATCTTACCTCTCAAATAAGCGGGCCTTGACGTAGCTATCAACTTGTGCAAAAATATTAAGTACTTGTACTCAACTAGCTTGCCAATTTTTAGCCATTTCATACGATGGTACTTATCGCTAACATGGTCAAATTTTCTCAGTCCATGGATAAAACGGATGCAATTATTTTGAATAATTTGCGGCCGGTTCTTCATGAATTGGTCGAGACATGGATAGTACAGAATATCGCAATAATTTAAGATTGACATGACAAGAGACTCACACAATTCTTTCCTTAATTTATAATTTAGAAGATGGCACTTGGCAAACAATGCTCTCATTCTGGAATATGTCTTTTTAGTTAGTGACATGGCATGGCCCATAAACCTTAATTTGCTGTCTACCTCAACCCCTAAAATCTTAGCTGAATGTGTTAGTTCTAACAGTGAACCATTTAGATGCACTTTAAATGAATTTTCCAAATTTCTGCTCCTTGCCTCTGTGCAAAATAGTAATATTATTGTTAGATTGTGGTCACTTGAATATTTTTGCACTTTGCTCTAACACAACAGCAGCATCTTGCGAACAACAGGTGTCAAAATAGTGTATAAGTTGAGTGTCATCAGCAAAAGTTTGTAAATCAGAATGTGCGACAGATTTGTGCAAATCAAAAGTGTATATCAAAAACAATACTGGACCTAGTATGAAACCCTGATGGACGCCCGATGGTATTACGCTGACTCCAGACCGCCTGCTGAAGATAGTTTTTAAAAAAGTGAACACTCACATTATCAAGTCCAATATAATGTAATTTGGAAAGCAAGAGTTGATGATTGATTTATCGAAAGCTTTAGAGTAATCTATTGAGACTAGAGTTACCGCCATCTTTTTGTCCATATCTCGGATCACATTATCGCACAGATTCAGTAGCGCAGAGGTTGTACTGTGCTGCTTTCTAAATCCTGATTGATTAAGAGAAATAATACATACAATTGTATTTGAAACCGCACCGCCTTTTCTAAAATTTTAGATAACGCTGGCAATAAACTTATAGGCCTAAGTTGCGTAACATCAGTTGGCTTAGGGATTTTAGGTGTTGGTAAAATTAATGCATTCTTCCATACTTTGGGAAATACCCCTTTCTCAATACAAATGTTCACTATGTGCAATATATGAATAGACTATTACCGGTAAACTAATTTCAATCACCGTTATTGACATAGTATCAAGGCCTTTTGCATCTGATTTTAAATTATTTATAATGTCAAAAATCTCCTGGGGACTTAGAATTTTCAAAGAATAAGATTTTGTGGGACTCAACCTATTGCTTTTATAAAATCTGCATGTATCTTCCGGTACACTGTCAGCACTATAAACAGACATAAAGTATACTAAGTGACATAAAAATCCGAACACCCAGTTTAAATGGTTTTATTTTAGTAAAAGTCGGTGAATGTATTTATCTTACTGTAAATAACAAGTGAAAACATTTTCAGCCTTATCAGTTGGACATTCCGGTTTTTATACTGCTTTTTTTTAATTCACTAACGCTCTAAAAATGAATATTTCAGCCGCAGTAAAGAATCAACGTTGGCGGATTTTGGTTCTTGACATCCTTTACGATCGGTTACGATGCCTAGAGTACGGAGACCTGTACGATTTCGTCAACTTAGTGAGTTTGATAGGGGCCGTATAGTGGGACTTCGGGAAGCTGGACTTTCTTTTCGGGCAGTTGCAGTTAGAATGCAAAGAAGTGTAGACACTGTGGTTAGGTGTTGTCAGGCATGGCTTCGAGAAGGCCGTACGCAAAGAGCAAGGGGCACTGGACGCCGCCGTAGAACAATAGACCGTGAAGATCGCCGCCTAAGATTATTGGCTTTAAGGGACCGTTTCTCCCCCAGGCCTATTGGCATGCGAAGTGTTTACCGACGTATGAGAAGTTTTGGCTTGTTTTCATACCGGCCACACTGGGTCCTCCCTTTAAGTCGAGAACACCGACGTAATCGCCTTGAGTGGTGCAGACAACGGTCACTCTGGGATCAGGAATGGAACAGTATTGTCTTTAGTGACGATTCTCGATTTTGTTTAGGCATGCACGATGGTCGTGCCAGGGTTAGAAGGCGACGTGGTGAAAGGAGGAATCCACAGTTTTTTGTTGAAAGACATGTTCATCACACTGTTGGAGTTATGGTTTGGGGTGCTACAGCTTATGGTTCCAGGTCACCTTTAATCTTCATCAGAGGTAACATGAACGCGCAGCGTTATATCCACGAAGTTCTAGAACCCCATATTTACCCTATCTTGACACCCTGGCAGATCCAACTTTTCAACAAGATAATGCCCGACCACATGTTGCAAGAGTCACAATAGACTTCTTTCAACATAATGATGTCACATTGTTACCATGGCCACCAAGATCTCCTGACTTATCACCAATTGAGCACGTGTGGGATATGATGGGTAGGAGATTGCTCAATTTGCAACGTCCTCCTCAGACTCTAGAAGCACTTCGAGAGGAGTTGGTGGTTGCCTGGAATGAGATACCACAGGAGGACATTGACCACCTGATCAGAAGCATGCCTAGGCGCGTTGGAGAATGCGTAGCACATCAGGGTGCATCCACACATTATTAAAGGTCAAAGGGCTTTAAAGCAGTGCAATCATTTTTAAATTTTTATCATTTACTTATTATGCTTCATTATGTACTTATACAAAATTTTATTAAAATAAAACCATTTAAACTGGGTGTTCGGATTTATATGTCACTTAGTATAGTTGTTTATAGTATCCACGACATTTATGCTTTCTGGCAGAGAATGTTTACTACGACAGTTTATACTAAAATTCTTTAACCCTGACCAAATTTTGTTTGAATGATTTTGCTCGAACATTTCTCCTAGATAAGCTTTTTCTGCTTTCCGGATATATATATAAGAACTTTGTTTCTGAGGCGTCGCTGGCTTTCAAAATTATTTGAAGTTCTATTTAGTCTATATCTCGCCAACGAATCATCTTTTTCTTTCATGGCCTTTTTGAGTTCATTATTCAGCCAGGGTGCTGGAGGTTTAGATACACGAACAGTCCTAAGTGGGGCATGCTTATTGAATAGTTCAACCAAGATATTTGTTAAGTGCGCAACTTTATTGTCTATATCATCAATGAAAAATAGGTCATCGATAGATGAACAAGAAAGGTCATTAAGAAAGTCTGCATCGTCAAAATGTTTGAAGTGTTAAATGTTTATGTATTAAAATTTTCGTTTCTTCATATCGTTTTTTGGGGTCTAAAATGGCAAATTTTGTTCTTGTTCAAATACTGTATCGCATATATCTCGAACACTATGAACTTTAGAGAAGAGAAAAGTTCTGACCTGACCTAAACACATTTTGACAGGAAGGAAAAGACAGTTTTAGAAATCTATTTTAAAAAACTGTTTAAAAACTTTTTGACATAAATTTGGGCATGTTAACATGTGCGATTCGTCAGAGGCCGAATCCGAATGTTTTTCCCATCAGATACTAAATTATTGCTCGAAATAAAGTAAATACATCAAAACAAGTTGCCTCAATATTTCAGGATGTTAACGACACGTTTCTCCATGTAATTACAACAGTGCGCAACGTAATGGATCATGTCCACGAATTCCGCACACGAACTTTATAATATGTGCTGCAACAGCAGAGAAACATGTCCCCCGACATTACGTACATATAGGTACACATGTCGCCAAACTTTGTAACAGGGTGCGAATTAGCTTGTGCACATTATGTCCTTCCACTGATGTTATTTGATATAGGCCAGTCAACATAGGGATAATTTTGGAAACAAGAGTTCACAAAGCTTTCGTGAATCGGTACTGGTATCCCATTATCCATCAACACATTCTGATATTTATTGTGTGTTTCCTTGTATGAATTTGGTACTGTTGGCTTCAGTAAATATGTTGACATCCATGATCTAATGAAATGTAGTCATGATCATCAGCAACTTTTTCGATTGGTTCATTTTTATTGTGTCCAGAAGATTCCTCAATTACTCTATGCAAAACAATAAGCACGATAGTAACTTATCATTATTTTGACTTGCCTTATTCCACCGAATCCGCGTATACCTCGAGAAAACTGTTGAAATATTTTATTACTCTCTACTGCAACTATTGTTGGGGTGCAGCTCTGTTGATATTCTTGGAGGATAACAGATTTTCCAGTGGCAAACATTTTTTCGGCCAATACAGCGAAGAATTTTGACCAAAGATTTGACATCAATCATCTAGACTAGAAGAAAGTGATACGACCATACTGGGTACTCCATGAATAAGAAAAAAAAGAAAACTGCTGATATTGCTTCAGCTACGTCTGAGAGTACTAAAATGGTGGTAACCAAACCAAGTGATGCACCAACGGAAACACCTAAAAACAGTAAGTGCCTTAGAACAACAAATGAGGAGCTAAAACAGGAAATAAAAATATTATATGAAAAAGTTAATTCATACAGTCAGTTATTAATAGAAAAAGATAGATTGATTGAGCAACTTGTGAACGAGAACACTAGATTTCAAGATCAGCTGAATTTATTGTCGACAAATATCACTGAAAAAGAAACTATAGTTAACGCGCTCAAGAAACTGAATACTAGGATTGACATAATTGAAAAATCAAGTATCACAAGCACTACGTATTCGCAAATTGTAAAAAAGACCTATGCTACAAAAAGCAACGAAACCCATTGAAAAGCATAGTGATTATACCAAGCCAGCAACAAACAAGCCTCAAGACGCGTAAAGATCTAGACAAAAACTTAAGCTTGTCTAAACTTCAAATCAAAATTGACGACGTGAAGAATTTTAGAAACGGTGGTGTGGAAATTAAGGTCCACGAAAGTAACCATGCCCAGTTAAAGGAAGAAATTCAGAAAAAATTGTCAGCATCGTACCAGGTGTCTGAACCGAAAATGTTTAGACCTAAAATCAAAATCGTGGGCTACCATACAGATGAACGAATTACCGAAGAAGAGATAGTAGAAGACATCACAAGACAAAACCATTTCATAGAAAAAGAAGATATTAAGATAAATTTTATTAAGTATATTGCTCAAAAAAAAATTTATATTATTTACGCAGAGGTCACAGGTAATTTATTTAAACAGATTTTTGAAGATTATAATGGAAAAATTCTATTAGGATTTCAAAATGTATCTGTATACAAAAATAATGAAGTGTCTCAGTGCACAAATTGTTTCCGATTTACTCATTCTGGAAAAAAATGCCAAAATCCTAAAGTCTGTGCTCAGTGTGAAGAAAACCATGACACTTCCTTTTGTAAGCAGGCACATTCGAAATGTTGCAACTGTTTGTATTCAAATCACCAGTATAAAAAATCTTACAGTACCGATCATCTTCCGACAGACAAAAATTGCCCAGTGTATGAATTCTTTCAACAAGGACATCTCTCACGAATTTTATTTTGATCATTTTAGAATTATTTAGAATACTCAAAGTCTTTTATAAATTATGTACGATTCAAATACTCTTAATGGCTGGTAGTAAAATACTTATCGGACACTCGAATGTACGTTCCCTCATGTCTAGTTTTGATGCTATTGTAAATTTAATAGCATTAGAAAATTTTGATGTATTCGCTGTCACAGAGACGTGGCTAAATGAAAATATTACTGATGATGTGGTTAATATTAGCAACTATTGTTTCTTGCGTTGTGATAGAGAATCCCGTGGTGGTGGAGTTGGAATCTATGTTAAATCAAATTTACATGCTGAAAAGGTAGATATTCATACAAATTTTGGTGATTTTATCGAAAGCATTTGGGTTAAATTGGTTGCGGGTAAGTGTGAACTGTTAGTAGGTGTTTTGTACCGACCACCCTCTAAAAACATACAACAATGTGCAGATTTATTAAATGGTTTCCTACCCAGCCTCTCGTTATATCATCATAACATCGTGATATTGGGAGATCTGAATATGAATTTTTTTAATAAAAATATATTCTCACTGAGTTTTGAGCTGATGGGGTTCACACAAATCGTAACGGAAGCCACCCGTGGCACAGATAGTACTGCAACATTAATCGATCCAATATTTTTAAATAATCCTCAAATATGCAGCTATTCTTCCGTCATGGACACGAATGGTATTTCGGACCACAAACTCGTATTTTTTCATTTTGACATTCCATCTTATAAAAGAAAACAAAAATTTATCACAATCAGGGATTTTAAACATTTCAGTGAGGATGATTTTCTTATCGATCTTTCTACATCGGGCATAGATGAATTATTTACGAAATCTAATATTGATAAGAAGGTAATGCACATTACAAGCGTTATCGTGGAAACCTATAATAAACATGCACCTTTTAAAACTGTAAGAGTTAATAAGCCACCATCACCTTGGTTAACAAATGAACTACGCACTGTTCTGATGAAAAGAATACTGCACAAGCTTTATATAACACTAATAAGACCGTGGACGCCTATAATAACTTCAAATCGCTTAGAAACCGTGCTCTTAACATGATCAGGAGGGACAAAAAGACATATAACGAAAATTTGGCAAATGAAAATGATTCAAAAAAATTATGGAAGTCTCTCAAACAACTTGATTATTTTGTGTCTGTTTATGGCTATAAACCTGTTGATCCACTAGTTTGCGAAAACAGTTTCAAAAATAAATTGAGCTCTGAATATATTTTTTCATTGAATAAGATTAGTCCAAATGACGTATTACAGGCAATAGGGAGCCTAAAATCTGATGCCAAGGGAATTGATGGTATATCCCTGTCAGTGATCCAGCTTTGCCTGCCAGTTATTCTCCATCACATCGTCCACATCTTTAACGACTGTTTGGAAAAAGGCTACTTTCCAAACACATGGAAACAAGCTCTAATTATTCCAATTCCTAAAAGAATGAAACCCACTGAGTATAATGATCTCAGACCTATCAGTTTATTACCAATTTTATCCAAAATTTTAGAAAAAATTATAAAGTTCCAATTGACCGCTTACCTAGAAAAATTCTTTATACTTCCCGACACTCAATCCGGATTTAGAAAAACTTATAATACAACATCTGCCCTACTTTATCTGCCAGACAATATTTTAAGTGCCTTAGATAAGAAAATGGCACTAGCCTTAATTTCTATAGACTATTCGAAAGCCTTTGACAGCATCAATCATAAATTATTACTTGCTAAATTAAATTACATAGGTCTTGACAGTGTATCCCTTTCTTTTTTCGACAGTTACCTTCATCAAATAACTCAGTGTGTTTTTCTCAAGTGACAATAATTCCCTCAGGCGTACCTCAGGGCTCTGTATTGGGGCCGCTTCTGTTCCTCATATATACGTTCGACTTAAGCAAAAGTATTGATAATTCTCATGTCCAGTAATTTGCAGACGATATACAATTGCTTCATTATTTTAACCCAGATAATGTCAATAATACTACTCAAATTTTACAAAACGATGTTAATAAATTAATTAAATACTCTCTAGATCACAATCTACTTATTAATCCACAAAAATCTAAAATGTTATTATTTTGCGCACAAAGAAAAACATACAATGTAACACAGCTCTTGAACATTCAGATAAATAACCAAATCTTGCAATTTTCTGATTCTGCAAAAATTCTTGGTGTTGTTTTTGATACAAAATTAAGGTTTATTGAACATGTTAAAAGTCTATCTCAGAAAACCTACCTACGGCTGCGCACTCTTATAGCAAACAGGTATTTACTAAATTTTAAGATGCGTAAAAAACTATGTGAAGCATTGGTCACATCTATACTAAATTATTGTAATATCGTATACTATACTTATTTAGACAATTTCACTAAAAACGTTATTCAAGTTATTCAAAACAATTGTATACGATTCATTTTTGGCTTACGTAAATTTGATCATGTATCGGCGAAATATCCCGTTCTAAACTGGTTAAAAATTAATGACATGGTCAAGTATCGCTATTCAGTTTTTGTTCACAAATTGCTGCTCACGTCTAAACCTTATTACTTGAAGGAACAAATTTCATTTAATAATGATGTTCACTGTAGAACTCTCAGAGAAAATAATATTAGAATACCCCTGCATACGTCTACACTTTTTAAACGCAGTTTTTCTTACAATGTTGCTATTATTTATAATGACCTTCCTAAAGTATATAAAGAATTTTCATTACCTGTCTTTCGACAAAAAGTTAAAACATTATTACTCAACCCTCCAAACATATAATTTACGTAATCATTCATTTCTTTTTTATTCCATCTTTAATTCAGATTAATAATTTTTTGGTGCATTTGGGTTTGGAAAGTATGCCTTTTTCTCTTTTTTTTTAAAATTTTACTTCCGATGTAATGAACCAAATCTGTTTGTGGATAGTGTATTCTTTTGAACATCTGCTAGAGACTATATGGTTAAGTGTAAGAGTAGCAGCATGCTAAACTTCGCCATATAAGTCTGACATTTGGATATATACTACAATGTAATTGTGGATAAATAAAGACGTCTAATATTATTATTATTATTATTATTATGCTTCCACAACACAGTGTGTAAGTAGGTAAAGAAGGTTGACTTGCCACGCCAATTGCAAGAGCCCCTAATAAAAATATACATGCATGATAAGTACCTACAAGGTAATAGTAAAGACCTGCATCTATTTCTCACCTGGTACCCGACTTAGTACAGGATTTATGTCCGCATCCATAGCCTTTAACATAACTTTCTCCCAGGACAAAAGACGAATGGGCTTGTTCCCTGTGTTATTTTTGTCAGTTTTATTTTTCAGTCGCGTTTTCATATTGTTCACTTTTTTCATAAAAGCTTTAATATCCATCTCCTTGCCAAATAAAGTAACGTATTCCATAACGATATCAGTTAATGCAGCAGTTTTCTCCTTTTTCATCGCTGGAACTTGAGATTTCTCGAGAATCTACAGAAATGCTTGGACTTTTTCAGCGATAAACATCATCTCATTCCGGGCATCTTCGGTAACTTCATGTTCACTATCGGTGTCAGACATTTTAAATATTTTATTCACTTTAAAATAGCTGCACAAATAAGTTAAATGGATCTTCTTTACATCAATTGACGTGCGAACTGCTTTTAATTATGAGACAAATAAGATCAACCCCATCAGTTACAGACCACATACGCGTTGATTGCACGCTGCAAGTCATACCTTGTCGAAATCGCTAATCTCCATACCTTTTACTTTATTCTCCCGAAGCATTTGCTTGCAAGGGAGAGGTAGAGATTATGAATACGAATTAGAGCAAAACCTTTTACTTCTACCTTTTGCTTGTACCTTTTACTTCGAAGTAAATGCTTCATTTTTATAAATACGGGCTATTGAATACATATATTTTCATCCAAATTTTCTTCAACAGCTAATCTTCTTGGTGGTGTTGTCACTTTTTCACCTAACCTACAGTCAAGAAAGTGACGTGAATGATGTAGAACAAATCTCCACAGAAGAAGAAACACCAAAAAGGACCACTAAAAGAGGTATCTACGGAGGATACGGATATGGGTTTGGGTATCCATTCTATGGTGGATACTATGGAGGATATGGAGGATACGGAGGATACGGAGGATATGGAGGCTTTTACGGCTACCCCAGATACGGTTATGGAGGGTACTATCCGTACCACCTTGGATATGGATATGGAGGGTATGGAGGTTACGGATACTTCCGTTAGTAGAAGAATGATTCTTAGAATTAATATTGCTTGTGCAATAAGTTAAATATAAGTCAAAATTTGTGAGGAGTGAGGATCCTGTTGTAAGGTTTAACGAGGATGAAGTATAGGCACTTAAGAATGTAGCTCAAGGCTGAAATCAACCAATCTTCTGTAGCTCACTCATCTGTACTGTTTCTCATTGCAACCCTTAGGGTTTCCAATGACAAACACATAAAAACATGAGACCAAACTATGTTCAGGCTGAAGTATTCGAATGTATGGTGTATCTGAATGTACTTTATTCTTGAGTGATTATCGTTTTCATTACCCAGTTTAAACAAGAGAATATCGAGATGAATGCTCTATGTTCTACGGTAATTATGAATTTTTTATTAGACTCACCTACAAAGACGGATATTATACAACTGGTTGTACTTAAGGTTCTAAGCTCAGCGTTAAGTGTTAGTGTATTAAGCTCAATTACGTAATTTTACCAAAGATGACTCCAAAGATATATAATTAATCAAAATCAATGTAAAGTAAGTACTATAAGTCGGAAGACAGTTAAAAATAAACCGTTTTGTAATAACACATTCAAGCTTTTTTACTGTTATCCTTAATACAGTTGGTATACTTTTATAATATTTTTACTAATCTACCTAAACTGAGGAAGACTCTAAAATTTACGTATGAACCGATTTCTGATGTACTTAAACCAGTCACGATGGAGAACCCTTGGTGTCACTGGAAATTTGGATATTATCAAGAAATCCCAGCATATTTGAACTATCTGGGTTCTGATATTGATTAACGTATTCTCCCTGGAGAGCAAGCCATATATTATTTTCCGACGTCAAAGAAAGGATGCGAAAGACACTACTACTACAAATATTCAAGAGACAGTGGCAGAAAGCAAAAATAAATTTAGAGATTAATTTTGCAAAGACCTGTAGTATTTATCTTTGCTAATGACTCATACATGGTACTAGGAGCTTAAATCTTTTTGTCTCGACGGCGTCCAAAATCAAATTACTTCTAAATAGGCTAGGCGAAAATGCTATCTTTCTAATTTTTTGGACTACGATTAACAATTTTGAGAATGAAGTCTGAAATAATACACTAAAATACATATGTGCACTGAGTTTTTGAATTAACCAAGTTATGGCATCCTACTTTGAACATATTTAAAATTGGATAAATTGTAGAAAAAGCAGTTTTGCACTGGGCTTCCCTGTTAACAGAATATTATTTCCCTGAGAAAAAACGTCAACAATTGAAGAAATTCCAGTTTTTCCTATTTTCGCTATTTAAGAATGGTCAAAAATACATATGTGGGTTGAGTTTTTGATTTAGCCAACTTAGGATATCATACACTTGAAATGTCGAAATTTGAAAAAAATCAGTGAAAACGCAGCTTTTCCGGGTTTCAGTAATTTTCTGGGCAAACATTTTTGCTTTTGTTAGAGGATCTTGAAAAGAGGAAAAAAAGTACTCATATAAAAAAAATGTTTTCAAGCCCATAAGATTCACAACTATATAAGAAGTCACATTTATGTAGATAATTGTAGAATGTAACAGTGCAGCTTTGGTAATTTTTACACATTTTTTTGATCAAAATTGTGCCCGTAAAATGTATTTTCGAAAAAACACGTTAATTCTTATTCGGAGCACTATTCTCAATCGTTTTTGATTATTTCATGGTGTCTAAAAAACAATGATAGTAACCATTTAGTCGGAAAATGCATCTTTTGTGTATTTTATTGTGCATTATTCCTTCAATCGTAACTTGTTAACAAATATTAGTACAGCTCTGAAATTATATGTGTACTTTGATAGTGGAATTGAGTTTTCAAGAAAGTCAAACATTTTTTGGAGAAAGAAGGTTATAAGAAAAAATTAATTACCCGCTCAATCCTTCATTAAAAGTGGAGTATTTACATACAATTTTAGAGCTGCATTATCAGTTGTTAACAAGATACGATTGAAGAATAAATGCCTAAAAATGCACATAATATTGTTTTCCAGTCATCTCTATACATAACACAAAACAAACAGACAAAAAGTATCAAGAATACTCCTCTACACAGACTGAAAATACGGTAATCAAGAAATTTTGGAAACTACCTATGAACATTAAAAGTAGCGTCTGGACAGGGCATGTCAGCTAAGAACGGATATTGCAGCAGGGCTGGATGAAAGAGGGAGAGATTTACAGCTTGTCACAACTTCATACACCATCACCTTTTCTAGCTGGAGACTAGGCAGAGAGATATTTCTTGCAATGTAAGACTTGGTTCAACCTGATGTATTATTTTCAAGATTTAGTCCCTTTAACAATCTTAAGCGTACGAAGTCTCGGGTAGCAGCTTTTTATTTTTACGGTAGTTTTCTTCCACAAGCCAATCTTACAGTGGACTCAAGTGTGGCGAATTCATTCGAAATTGCCAACTTTCCACAATTATCCTCAGCTCAAAGTTTACCCATTCCTAGTTTAGCAACCAAAACTTCAGGTACCATACAGTTAAACAGAAAGTTCGCATCAGTTTATGGAATCGGAATCGAAAATTGAGAATTGCGTACGTGTTCCAAACTTTACAAACGTCGATACATAAACGTAAAATGGCGTCAAGTAGGTTGACTCTGCACATTATGCTTAACGCCATCATCAGTTCGGAAAGGATTATGTCCGACACAAGCTGGACCCTCTAAAAAAAAACTTAGCTTCTTACATGTATAACAGAAACATTAAGCAGATCAAGCTGGTCAAACAGGCTCACACAATTGAAATCTGCATGCACAATTTTGGAGTTCTTTAGGACTTGGATCCCTGAAAAAATATGCTATCCCTGAGAAAAATTCCTGGGAACGCATATGATTGAAAATGTGTACATCTGGCGTGGATGGGGATGTGGATCATTCATTTAGGCTGCAAGATCGCGAAGCATGTATATTTGATACGCGAGAGTCGGAAGTATTTCTCCATCATTCTGCGCAAGGATAAACGTACGACCTCCCACTTCCATATTTTTTATCCCTGAACATTTTTTCAAAAGCGATCGGGATCTCCTGGAAAGTCAAAAAATAAGTTCAATTTCTTCACTGTTTTTGCCCCCAACTACACCGCCAATAGATCGAGTTTCAAAGACTTTCTCGCACTGGGCATAGTATCAAACTTAAGTGAAAATGTCTTCAAAATAGGACGGGTACTTGCCAAGTTATAGCGGGGTCAAGACGTAACATGCAGACAGACAGACCGATGAAAATGACTGACGCCTATGTTAATCATATACAGGGTGCGTCATCTATTACTTTTTTTTATTTGAAAAACAAACACGCTATTTACGAGGTGAAATCGAATTTTTTTATTGATAAATGAAAGTTGGTTTATGCCATTTATGTATGAAAAATAACATCAGTCATGTGACCGCCGCGGATTCGTTTACAGGCCAACATCCGAACATCAAAATTTTCAATGTCTTTTCCCGGAATAATCGGGTCTATGGCCTCCATTTCAGTCCAAATATTCCGCTTTAGGTCTTGAATTGACTGGGGACCATTCGCATTTACTTTTTCTTTTAAAAATCCCCAAAGAAAATAGTCAAGAGGTGTTAAATCGCAACGATCTCGGGGGCCAACTGAGATCTGAATTTCGTGAAATTATGCGGTCTTGAAATTTCGTGTGCAATAAGGCGATTGTTTGGCGAGATGTGTGAGCCATTGCTCCGTTTTGATTAAACGAAAGATTGTTGGCACCAATGCGATCCAATTGTGGCCACAAAAAGTCTGTTAACATGCCGCGATAACGTTGCCCGCTGACGGTAATGGCCTCTTCTTCGGCGTCTTCAAAGAAGAATGGTCCAACGATGCCACCAGCCCATAATCCGCACCAAACGGCCACTTTTTCAGGATGGAGAGGTTGTTCATGATATTGGTGTGGATTTTCAACCCCCCAGAATCTGCAATTTTGCTGATTTACGTACCCATTGAGGTGAAAATAAGCCTCATCAGAAAAGAGCACTTTGGCCGAAAATCCGTCTTCTCTTTCCAGTATCCAATTAACAAAACACGCCGCTGTTGATGGTCTGCCGGCTTCAATTCTTGTGTTAGTTGGATTTTGTATGGATGGAGGTGTAAATCAATGTGTAAAATCCGGCGTGAAGCGGTCTCACTAATTCCCAATTTTTGTGAACGGTGCCTAGTCGAGTTAGTTTGGATCTTCTCGCACACTTTCGCTCACTGCGGCTATGTTTTCACGAGTACGAGCTGGACGAGCATGTTGGTATGGTCTACGACCTTCAGCTGAATCAGTTTCCTCAAACCGATTAACAATCCAACGAATTCCAGGCTCTGTAGGGCCTCCATGTCGGCCAAAGCTAGTGCGAAGTTTGCGAAAAGTGTCTTTTATATTTCGACCCTTTTCCTAATAAGTTTGGATCACCAAAATGCGTTGTTTTGTTGTAAAAGAATCCATGACTATAAATGGCATACCTTTGACAGTTCATTTACGCATACCACATGACTTTTGACTGACATGGTAACATATAAGCTTATAAGTAAAAAAAAAGTAATAGTTGGCGCACCCGTTACATGTCAAAAAACATGGTAGATCATTTTCAAAATTTGTCCCAATTACAATACTCCCTCTCCAGTGGCTTAGGAAGTAGAAAAGTATATCCTAATTCATCTTCTTATGCCATGATCTGGCATAAACATGATATGGTTCACCTAGAACTAATACGGGACTTTGAATGAATACAAAACATCATCCATATCCCTGAAGATTCTGAATCGCCTGAGCAACAGAAGATGGTACGACGGATTTTTTATGGTGTCATGGGAAATAAAGCTACGAGTTGTGGTGTCTTTTTGAGTTATTGGTATGCATACTGTCATTTCCTACTTCCTTATTGAAAATATTCCTTTTCCAAGAGTTATTTGTGTATTCACACAGTTTGAATTTCTTCTGCATCTGAAAATAGAAGCTTTATTCCGACGTGACATTATAGTGTAGGGTAAAGACACTTGTGAAAGGTGTTAGCTGGGAAGTCTTGGGTACAAATCTAGTGCAGAGGTCAAAATGGAAGGCTACTCTTCTGTATCAACACACGATCCGGGCAGGATTTTTCGATAACTGACACGCACGGCGTAATTTTTGGAGCTAGATACAGTTTTGTTATAACGAAAACTAGTAATTAAGCCTGGACGCTTTTCTAAGGTAAGTAGCTTGTGATGGTCGTATTTTTTTAAAAAAAGTCAAACATAGTGTTCACAATTATCAGGTTTCAATATTAAACAACTTATACAAACTATTGAAAGAAGGTATGAATCAGAGACTTTATAACTTTCTCGAAAAATCTAATATGCTGAGTACTGTCACCGTCTTCAAGAAGTGATCATGTGTGGGATATCATAGGGAGGAGACTATCCACTTTGCACCATCCGTCACAGGCTGCCACACATGAAGTTCGAGTAGCTTGAAATGAGGAGCTCAACCAGACATCGATCATATGATTTTGTCGATACCTAGACGTATACAGGAGTGTAATCAGCCCTTCTAATGTCACTGAGTATACTTTGTATTTGAGACATCTGTTTCTTGGTGTATGTAGTTTTGCTTTTTTGTGATAGTATAATCTTATCTTCAATGCAAAGTATGAAAACGGATCTATGTCTTGTATTACTTGGACTAAAATATGCACGGTGAATCAAGTAATCTGAATAGAAACTGATTGGGTTCACAACGTGTACAATTCATTCCTAAACACTGTGGGTCTGAGGCAGAATATTTGAGATATGTAGATTCGTAAAAAACTTCCTTCTCGCTTACTGTATAGAATTGATAAGCTGATGACCCCGAATGTATACATGCAGGTTCTTCATAAAAAGTGAAAGATGGACTCAATCTGTGTGCTCTTTAACAATGCTGGTCAAGTCGAACCGCTTTCAGCATTTCACTTATGTATTAACCCAACCCAGAACGACTCCGTAATTATTGCATAACAGGTTGCCTACGTTTAGCTTCTAGTTGTAACTACCTTAGTTTGAATGCAATTGCAGGTAATTTGCCTCGATAATACCTTGCAGTTTTGTAAACAAAGATAAACGGTTCGATTTTTTATGGTAATTACCACTGTTGGTGACCCATGTCAAAGAAGTCACACGATTCATAAATTATACAGGGTGGTTGGCCAAATGAAAATGCATTCACTGAAAACCAGATACCACTGACGTGGTAATGTGTACTAGAGCGAAGCACGATAAGCGTGTGATATGTATATTAGAAAGCGTGTTCTTCATGATCTCGTACTCGGGTTACTACGCAACGAGGTGCTTCTATCTCTTCACATTATGACGTCAGCAAAATTTGATTCTCACCGCATGTAGAAATTGCCCTTGATACATCGAATTACCTGCACATTGAAAAAGGACACCGCGGTGACCGGAGCGTCAGTAAAAAGTTGTTTCTGCATATTACGTAGTTTCATTTTGGCCAGACAAACATGGATTTCTATCAGCACGAAGACCACACGATAAGTTTCTGATGTCATATGCATGCAGCGTGGTAGGGTAAAGGCGTGTTCGAAACAATAGGTACGAAGTGAAACCATGTCCCTTGTATGTGATGAGAGCACTTGAAGTGAAACCCGTTATTTTCGTTACGTGTACCCGATACTTTCCACCCGGTACTTCTGTATAGGGTCTACAGATCAAAATATACTAAGTGACATATAAATCCGAACCTAACACCCAGTTTAAATGGTTTTATTTTAATAAAAGTTGGTGAATGTATTTGTCTTACTGTAAATAACAAGTGAACAAATTTTCAGCCTTATCAGTTGGACATTCCGGTTTTTATACTGCTTTTTTTTTAATTCACTAACGCTCTAAAAATGAATATTTTAGCCGCAGTAAAGAATCAACGTTGGCGGCTTTTGGTTCTTGACATCCTTTACGATCGGTTACGATGCCTAGAGTACGGAGACCTGTACGATTTCGTCAACTTAGTGAGTTTG
The DNA here is from genome assembly GCA_963669975.1 of Acanthoscelides obtectus. Taxonomy (NCBI): domain Eukaryota; kingdom Metazoa; phylum Arthropoda; class Insecta; order Coleoptera; family Chrysomelidae; genus Acanthoscelides; species Acanthoscelides obtectus. The sequence continues at coordinate 101,385,805 of CAVLJG010000004.1, read as the reverse complement.
ATAGGGGCCGTATAGTGGGACTTCGGGAAGCTGGACTTTCTTTTCGGGCAATTGCAGTTAGAGTGCAAGGAAGTGTAGACACTGTGGATAGGTGTTGTCAGGCATGGCTTCGAGAAGGCCGTACGCAAAGAGCAAGGGGCACTGGACGCCGCCGTAGAACAACAGACCGTGAATATCGCCGCCTAAGATTATTGGCCTTAAGGGACCGTTTCTCCACTACCAGGTCCATTGCAAATGAATGGTTTGCAGAACACGGAAGACCTATTGGCATGCGAAGTGTTTACCGACGAATGAGAAGTTTTGGCTGGTTTTCATACCCGCCACACTGGGTCCTCCCTTTAACTCGAGACCACCGACGTAATCGCCTTGAGTGGTGCAGACAACGGTCACTCTCGGATCAGGAATGTAACAGTATTGTCTTTAGTGACGAGTTTCGATTTTGTTTAGGCATGCACGATGGTCGTGCCAGGGTTAGAAGGCGACGTGGTGAAAGGAGGAATCCACAGTTTTTTGTTGAAGGACATGTTCATCACACTGTTGGAGTTATGGTTTGGGGTGCTATAGCTTATGGTTCCAGGTCACCTTTAATCTTCATCAGAGGAAACATGAACGCGCAGCGTTATATCCACGAAGTTCTAGAATCTTTTACCCTATCTTGACACCCTGGCAGATCCAACTTTCCAACAAGATAATGCCCGACCACATGTTGCAAGAGTCACAATAGACTTCTTTCAACATAATGATGTCACATTGTTACCATGGCCACCAAGATCTCCCGACTTATCCCCAATTGAGCACGTGTTGGATATGATGGGTAGGAGATTGCTCAATTTGCAACGTCCTCCTCAGACTCTAGAAGCACTTCGAGAGGAGTTGCTGGTTGCCTGGAATGAGATACCACAGGAGGACATTGACCACCTGATCAGAAGCATGCCTAGGCGCGTTGGAGAATGCATAGCACATCAGGGTGCATCCACACATTATTAAAAGTCAAAGGGCTTTAAAGCAGTGCAATCATTTTTAAATTTTTATCATTTACTTATTATGCTTCATTAAGTACTTATACAAAATTTTATTAAAATAAAACCATTTAAACTGGGTGTTCGGATTTATATGTCACTTAGTATACATGTTGCCATGCTGTCAAGCATAAAATGATAATACCCTGGTACAAACAGTTATATTTGCAATCGATGAAAAATGTTTCAATACTCTCATTGTACATTATTAGGCTCTTAATTCATGATTTATCAGCTGGAAACTTGAATCCCTCGTGATCAGTGGCGTAGCCAGCAATTCCTTTTGGGGGGGGTTTACCCGCTATGAGAAGTGGCCGAGACAAGATGCGCTAATCTGGCGCTCCCACCATTTCGTAAATTATGATTTTTTAAGATATATCAAATGAAATAAAATAACATAAATAAATAATGTTTATTTGAACTGAAAACATATTCTTTGGTTAAATCATTGGCAGCAGTAAAACACAGTTTTAAATAAAAGTAAGTAACATCCTAATAACAACAACTAATAACGAATATATATATATATTTTTTTTGTCGTCAGTCACTTTATAACAAAAGAAGTTTTCGTGTAGACTTTGCAAATTCATCTATAAAGTTGTTCCGCGGAAACAGAAACTTCTCGATGAATATCCAACAAAGACAATCCGTTTAGTCCATCCTGGCACAGTGTATTTCTCAAGTATGTTTTTAATCGTCGCAACGTCGAAAAGGTGCGTTCGTTTGACGCTGTCGTTACTGGTATTGTGACATATATTTGTAACAAAGCAGCAACATTAGGAAAATATTCGTACTTGCCGTTTTCGAAAAGGAGCGTTAAGCAGCTTAAAGCATCTTGTGGGGGATTTTCCAGATCTTCTGAAAGCTGACGCCATAGTTTTACTTCGCCGAGTACAGGTTCAAAGCTGCAAGCTTCCAAGAAGTGTTCATAAAAATCATACAGTTTCTCTAGGCCATCTTCATTAAAATGTTTATTTGGTAGAAGTACTTGAAATCCTTGTACAATGTTTTTGTGCTTTAATAGCCTCTCTTTAAGATGGCTAATACTAGAATCGACAAACGGTATAAAATATGCTCTTCTAAAGTATTCTTCAGGTACCTCAGCTGGAACATTGTTTCTTTGAGTTTGTCGACAGTTTGTTCTAGGAAGAGCCATCTCTATATCCATTTCTTTACAGGAGGTTTTAACATCTTTAAAAATTTGGTTGAACTCGCCTTCGGCATTATCCCTGATAGATAAAAGCCAGTTTTGAACACTTTCAGCCAAATCTAAGGCCTGCCCTAGATCCAAATTGGTGGTCTGCAGTTGTTTGGAGAGAGGTAGGGTAATGGCAAATATTTTTGAAATAATTCTAAGCGAAAATTGGAATTCTAAGGTTTGGATGGATTTTAGAAAGGAAAATGCGTCAGAGGAGGAATCTTTATCTCTCCATAGTTGAATTTCGGAAAGAGCGGCGATAGTAACTTCATGCAACTCCAGGAATGTCAATATGGCATCATGTCTCTCAACCCATCTAGTATTACACAGCTTTTTCAACTTTTCTTTTTTCGATTCTGTAGACACTTTATCAATATGCGACTTAAATACATTAAGCCTTTTAGGGGTATTGAAAAATACTGCAATTTTATTTATTGTTCCCATACAATTTCTTATATGCGCTACGTCACATGAGTCTGATATTGCAAGGTTAAGCGAATGCGAAGAGCAATGCACATACAGTGCACAAGGATATTTTTTGCGGATACATGCCTGCACACCAAGTGTATGCCCACTCATTGCCGATGCGCCGTCATATCCTTGTCCAACTAAAAATGAGCAGTCAATATCAAATTCTTCTAATGTTTGTAGGATTGTATTAGCGAGGCCTTGACCAGTTAAATCGATTATGGGAACAAATCCTACAAAATGTTCTTCAATTTTTCTGGTCTCTATGTTACAAAATCGTATACATATAGAGGACTGTTCAATTCCTGATATGTCAGTAGATTCATCCACAAGAACTGAGAAAAATTTTGCCTGTTTTAATCTAGTAATAATTTTATGTCTGATAATTTTCCCACAAATTGCAAGAATTTCATTTTGGATTGTTGGACTGAGATATGTCGCAATCTTAGACATATTTTGTAAGTGTAGCTGCAACATTTCATCTCCTGACTTAAGCTTAGTCCGTAAAATAGCTCTAAAGTTTCCGTCGTTGTGTACAGGAATATCAGCAGATTCTATCGGTCCGGAATCGTCATGACCCCTTAGAGGAATCCCCTGCCTCCCACAAAGAATAATTGCATCTACTATCGGTACTAATTTTTTTCTATTTTCTATAATTTTATTTTTTGATGCTACATCAATCTGAAGATCGATAGATTGCTGTTTTTGATCTACAATTAGCTGTTGATGGCTGAATTTCACCACACTAAATTTGTAGTACTCTTTGACTTGGTGTTTATCAAACGCTTCAACTGCATCTTTCCAATTATTAAAAGGTGCCTTCACAAGTTTCCCTAGAGACTGGCTTCCAACGCCACCTGTTTCTGCGTAAAAAACACAAAACTTGCAATAGGCACCATCTTCTTTTTGAGAATATGCTAGCCAATTCCAACGATGGAACCAACAATACTGAAACTTCAGATTCCTCTTGCTTGACACCGGAAATTTGAAGTTTGGCATAGGCTTCCAAAGGTCAGTAATAACTTTGATGATATCGATAATAACCTTATGTCCTACAAAGTGAGCAATGTCATGCTGATTTATATTATCTTGATCTCTGGCTGAAAATTGAGAAGTGGAGGGTTGTTCGTTGTCTGCCTGAACGATAGCGGTAGAAGTTGATGAATTCTTTGATTCGTCCTCGCCAATTTTTTGCTTCTTCGTAAAAAAAGAATCGAGCGTATTAAGTTTTCTCTTTCTATCAGCCATTTTGCTAAAACAAGTGAAAAGAGTCAATAAAATGAATAAAATCGTTTGATTCGTTTAAATCGGGAAATCTATATCAGAGTAATCCGAGAACATTGCTGAAACATTGAGAAAAATATTTATTTTATTTTACTCCCTCCGGCTTATTTAACAATAGCACCATCTAAGAGAATCTCTCTACTGAATATAATTCACACATTAATACATAGGCACAGAGTAATACACATACTGTACTTAAATATTATTATCGAACTAAATCACGCTAAATGGAAGCGATCTGGCAACTGTGTCTGCTGTCGTCGTGTCGCGGTCGTTGGTCGCGGTCCGCGGACGAAACTTTTTGGGATCTAGAATACAGCCTCCCTTTAATTTACTTGGTAGGTGCTTGCTATATTAAGAATATTCTAAATCTTAGGGCTTACCTGTTATATAACTAGCGCATTAACACATTAGAAAATTAGCATGCACTACACAAATGAAAAATTTGGGGTATAGAATTTAACTTCGGTGGCTGTCTGGATGAATAAATATCAAGAGATCGAGGAGCGCGATGTTGCCAAAAGTTTAAGTGGCGCTAGCTCGCGCGAAATAACCTTAGAGCCTAAACCGAAAATTGAAATAAAATGCATTTGGATTGGATTTTTAGGTAAATGAAAACTATGATAAATAGTAGATACTATATCAGGTTATTTATCGATCTATATTGTGTTATTATGAAATATTTCAATATGTAAGTAATACGAACGAAGGGTCTGAATGTATAATAAATACATGCTGATGCTCGCGTTCAATGGGGGGGTTTTGACCCCCCAAACCCCCCCCATGGCTACGCCAGTGCTCGTGATGAATAAAATTAAAACGGTATCGCACTAACAGAGCGTAATATTGCTACAACTGGCAACTGCGCATATACCAATTTCAAAGTACAAGTCCTCAGAGATGCAGCCAAAAGCAAACAGAAGAGAGTGATTCTTCCGAAAATCTTCTTCTACAATTTCCACAAAGAATATTGGATGTCAATTAGAACCATTACAATGTCAGTGAAAAACTACTCGCAACGTATAATACTGTAATGATTTTTGTTGACATTTAATATCCTTTGTAGTATATTCCGAAAAAAATAAACATTTTAGAAAGCTGAACTTGAAGCATCTCGTTCTTCCTAGCCTTGCGCCTTGCATCTTAGCCGATCAGACGAAACTAAGCTCGCTTCCTCTATCAGTTTCTTAACTATCCCATCATCAATCAAGTCAGCGATGAAGAATGTAACGGGAGGAAAGAGTACCGAAAAGATTTGGTCCTTAGTATCGGGTAGTTCAGCACACACAAGTACCGGGTACCTTGTTAAAATACGAGGGATGTCTTTTAAGTTTTGCATATGGAAATAAAACAACATGGTAGGTAGTTTTAAATGACTTTATTGTCTTTCCGAGTATTCTCCACGAATATTAATACACATCTGCATGCGCTCGAACCAATTCTATCTCCTAGTTAAATAGCCACAGGCTACAAGGTCAAAAGGAAACGGTGGTTTAAAAACACATATTCGTACACTTGAAAAAACATTACAATACAGATTAAAAAAAAGCTTTATATGTAAATCAAACTTCCATGAAACAAAAACGCTTATCTGTTATAAATGATCCCATCTGATTTTTGAAACTGCTTAATGTCGGTGCCTTATATCATTGAAAATTTTACAATCCAAGTAACTCAAGGATATCTGATATGCTGCAGTACGATGTTGAGGGGGTATCAGCAAATCTATAGATTGAGTTTGGTAATCGTGTTCATCTTTGTTATTGAAGATGTTCAGGCTATTTTTATGCATAAATATTGACAAGCTGCTGTTAAAATTCTTAACGCTCGAAACTAATCCATTCAAGATTCACGTCAATTAAGATTTGTAATGATTCTAATAACATATTTCTGGAGAAGAAAAACTGAGCTGCATCCTCATCTTAAGATATCATGGCGCAAGTGACAGTGAAAGCTTGAATAGTCTAGAGTAAGTAGGCTAGCTTACAGTGGTTTGATAAGCATTTTATATCATAAGCACTTTTAAACAATTACACTTCTTAACAACTTAACAAAAATAGATGTTTCAGTTGTTGAAACGTTATCAAAAATACTGAAATCCCAGTTATTTTTATGGTAAAATTTCATTAGTTGGGCCTCATCTGTATTCAACAGAAGACCATCATTCACCGATCATTTTTTAGTCGCTGTGTATACTGCTCCCTACTATTAATGATTTTTTCTAGATCTGGCCAATAAGATGTTAGCATCATCCGCATATGATATGATCTTACAACTTGAAGCTGCATTAAATATCTCATCTATGTCGTAAATGTGTTAAGAAGCTGTGGATGGAAGTTTCCTACTTGAGGCATATATTGGGAGGATCCCAGCACTCGTTGAATAAGTTGATTCCGCAAGGAAAAATAAAGGAAAAACCCGTACAAAAAACAACATCGATAGATGATTAATATATAGCTGTAGAAGAGAAATGGACAATTAGATGATCGCTGACGTGCGACAGTGGGCATTTCACCACAAGAGAAAGAAGAAAAAATAAGAATGAAAAGAAGAAAAAACAACTAGAAGGGAAAGAAGAAGAATGACGAGCTAGCCCAAGTGCATTTTTGGCCTTTCCATGTTTTTTAAAGCGAAAGGTAGGCTCCACATTGAATGCGAGATGCTTTTTCAATGTAGAGGGGATGAGGTCCAGAAGTTTGTGGTAGTGATGGTTTTGTATGGGTAGCAAATAAGCATATGCAAACGAATTAGTTCTATGCAGAAGTAAGTAACCCTCCGGCAAAAAACCGGAAATCGGATATAGCTTGAATCTGTTCTATATATTTTCAGCTTTTGAAGTAGTAAGCTGTGAAGTATTCAATGCCCACGATTTCTCTGTAATGGCAGGATAGGTAAAACTTAGAAATGGTTGGGAATGAACCATTCTTTAAAGTCATGTTTGATTAAAGTATCTTTCGTTGTATGCTCCCTAAACACAAAAAACTAGACCTTGATATTTTTTGGCCAAACGAAACCACAAATGCACAAAATACTGACATTTCTGCCACCACGGTGTCCTTGATAAAAGCACTGATCAAAATGACAATGGTCCTATAACATGTCTGGTATATTTTATACACTTTATTCTCGTTTCAGTTTGAGTTAGATAAAGAAAAAACATTTCTATGAATTTGTTTTTCCGACACGAACTGCATTTGAACACCTTGTACACCGTAAGGCGTGGTACTGTTAAGATTTAAACGATCTCCAATTAATTTCCACCGTTTTAAAGACAACAATGCAAACGTATCCTCGACTTTCAAAATATGTTTTTCATAATAGCTTTGAACTTTACATAATTGAAAAATTACGCATATTGTATCATAATATAATGGTATAATGAGGATGTTTTATGTAGTATCTTGATCACGAGCTTTTTTTTATTATGTGAGATTTTTAAAGAAACAATACAATAGAAGCTATTACCATCCAGTTACAAGGTTGTGAATACACGATGCTCAGCTTGCCATTTAACCTGTAGTCAGTGAACTGTTAAATGATGTTCGATAATAGAATTTTCGCCAAATAGGTTTAATTCGTACAGAATAGTTACGAGCATCTATGAGCCTGAAACGTTGAACAACATACATTACTGCATTTTCGAATGTTTCAGTCGCACTTTTAAATATTTAATTTAGGGCGGCTCCAACGCAGTGGGTTTCAAGAGATTTACAAGGGTTCAGCTGCTTCAAAACTGACACTCCATTTTTCAATATTTTTGAATGAAATTCATACAGTATGTTGAGAACATAATTGCTAAGGGTGCTATAGGAGCACTTTTTGAAATTTTGTTTGTGCACAAGTTTTATGATGGGTTAAAGTGCGCACATTTTCTGTGGGGTGTTGTTTTCAGCACTCTGTGAAAATGTCATCCAACAATATCAATTAATCGTATTTTGGACGAATTGTGTATACCGTTTCGTGCTGCCAAACCAAGCGTTGCGGAGCAATGTATGGACTAAGAAAGGACGTATTCAGATAATTTGGTGGCCCTATTTCATATAATATCGCGTAGATAAGTCGCTCTGCAAATAGGTATTCATAATCGCGATCGCTGGTACTCCTCGATTTTAAAGCCGTTTTACTTCCACGTCATTGTCGAGGAAGTATTGTAATCGCAAAAAATTTCAAAAATGAGATGTTATGTTTTTTTTAAGTCATATGACATCTACATTACGAAAAACTGTATCACTCATCATCAACTTGGAAATTACCGCCTGGATTTTTGTGAAATTTCCACACGCGGTTACAAGTATGCCAAAGCTTTGTAGTTTTAGTCCAGTGGCGACGGTGCTATAGGCAAAAAAGAAATAGTAACAATTGCTGAAACTCCGTTTTTGACGTTTCAGGGGTTCCCAATCATTGACGTAAAACAAATTTGCTGCTCAAAAAGGGGGGCTTGAAATCAGTGAAATACGTTCTATTACTAAGAAGCTTCTGATCCCAGTGATTACAGAAAATTTAAGTATCGAAAATCCGACGAAAAATGTGCTCACGATTTAAAAAAATCCGTACCTGCTCTATAGGTTTGACACCAACAGCCAACAGATCTGCAACTACCGACAGTAGGGAAGAATAAATTCGGATATCACTCTAGTCAAGTATAGGGGAATTTAGCGTGGAACTTTTTATCGATATGTCAAGGAAATATGTTTTTGAGAACGACCATTTGGTAGATTTTATACCTGGATTTTCATTTGAATTTCATAACCCGTGAAATGTACCCACTTCGCCGTTATCTTTTGTGTTCTGTAGCTTGTGATGTTTTTCTGGATATAAGCAGGCCATAATTGCCTAGGGTGCTATTAGAGCTTTTTACAAAATCTTGTCTTTGCGCAAGAATTATGGCAGGTGGAAATGCTCACTAATTGTGCGCAACTTCTTGATATTTTCAAAAGATCCTAGTAGATAAAATCGAAAAAGTGGATCGCTGGTACCCTGTGGACTTTGCTTTTAGCACGCTACAAAAGTTTCATTTGGAAATAATAAGAAGTACGCTGTGAAGTGCAAATCGGTTTTTGGGCGAAATTCATCTACTGTTTCGTCCTGCCAGTCCAAGCGACAAGACGGTGTGTTCCGACTAAGAAAAAATGAATTCAAATAATTTTATATCTTTCCTAAAATAAATTCAAGAACTCAAATTCTAATTCGTTTATTCATGACAATAAACACAATTATGTTTACAAGGGTCGTGTGGTAGTTGGTAACAATTGAACGAGGGTCATAGAAATATCAAAATAAGAGGAAACGGTTAGGTAGTTTTTGCAAAGCAATAATCAGCTAGGCTTTACCTGGATTAAATACATGTCTTGTCTACTGTAGTAGGTAGATGGAGGTGATGCTGCCAGAAATGGATGTGTGCGATCAATAAACAAACCACAAGATTGAACTGCCGTGTCCGGTGATTTTTGTATTGCCTTTTTTTATTGCCTTACTAGAAAACTTTGTTGGGTATATGATGGAGTTTACTAGAACTTTACAGCTTGTTGTCTGCCTTCTTCTACAAACTTCACCAAATCGAGACGCTGTCAACCTTATCCTCCGATGAAGATGCCACAAAGCACAGTCCTGGGATTTAGAGACTTGTTCGATATGCAAAATCTCGTCGTCACTTTTTCCCTAAAAATTCTTGCTTAGCAACCTCCAAATCAATGTCGCTCATGTCAGGTTTTTGACAGAATTCGCCATAAAACTATTATGTACTTTCTTTGGAATTGCTATCCGAATAGTTAGTTATGTTTAAATCAACTTATTTTGGTCTGAGTTTCTTTCCAAGGTTCTTGCGTTTGAGTCTTTGTTCCATCTTAGTGATAAGCGGGGTTGGACTAAGCTTAGAACGCAAATGCATTTGAACCACATAGACAGACCTCTCGGTATTGTGGCTCTCTACAGCTGCAGCACATCTTCCATGGTATGACCTCTTCTTGCAATAATTTGTCCGCTTACCCCAATGTATTTTGCGATTATGGAGTTGAACTGCTCCACACTATTGTTGTCCTCATCATAAATTAAACTCACTGAATTCGTAATTAAAATTGTCGCATATGACCTTTCATTGTCCATTATCAACCATGATAAAAAATTCACTCAAGAACAATCACACAACAATTCAACAACACAATATCGACGAACAGTAACAAGGGTAGAACAATACTAAATGATCACTAGCTGAGTACCAAATTAGGAAAGGATTTACAGGCTAGATCGCTAATCAAAATCCGACTCTGTTGTCTGTTATTATAAAAATTTACCTGGGTTGGCACCCGCAGTCATCCTTTCCTCTTTTAAAGTAGCGCCGATCACCGTCTAAGACCAGCCCACAATCGTTTCCTTTTCACCCCCCGTTACCTCAGCAGATGGTGCTCGTGATTGTAGGAGCCCCGTTAAGGAAATAAAACACCATTTTCGTTGCAATATGGTAAGGAAGTAAAATAAGGCACCTCAAGGAAGTATTTTATCCCATATTACTGTGCTCTGAGGTCATACCATTTATAGACAGTAGCTGGCAACACCATAACCTCTCAAACTTTCAAACATATGAACTAACTTCTAGTTTACATGGAAAATATAGTAATTATCGGCATTGTTCGATAATGTAAAAACACATCGATGAAGGCCCCAGGAAAGATGTGGATTATGCAATATACCCAACATTGTGTATTTCCGGGAGCATATGTTATATTCGGGATATATTTTACATTTTACTGTGCAGATTTTATCACCTCGTTTGAGTTGGATGTAACCTATGGCATCATCAATGTACGATTCCCTTGCAGATGTGTAAGGAGAAATACAATATTAGATAAAATCATTCAGATGTTATAACACATGAGCTCAGTTTTGAATGTTGAATCGCTTCTGAAAAGGGAGATTATGTAAGTATATTATTTTTTTTATGTCATTATATCAGAAGTAGAGCCGAATCTGGGTTAAAAAGAAAACAATTACCCATCATCAGTGTGTCAATTTTTCGCAAATTTGAGCTTCTTACGTGTACAAAGCCAACGTTTACCGTTGGTTTTTGCAATAAATCGAGTAAGCTGCAACATTTTACGTTGATCAGGGGTTCTTTAGAAATATTTAAAAAAGACATCGTTAGCCCACATGTGACATATGGATGACGTTTCTTTGTTTACAGTTTGCATGATATCACATCATAGCAGAAAATGTTTTTATCGTTTGATATTATTAAAAAATATTTTTTCAATTAGATTCTTATAGCCATCTTGTGCTTTTAAAAGTTGTAGTAGGTATATTTTCCTAATGCAAATACTGTGAGATATACTCATTGATTCCATAAAACTAAATATCGGTCAAGTAGCTTATCCCTATGCCTGTATTCTGAAAATCTAGTTGGTTCCTCAAATTTGCATGTCCGGCATGGTTCTGTGTGAAAATTTGGGCATACCTCCTCCCTGAGAGTTCAATTGGTCCTCAAAAATTGCATGTTCAGCATGGCTTTGTGTGCAATTTAGAGGGTTTTTGGGGAAGAGATCCAGCTCATTTTCATATTGCAGAAAAGGACGGTTCACTTAGGGTGGATTCCAGGTTGTCAAATTAACCGTTATTCTCCACCTATAGGGTAACTGTCCGTCAAATACAGCGAATGGGCTTCAACATCCAATCAACAAACTTCAGCAACCAATACCCATGAGATGATGAAAAAAAAAATATTGTCAAAGTATGAGATGACAGCTTGTCCTTGAAACATCGCCAGCTTATTGAATATTAAGAAATTACGTGTAATTCAGTCAAAATTTAAAGAAATGTTTGATTTTTGAATAAAATTCATGTTTTAATTACTATTGTTGATTTTTTATTCATGGGTTAAATATTCTTCTTCAGTTGATATGCGAATTTACTGATTTAACATCACCTCTTGTTTTTTTTTTCCTATAAATCTCTTGCAGATAGCCATTAAACACCTACTTGATGACAAACTCTACCAAAAATTTCATAGATATTGCTCGTTTCCAAACATTCATTCATTTACTTGCCTTTCATCAGAACCATTATGGCACATTAGATTGATATTCCCACAAAACCATTCAGGTTTTCTTATATCCATACATCCATAAAGTTGAATATTTTTCGTTGTTCAGGAACTAAACAAACATCCACACTATATTTACAGCGATTAAGAGATACCCAAATATATGTCGTAAATCTACCAGCAAACCTAAAACCGGCAAAAAAACTAGAAATTTGCAATATTTTTCTTTTTTCACGAGTACACATTCCAGGTTATGTAATTAGACGTTATTTGAATAACAGCTGATTATTAAATTTCAAAAATCCCCACCGAGTGACACATGTGTGGGATCCGTCAACCCTTTGTCCCAGTCACAAAACATATACACTGAAGGAGGTTTAATTCCATGCCCCAGTGGAGTACGCTCCGCCAACTGCTGAAATATACTTCTACTATACTTTATAAGACTATTCGTGGAATTTTTCCCAAAAATCGTTGCACAACACTTGAAAAAATACAAATGGAAATTTAAAATTGTTTCCATGACGCCCCATAATAGCTGCGTCGGTATCTTAGGCGATACATCTTGAAAGTAGGGATGTTCGATACGATCCCATATTTAGAAATATCGATACTTTTGCTTCCCATACCCGATATTTTGGATCGATATTTTTATATACGACACTTGGGTGTATCGATACATTTCACGAGTATCGTCATCTTTCGATCCGGACTGTGTCAGAAAGAGTGACTAACTTCAGGTTACTTTTCTTATTTGTTTCCTTCCGCTGGATATCGACAATTTTATTCCAATATTTTAGACTATCGATACTTCCTAAAAGGTTAAGGATCGATACATAACAATACTTTACGCGGATCTCAACATCCTTAATCTTGTCAGCTTGTCGTTCTTGTCAACTGGGCTGCAAGGTGCGGTGTTGCCTTTACTATCTTACATTTTGCTAAAATCTTATTACAAAAAAAGGTTCAAATGAAATATTGACGAATATGAACGGATATGAATAGAATTTAGAATATAAATTCATATTGCAAATTTCAGATTGTCTATGCATGGACTTGAACCGGATTTTTTGGTATTTTTACCGAAAAGAGAATATTTACCGATCGCATCATTCTCCACGATTGTTCAAAATAATTTAAATATTTTTTAACTTGCCGAAAAAGAGCTGAAACAAAAAATAAAGCTAAAAGTTAATTTCATGGAGAATTCATAGTTTTATGTCCCATATCAATCATACATATGTATACACACTCAGGCACCCGGGCACATGCGAGACGTAGATTTGGGTTGCCTATTATTACGAACGCACATCCTCATCCCTTACTCCGCTTGCCCTAAATTGATTTTTGTGCATACAAAACGTACAGACTAGTAGATTACCGTCATTACCTCATTACCGGACAAGCAATAAAGAAACCGAAACCCGTCTGTTTTCAAAATAAATATTTAATTAAAATGAGAGGTGAGTTCAGAGATAAAACAGAAAAATATTCACAATCCTATAAGCAAGAATCGAAAAAGGAGTTTCCAGAATGGTTTGCAAAGTACTTTGAAAGTGCGACTAGTATGCACATTGTAGAAATTGTAATATAGAACTAAGCCCTCGAAAAACATGTTGTGTGGGGGCCCAATACAATAACAGACATTTTTCATGACTCAAAGGTCCTTGATCTACCACTGATCTTGGGACGGCATTTACCTTATACCCAACTCAACGACGCTATTTACAGATTCCGTTTTCTTCTGGTTCGGCAACACTGCAGATCACTTTAAAAGCAATTGGTATCCCATTTTCATAAATAGGTATTTTTGATTCTGACTTATAATATCTAGACGATGAATAATAGGTGGATGCGGATACTTCTACAAATATCGATATTTTAGGACCCAGAAATGCAGAATGTGCTGTCTGTTCACATTTGGTGTGGATTTCTAGATCATAAATTGGCAAAAATTGTTTTTGATGTAACAAATGATGATGAACAAGTTGGAATACGTTTTTATCCTTTTTTTTGCAAATAACAAAAATCGGTACATTTCTACATATACGTATTATGTACAATACCCTGTACGTGATATACAGACAAAACTAGAATGCCATGCATGAACAGTCGTCAAAAACAGTGAAAGCATCCTACCAAATATAAAGCTAGAAAATCGACCTATTATTTGCCGCATTCCCATTGGTCCCACATAAATAGCTGACCGTTTTTTCTGAAATGATAAACATTTGAAGTTCTTTGGAAGTTATCCTGATTCTGAAGCACAAAGACATAATATTACATCTATAATGTACCCTTATTTATAAGACAACCGTTTTTTCACGACTTTATTCAAAATTGCAATAGAAATCACTGATATTCGGAGAGCTTTGACGGCTTCTGTCAAATTGCATTTCGATAAGGTCTTTTCCTATTTGTCCAAGTGACCGTCAAATATTAATGTTGGTCAAATTGGCCCTTAATCAATTAAAATTACCATCAGAGTTCGTGCCTCGAGATTTCTAAGCATCATAAATTATCAACAGTAGTATTTACAACCCTAAAGGTTTAGTTCACACTTTTTTTAACAGAAACAACTTAGCAAGACACTGCGACAACCATAGCTATGATACAGGAAAAAGGACACTATCGTTACAAGTAAGTTTTATTACTATTTTTGCAAAAAACCTCCATTTCACGCTTTTAGCTGTCTTTTCAATCTGCTCGCAACATATGTAAAGGAAACATCTATTCATAATTGTAAAAGAGAGGTAATGAAAATTTCAACCAACGAATGCTTTTATACCAGTAACGAATTTGTGGATTTATTCAAAAGAATCGCGCTTAGATGTGTTGTATTGTTCCCCATAGTTCAACCTTATCTTTCTGATTTTTTCCAGCCTCTGTCTTGATGCAGTCAATGTCATTTTAGTAAGGTTTAACAAACAAAGCGTGTTTGTATTTGTGCTGTATTTGTAGTTGTCCCTCCCTGAGAACATTTTCTACCTCCTCTCCTCAAACTATTTAAGAGGCAGATACACTTTCACAAAAACTTATAGTTTACCGATAGTTCGGCCCTTCTCCGAGAAAAATTCCTGCGGCCCGCACGTGTGGCATACCAAGCTACCAAGCGTTTGAGCCAACTGACGAGATGGCCCCAATAATGTTTAAGTTCATCGTGCGCTTCTCAGACTTTCGATACTAGTCAGCATTACCAACAAAAGACTTGCAACCGATAACCACTGTATTTTTGATTGAGGAGCACAGATCCCAAAAACGTTGAAAATTTGGTCGGAATGACGAGATCATCAGGTTCAGTTTGTTCACTGTCAGATATACTAAGTGACATATAAATCCGAACACCCAGTTTAAATGGTTTTATTTTAATAAAATTTTGTATAAGTACTAAATGAAGCATAATAAGTAAATGATAAAAATTTCAAAACGATGAGCAATCTCCTACCCATCATATCCCACACGTGCTCAATTCGGGATAAGTCGGGAGATCTTGGTGGCCATGGTAACAATGTGACATCATTATGTTGAAAGAAGTCTATTGTGACTCTTGCAGCATGTGGTCGGGCATTATCTTGTTGGAAAGTTGGATCTGCCAGGGTGTCAAGATAGGATAAAAGATGGGGTTCTAGAACTTCGTGGGTATAACGCTGCGCGTTCATGTTACCTCTGATGAAGATTAAAGGTGACCTGGAACCATAAGCTATAGCACCCCAAACCATAACTCCAACAGTGTGATGAACATGTCTCTCAACAAAAAACTGTGGATTCCTCCTTTCACTACGTCGCCTTCTAACTCTGGCACGAGCATCGTGCATGCCTAAACAAAATCGAGACTCGTCACTAAAGACAATACTGTTCCATTCCTGATCCCAGAGTGACCGTTGTCTGCACCACTCAAGGCGATTTCGTCGGTGTTATCGAGTTAAAGGGAGGACCCAGTGTGGCCGGTATGAAAACAAGCCAAAACTTCTCATTCGTCGGTAAACACTTCGCATGCCAATAGGTCTTCCGTGTTCTGCAAACCATTCATTTGCAATGGACCTGGTAGTGGAGAAATGGTCCCTTAAGGCCAATAATCTTAGGCGACGATCTTCACGGTCTGTTGTTCTACGGCGGCGTCCAGTGCCCCTTGCTCTTTGCGTACGGCCTTCTCGAAGCCATGCCTGACAACACCTAACCACAGTGTCTACACTTCTTTGTACGCTAACTGCATTTGCCCGAAAAGAAAGTCCAGCTTCCCGAAGTCCCACTATACGGCCCCTATCAGACTCACTAAGTTGACGAAATCGTACAAGTCTCCGTACGCTAGGCATCGTAACCGATCGTAAAGGATGTCAAGAACCAAAATCCGCCACCGTTGATTCTTAACTGCGGCTGAAATATTCATTTTTAGAGCGTTAGTAAATTAAAAAAAGCAGTATAAAAACGGGAATGTCCAACTGATAAGGCTGAAAATTTGTTCACTTGTTATTTACAGTAAGATAAATACATTCACCAACTTTTATTAAAATAAAACCATTTAAACTGGGTGTTCGGATTTATATGTCACTTAGTATAGATTAAAAGATTCTCTACGCTATGCGGGAAGTATCATTCAGGCATAAGGCAGTAAGACGGGTACCCTTATCGCGCTACATCAACAAAGCTTCGCCGAGGATTTGATCTGGCACGAAGACATCTCGTCAATAGCGGCAACTGCTAGGAAAAATCTAGGCTATTTATTTAAGGCTAAGGAGTGCTGTACTCCACATGAGCTCCTCACTCCGTACAAGGCCCAGATAAGGCTTAGAATAGAGTATTGATCACATATTTGGGGTGCTGCCACCCCGACTACATCATCCACGCTAGATGCTGTTCAGAGAAGCGCTGTCTGACTCATCGATGACTCTAACAGACAGTCTTGGGTCCATTTAGCACCGGCGGGCCGCCGGCGATCTAGCTCTCTTCTAGAACTGGTCAATACGATCGCCCCTTTGTCTCTAGGATATCGACGTTGTGGAACAATCTACAAGTTTCCCAGTTTTACTAACCTTGGGCATTTTAAAAATCGGATTAGCAAAGTTTCTTGGTGTTTTGTCGGTGTAAAAAAATCTACTGGACAGGCAGAATGATTAGCGATCTATCAGTCACATGGTGACTGTGCTATTGAACGCAAACTACAGTTCCAGCAGAAAGCTGTTATTCACTCTCCGCAGTGGTCGTCTTTGGTGATAAGTGGCCCTTGGTCTATGTCTGAAAAACACGAGACCAAGCTTGGACCTTGCTGATGAGTGGCTAAAAAGCACGAAACAGCTGTCCATGGGCGTATGAGATCTTCATGTTTGGATTGAAAATCCTTCTGTCCCTACGTCAACGGTTACCCTATAAATCCGTCGTAGCAACAAACAAATCTTCTGGGTGAATGATTAGTAACAATGCTGCGATAATCTGAATCCGAATCAGAGATAGAGGATCTAGCGGATGCAGCAACGACCGCATTCGAAAGGCATTCAAAGAATCACTTTCACCTTCCAGTCAGCCTCTAGTAGGTAGTTATAAAATTTAATGGGATCTGACGACTATCTGTTCTACGGGATTAGAGCGGTACATATCCGATTGTTATTAGTCAGATTAGAAATTTTTATATTGGACGCTTGTTAGGTTTAATTAAAGTATGAGCATTCAGGTGAGTTGTTATACTTTCACGGAAAATAGGATTTTTTTTATTGTAGCATAGTTGCACGTACGTTTGTTTAATAACAATACAGTGAGGGCTTGGCTGAGAGGATATTGAAGTACCAAACGTTTTTTGGACTATTAGGTCGTTGACTGCTAGCTTAAACGACAGACGTTTCACCAATACTCGCGGCAGGGGTATTACGTAACCTGAAAAGTGACATTATTTCGATTTTTTGATATTATATAGGTTTTCCTACAAGATGTCAAATAGGAACTAGCTGGCGTTCACTTGATGCTCACTTGTAGCAAGGGCGGAATGAACTATATGCACACTATAGATAGATAGATTTCTTCATTTGCTTAAGCAGCACTGATAAAAGCGAAACAAATACCATAAAGTTGATTATCTAACATTATATACTGCTACCCTTGTATACTTAGTGAACCAACACATGCAACTTCAAAGTGCTAGGTAAGCATACACTTATATCACAATCAAAGAATCTTTCAACAATATAGGAAGACAGAGACACTAAAACTTTTTAGAGTTCCATTTAAAACCTATAAAAAGCAAGCATTCTCATCCTGACTGGAAGGTGATTGTACAGCCGTATCGTCATAGTTCTATAAATCCTACGACTAAGGGTCAGACAGTCTTGAGAAGTTATTAATAAATCCCTGTTTCTAACTCAGCAAAGTTTTACTCATAACAAGCAGCGGAATATACAGGGTGGCGCATCGAAAACGAAACAGACGCATTTACTGGCAGCTCATTTTTTTTTTGGAAAAACTCTCAGACCCGTCGATTTTGTTTTCGAGGGGGACACAAGTTTGGCAAAAAATCACGTTAACACGTGCAGCCCCCTGGGCGGGGGTGACACCAACCCTAAAATCTTAAATGGAAAGGGGGGTCGAGTGATACCTTATTTTAAAGGTCTTTAATTCCCTTTATAATGATATAAAATTAAGGTACTTCAGTTCAGTAGTTTTGAAGATTTATTGCTTTGAAGCTTAAAGTAGACTTTAATAGGTACATCAGATTAGTCTGTACTACTTTCAGAAGAAATTTGACTAAAAGAATTTACTTAATTATTAAATGCCTTTCTTCACTACGCCCATGGTTATGTTTATCACTTTGTTGTTGAAAATAGCTATTGGAGCGTTTTTTGTGGCAAAAAGTTATTTCTTGAAAAAAGATAAGGACATATCTCTTACTTATTTTAAATAGGAATTTAGTACATAGTTTGCGATTGATTTGACCAAAATTTGTTGCTAAAACACCTTGTAACCCGTCATTACATAAATTAACCATGGTATATTCCACAGCAGAAAGAGTTGAAATTATCGAAATATTTTTCTGAAATAATCAGTGCGCTAATAGAACAGCAGAAATATTTAATGAGCGACATGAGAACAGTAACGTGCATTGAAAATATGTTCTCGAACTAGTAGCTAAATTTCGGGAAACTGGGTCAGTCGCCAATAAAAAGCACAACATTGAAAATCCCATAAGAAACGAAGCAATGGAAGTGGGTTTTTTTTTAGCAAGTTTTAGTAGATCCTACGTTAAGTACCCGCAAATTGGAGACTGTGTGTGGTGTTAGTCGACATACTGTCCAACAGATTCTAA
The DNA here is from genome assembly GCA_963669975.1 of Acanthoscelides obtectus. Taxonomy (NCBI): domain Eukaryota; kingdom Metazoa; phylum Arthropoda; class Insecta; order Coleoptera; family Chrysomelidae; genus Acanthoscelides; species Acanthoscelides obtectus. The sequence goes on along the minus strand of CAVLJG010000004.1, from coordinate 101,366,516 downwards.
AGGCCCATGGTTTTCATCCGTATAGAATTCACCTGGTACAAGAACTTAATGAAGACGATTTTGATCGGCGATTACAATTTTGTGAAGCTATGAGTGAACGAATTATAAACGATGAACATTTTCTATTCAACTCTTGCCTTTCCAACGAATGTTCCTTTTTCTTAAATGGCGTAGTAAATCGTCATAACTGCCAATAATCCCATTTATCATGAGGTTTATACACAGCAGCCACACAAATTAAATGTTTGGGCTGGTATGTTTGGCGATCATTTAGTTGGTCCTTTTTTCTTACCTGGAAATTTGACAGGTGAAATGTATTTGGAATTACTGGAAGGCACCACAGATCCTTCATTGACAGCCATAATTGAAAATCAGAATGATCGGAGGTACATTGCGAATAGTTTGAGGTTCCAACAGTGTGGTGCCCCACCACATTACGCATTACGTGTTCGACAATATTTAGATCAGACGTTTAAAGATCGATGTATTGGTAGAATAGGTGCCATTGAATGGCCCCAAGATCGCCCGATTTATCACCTTTGGATTTCTTTATGTGGGGTCATTTAAAAAGCAAAATCTATGCTACTCAGCCAATATCATTAGAAGACATGCGACAAATAATTGTGAATGACTGCCTTCAAATTGCACCTCAAATAATGCAAAATGTGCGGCAAAGCGCACTACTTGGTCTGAGAAGCGATCTCCTCCACGCAACAAAGTTTATCCTGGGAACAGGTACCCACAGAAGGAATGGAATGTATAATGTAAACAGGCGTAAGGGCCGTAGCGCTGAGTGACACTAAGCAGCCTTGTGAACCTACTGCAAGGGCTTTGTGTGCTACAGGATTGGACTCGCATGAAAAAAATGTGTGTGAGATATTTCGTAAGCTTAAATTAGTGAGGGTCATAAGTACCAACATCACGCCATAAGAAGATCGAAAATTGGTCATACGTAGCCCGCAAAAATTAAAAATTTGCGATACTCTCTGAACAAACTTCGTAGTCAATGCCGGGTTCTGGGTGAATACCATCATCTTTGAAAGCATCAGATGCCTACTGCTCAAAATGGTTAGTAAATGTTACCTTGCATGCGAAAAATATCCCTATGTCTTTAAAAGTTGTTGCTTTTTGAATTTCAGGGCCATTGACCACATAGTTGTAATTAATAACTGTGCTTCTTCTGCTGTATGTGACAACTTGGCCATTGAGATGAATATTGTCTATTGTCTTCAATGGCCACTCAGTCATTTTGAAGTAAGATTGCAGAGCTTCTAAAGATGTCAACCGCTCGTGTTGGTGAAACGTCAAGCGTTCAAAATTCCCCAGAAGCATTTGGTATTTCAAATGATGATCGTGAAAGTCTTACATAATTCATTCAACGTTATTGTTGTACCACATTTGATCCAGTAACCGATTTTGACTGCAGAGTGCACTTATGTACCAGCCATTTACACAATCATCAAAGTTATCAGTCATTATTATTAGTATAAAGCTTCAGGTTTTAATGGATACTAAACGTTTTATGTTTATTAAGCTTCTGACCAAAATAAAAAATAGCTTCATAAACCAAATCCATAAACAGTCTCCTGTGCTCCTTTTTTGTGTATGGGGCATATTTCAATTTATTGTGGCCGTAAAGAAACTTTTTGGAGACCTAATTTTTTATTTACTGCGACCATAAAAAATGTAGTAAAAATAGCGCTAAAAGAAATGGAATTGGTGCTGCTCTTCGTATGTTCATATTTAAAGAGGACACTTATAACTCCTACCCTCTACAACTCCGAATTTGTATTTAAAATGGTGAGGAATTCTTGAAACACTGTGACCTAGTAGGTCGGTCTTAGATCTTTTTTTTTTTTTTGATGGGTTGAAAATGAACAGTTTTTTGGAACAGTGCCACCATCGAAAGGCAACTATCTGGAAGAGACGCAAAAGAGCTGGAGCTCCGCTGCGCATCTCCCCAATACGACTGCGGAAATCCAGTTGGGCGAGAAGCTATGATTATGACAGGTGACATGTTTGCTTTTCGTCTTCTGTAATCATGATCGACCGCAGACAGCGCTGTTTCGTGCTCACGAGCAACTGATCAGTGCGGTATAGGCTTTAGGTGGAGACTAAACGGAAAGCAAACAAATGTTACCATTTGAAGAACTCGGAACATTGTACGCGTCATTCAACAAAATAACGAACTTTGAGTATTTAATCTGTTTGATATTCTTCCGCCGATGCTGAAAAAAACATAGCTCTTTCATCGCTGTGTCAAAATTTGAACAAAATCCCAAAGGTGCTAACTGTACGAGTATTTCCGATTATTTAAGAGAATGTCAGTTTTGTAGACGTTCCTTGAGGTTTGATCGACCCTTGTAGGTAATGTGACCATGATAACAAGAGCGCTTTCTTGAGGGACGTTGAAGGGAGGATTTAATATTTTCATTTTACAGTAGGTTGTCATCGAAGACAGAAAGATTTTTCTTTGCTGGCCCTATCTATTCAGCATTTTCATGACGAATTTTGGACGAAATGGCTTATTTGTATATTGCTATTTTGCTTAATAGTGCAATATAGCGATGCAAATGCTTTTTTGAAATCGGAGTCAGTAAACTGAGCTAGCTGTAAATTGTAGATCACGTCGGTCAGATTCAGCGTACAGCAGTGGTATAGTAGTCACCGTTCGTGGCTGGTTAAAGTAAGATTATTATTATCCCTTTATATATCTCCATCTCTCTCATACATACATTTGCAACCTACCCCTGTGTGTGAACGTTTGTTCGGTAAGCTCAAAGACATACGCTTTTTAGTTCGAGAAACTTGTCATTACGTACGAGTGCCCTTTAATCATATTTGTCAGACAACTTACTTGACCACGGCGTGCAATTTGAGTTGTCCTGGTATCAATCTTCAAAATAAAATTGTACAATGCCCGGAAATACGATCAACGGGAAGGCCGACAGCTTGTGCTAAATTGATTAGATTACGAGCCCCTTCCCACTTCAGTTGGCCCAACTATTGAAATCTTTTTTTCTTATCAAACACAAATAATAAAAATGTAACAAGGTGTTATAGGTTTAAAATATTAACAATGAATATTTTGATAATACATAGTAGAGAACACCAACTTTATCACTCCCTAATCAAATTTACAGCATAAAAATAACACATGTTGCAATTACAGCATGTCAACCTATTTTCATTTCAATGCAAAATCGTGGTACAGTGTGAGAAATATTGTTAGAAGAGACAACGTAACTGGTTCAGTTAATATTAAGCCTCGATATGTGAAAAAAAGTAATATGACAAATGCCGACCGAAGAGCATTAAGAAGAATAATCGTGAAAAACAGGCGCGCCAATTATTTACAATTTAGTGCTCTGTGGAGTGACGCTGTTGGAAGGAGAAATTCGAGGCCCACAACTGATAGAGAGGCCCACAAACTGAGATTTAGCACTAGCAAGGTAAGTTTTCTTATAAAAAAGGTGAAGTAAAGACCCTAAAGTTGCACAACTCATTTATAGGCCAAAGAAAAGCCACTATTACCCCCACTGCAAAAGAAAAACCAGCTTAGATGGGCTAATGAACATAGACAATGGACACCTCAACAATGGTGTGCAATACAATGGAGTGATGAGGCCCTATTCGAAGATTGTGTTGGGGACAGTCGCAGTACAGTTATTCGCAAAAAAATGAAGTATTCCATGTTAACTGTCTGAATAGAAAAGTGAAATTTCCAGCATCCATGATGATCTGGGGGAGTATGTCATCAAAAGGAGTAGGAAAATTTAAATATTCTCAAAAAGTAACGACGGGCATTATTTTGTTTGACAACGAAATCAAATATACAATTATAGACGACTTCCAAGCATAGTTATGAAATGGTTCGTGATAAGACAAACATCAGTAGGTGAATATAAGTTATGTCCTACATCGTAATATTGGCAACACATCCTGCTAGATAGTTGAGAGTTCACATTTTTTGTCAACAAAGGCGAGTGGACTATAACCCACACTCATATACACGTACCTACACATGTCAATACTTTTGAAATGTGTTTCAACTGTTCCTAAGTTCAATGACAATGACTATATGCATTTTGATTCTCCTAGCCTATGATATTATTTAAGCTTTGACTTGGCTCTAGTCATGTGACATCAAAAACATTATATAATGAAATAAAAGTATGACAGAAGCAATAATATGCGTGTCAGTATGGAAAATGAGATTACGGTAGATCGGTCTGATCCACACGCAGTGAAAGTATCAAATGGTGGAGCAGGTACTCTTGAAGTAGACAAAATGTTGCAAAAAATTGCATCAAGCTTGATACCAGGAGCCTAATAATATATTCTGAGTACTAGTTGCATTGATGGATATGATCTGGAGGCTAAACTATCCCTTTTCTGTCCAAACTACAAATCTGTGCCCCAGAGCCAGACTAGGTCAAGTCCATTTTTGTCAAAAATGAGTTTAATATGTTCAGCCTCTGCTAATATTGAGAATTTTCATTTGCTACATGCAGCGTCCATCTATCTGTAATAATAAGGAAGTTACGACTCTTTAACTCTTGTCAAGTCGCATACAATAGAATGAAATAAAGCTATTTCAAATACAATTATTTCGAATACAATTATTTCAAAACTGCTTATTTGGACTTAACCCAGTCTGCCTCTGAGGTACAGAAATATATTTGAATGAATGATGATTTAATTTTTTAGTATGAGCTTCCTTATATCCAAAAATACTACATGTTCTACTAATACTGCGTTCTGTATTGTAGGTTGTAACTGATAAACCGCTTTTTCTGTTGATGTGATATTTTTATATCCTTAAGCGGCCGTTGAAGAATTAACTGTAACTTCAATAGTTGTTACACAAGACCCCTTCACATTCCAGGAAAATGCTTTCAAAAGTAGAATCCTAAATTGTTGAAAGATAGTGTGTTCCATTTATATTGTATAAAAAACAGTACAACTTATATTTCTGACCACCCTGTATCAACATAGGATGTTCAAAAATCAGTCATCCAGTAAATTGAAAAATGGATCCAAGGGGTTGAAGTTGAGGATAATAAAGTGAAAAGCATGTCTTTAGCTCGGAAAACTAATAATCAAGTCACATAGGTATGTTATTTCAATATTGATCTTCTAAAAGCAACTGTTCGAGTACGTAATAATAATCACATCCTGCTAAAAAGAAAGAACTCCCAAAGATACCAAGTGCAATAACTCGTGAACAGTCTTCTTTGAGAAACACCTGTCTAGAAGCAACATTCTGTTTCCGCATAAACCGCACGTGTATCACGTATCTTGAAAAAACATTATGCTGGTTTTTTGACATTATGTAGGTTTTTATACAAGATCTTAACTTAGCACTTAGTTGTACGTGTTGCCTAAACGTCGTGAGGCTTGTTATCAATCTTTGGCTCTGATGTGATGAAAAATCTGCTTCTGAGATGGTATTACTGCAGGTCTACACAACATGAAAATAACCCGTAGTGCACAGCCAATAGATATACTTTATTGGCAGCATATTCAGTAATTATTTTCTAACACAGCAAATATCACTGATTTTATACACATGCAGACCAATTCACATAATCATCCAGATGCGATCTTGCTATTCAACCAACTTTCTTCTCAGAGATGAAAACTATAAACTACTAGGCTTCACAAAACGTACGCAACCAACAATGCGTGTAGTTGAGCTATCCCTTCATAGATGGACGTTCACAACGATCCTAGTGAGCAAACGTGGAATGACCGTTTGCGCCCTAAAAACTACCTAGTTTGCAAGATGACATATTATAGGTTTCATTTGACGTTTTATAGGTTTTTTACATGATACCCATGCGGAACACCAGGCGTATCGATTTCGATTTATTTTGTGACTCTCCTAACCAATATTGGCATCGGACGTTAAATATGTTACAAGGTTTAGTGAACTTCAAAATAACGGCCAACGGCGAATTTAATGCAATATGTCCAGTAATGAGCCAAATCAAATAATGTCTAAATTTTAATATGAACCGAATTTGTAATAACATTATTTTCATCCCTCGTTCAATGACTGTGGCCGCTGTAACCAAGTTACATAGTTCATATATCACGCAGCAATAAAAAATTGCATTTTAAATGCCGGCAAACATCAATATTACTTAAAAACACATCATGCAGCTATTGCAATGTCGATTTATTATAAAATGATGACGGAACGAACGAATCAGATTGTATAAGGTGGCTTTATGCGTTATATGCTATATTAAATTTTCTATGATCGATTTTTGACGTAATGTGTGTCAAGGTAGAAAATGATATAACTTCGATGCATGAGGCCTTGATATTTTGTAAGCGTTGTCGATTTTTGGTGAATTACTATGTCATGGGCCCCCATTAAGGGAGGGGGGCTAGGTGGGCATAAGCCCCCTGAATTCTGCTTCTGCTTCTATTACTAGCTTTGCTAAGTCCTCCTAGGCCATCAGGCTTATGGGCTTATGGGAAAAAGATATATATACGAGCCCCCTCCCACTTCAGTTGGCCCAACTATTGAAATCATAGTTTTTTTCTTATCAAACACAAATAATAAAAATGTAGCAGGGTGTTATAGGTTTAAAATATTAACAATGAATATTTTGATAATATGTAGTAGAAAACACCAACTTTTTCACTCCCTAATCAAATTTGCAGCATAAAAATAACACATGTTGCAATAAATTACAGCATCAACCAATTTTCATTTCATGCAAAATAAGTCTACAGCGCATAGGTGGCTGTGAAAAATAAAAGACATGACAATTTTTTTTATTAATCTTAGCTGTCAGAATATTTTTAAAACAGTTTTGGGTAGTTAAGGTTTTCAAAATGGGTAGAGGAAAGGTTAGTAGTGAGAAAATTCGGTTACTGATAACTAAAGTTTTTAATTCTGGGAAATCAAAATTGCAACTTTGTTAGACTTGTCACGGTACAGTGTGAGAAATATTGTTAGAAGATATAACGTAACTGGTTCAGTTAATATTAAGCCACGGATATGTAAAAAAAAGTAATATCACAAATGCCGACCGAAGAGCATTAAGAAGAATAATCGTGAAAAACAGGCGTGCCAATTATTTACAATTAAGTGCTCTGAGGAGTGAGGCTGTTGGAAGGAGAATTTCGAAGTCCACTACTCATAGAGAGGCCCACTAACTGGGATTTAGCACTTGCAGGGTAAGTTTTCTTATAAAAAAAAGTGAACTAAAAACCCTAAAGTTGCACAACTTGTTTATAGGCCAAAGAAAAGCCACTATTAACTCCACTGCAGAAGAAAAATCGGCTTAGATGGGCTAAAGAACATAGACAATGGCCACCTCAACAATGGTGTGCAATACAATGGAGTGATGAGGCCCGATTCGAAGGTTGTGTTGGTGACAGTCGCAGTAGAGTTATTCGCAAAAAAAAATGAAGCATTTCATGTTGAATGTCTGAAGAGAAAAGTGAAATTTCCAGCATCCATTATGGTCTGGGGCAGTATGTCATCAAAAGGAGTAGGAAAACTTCAGTTTATTGATGGAAATGTGGATACAAACAAATATTTGGCAATTTTAGAAGAATCGCTTTTACCAGTGATGGAAGAATGTTTGACATCCGGCCAAGATTTTGTGTTTCAGCAAGATGGTGCAGCGTGCCATACCTCAAAGAGGGCTGTAAAATGGATGGAAGAAAATAATGTACCACCTTTGAAATGGGTTTCTAGCAGTCCAGATCTGTCACCTATTGGAACTTTGTGGCATGAGATGAAAAATGTTCTACGACAACATCCTGCTCGTACAATCACCGAACTGAGACAAAAGCTTCAAGAAATATGGGATTGTTTTACCCCAAATTTTTGCCAAAACTTGGTTAACATTATGCCCCAAAGAACTTCAGCCGTAATAAAAAATAAAGGTGATGTTACCCAATGGTAATCTTTCAACTGTTGCTTTGTTAACTTCGCAAATTGTTTATTTGTTCAGATGATCTATTAGTTATAGGTCTAAGTGATTTCAAATATGTATTTTTTACGACTAGAGTGTATCTAAAATGTTTTTGAGAAAATAAATTGTTTTAGAAGTAAATATATAGTTTCGTCATGTTTAGTTTTTAAAGGCATATTTTGGTACAAATCTTGAAGTGGGCCAACTGAAGTGGGAACGGGCTCGTATATATATATATATATTCAAATAGTACAAAGAATCCGGAAGCGGCAACTGACAAGAATGGAGAAGTCGAACCTAAGGATATCTCAAACCCTAAAATATATGAGGCTGCTTGGGTTGTTGCCCGTCGTAAAATAGAAATCTCAAAGTTGACGTTTGCTTTCAAAACCCGCTCTTTTCATGTTATAAAATGTTACCATTGCTATACATACTGTCAAGACAAAGCAAGATACCTCCTTTGACAAAATCTGTGAAGCTCTTTAGACTGTAGGCCGTAAAATAGTTATTATTTAACGGTTGGTAATGGCCAAAACATGATATGGTCATTAGAATGATGTTAGTGGACAAACTAAGGCAATTTAGAAAGGCAGTTTGCAATATAGTTCTGACTATTCAAAGCTGCACCCCTCGCTATTCACACAAAAGGTTGGGCTACACCTCTATTAGAAATTGCACACCAGATAAGGACGTTGTCTGAATAAAGTCCGTCGTCTCTTACCTCTGTGCAGTAAATGCCCGTGGTCTACTACTTTTTGGGAGATTCAGACATTGCATTCCCTGCTCGCACTCCGCTATTTATCGATAGATGGTTCTGCGTGAAATGTTTTCATTCTGAAATATTCGATAGATTTCAATCTGGAGATTTTTTTTTATGAAAAGCCAGAATGTGGCTCTGCCAAAACATAGGCCATTGTACTGAATAGAAAATTATACTAGGTGTTGTTTCGAGGTGTGAGAAGTATAGAGTCAACCTGGTTAATGTCACTTTTGTACTAGTTGAAAGCTTTACTCTGCTATAAGAGATATGTTATTGAGCTCTTTCAAACAACGACACGTAGTGTATACAAGGTTATCCAAATTAAGTGTCCACCATTAGTAACTTTGTTATTAGTGAAAATACAAACTTATTTGAATTAGCAAACTAGTAGCATTTTTAACGCTGGTAAAAATGAGAAATAAAAAAAACAATTGAGAGTCGTTATTTTGATTTTTTTCAGTAAAATAACATTTTTTTAAATGGAAACCCCTGTATATTATATTTTTTTCTGTTAAAGCATCAAATTTTAAACAAAAAAGTTCATAATGACTTTTCCGCTAAAGTCAAAAATAAAGTCAAAATAACGATAAATATTTTTAATTATTTGCAGTATTATAATATTAAGACGGCTATGAAAACAACATGGTGTTCGCGATTTGACAGCATTAAGATAAGCGACAAATTGTTAAACTGGACATACTCGCAACTAGAAGGCTTTGGAAAACAATGATAAAATCAAATAATGTCAAACATTAGTGTAAATACTTGTTTATAAGCTTTATTGTGTCATTAATTTAAAGAAAAATGTTCTCCCATGAAGAAAAGTGTGATATGTTAGAATGCTATTTAGTGTGCAGAAAATCCTCCTTGAGAGCAAGAGAATACTACAGTGAATTATATCCCGCTCGCATTCAACCGTATGAACGATATTTTCTGAGACTTTATCGAAAATTTAGGGGCAACGAAAATGTTTTTGCTAAAACAAGGGCAAAAAAAGAATTCATAATAAGCGAGGCCACGGAAATTGCAGTTATTGGATATTTTGAAGCTTATCGTGAGAATTCAATAGCAGATATTCTCAAGGACTCTAATTTCAGTTATGGTACTGTTCAAAGGATTTTAAAAAAATACAAATTTATTCCGTATAAGTACCGACCAGTTCAAACGCTTTTGGCAGGGGATCCAGAGAGAAGACTTGTTTTTTGCCATTGGTATCTTAGCTTCTGTCGCCAAAATGTAAATAACTTTCGTTACCTTTTATGGACAGATGAATCAAATTTTTCAAATTCTGGAATGTTTAATAGAAAAAACCACCATTATTGGTCAAGAGAAAATCTTTTGTTAGTACATCCAAGAGGCCCACAAGTCCGTTTCAGTTTCAACGTTTGGTGCGGTATAATTGGTTCAAAAATTGTTGGCCCGTTCTTTTATGAGGGAACCCTAACTGGTGAAAGATATGTGGAATTTATGTCAGAAATTCTGACTAATTTCTTAGACGAATTGGATCTTATAAGTAGACATCATCTGCATTTTCAGCAAGCTGGCGCACCTGCCCACAACTCCAGAGGTACTTATCATTTTCTAAGTACTACTTTTAATGATCAGTGGATAGGAACAAATTGCCCAATACAGTGGCCTCCCAGATCACCAGATCTAAACCCACTTGATTACTTCTTGTGGGGTTACTTAAAGAACCAAATTTACAAGCGAAGGTACGATAACCTTGACGCGTTAAAGACTGCAGTTAGGGAAAAGATAACCCAGATAGATGGTAGGACCATACTTAAGACAGTTCGAGCAGTTGAAAAACGTGCCCAAAAATGTATTGAAGAACAAGGTGGTGTTTTCGAGCATCTTCTTTAAAAAAAATTGTTATTGTATTTTGTAAGATTATAAGTTGATGTTGAAAATAAAGTTTGTCGATACAATTTAATTGTTTCAGATTGGAGGCCATAACTTCAACAATTTGTAACCTAGGAGAAAAGTTATTGTAAGCTTTTTTGTTTAAAATTTGATGCTTTAACAGAAAAAAATATAATATACAGGGGTTTCCATTTAAAAAAATGTTATTTTACTGAAAAAAATCAAAATAACGACTCTGAATTGTTTTTTTTTATTTCTCATTTTTACCAGCGTTAAAAATGCTACTAGTTTGCTAATTCAAACAACTTTGTATTTTCACTAATAACAAAGTTACTAATGGTGGACACTTAATTTGGATAACCCTGTACACATAGTATTTTCCACAAATGCAACCCCTGCGCGCTGTTTCTTGCTAAAGGCATTTTATGTTTACCGAAGCGGTTGCTAACGTTTTTTGGAAGTAAATATTATTCAGGTTTTCCCTTTGTCGTGCGAGCATTTCAAATTGAATTTTCATGACGGATTTTCCGGATTGTTTTCAACGATTTCTACTTTCCTGCGTTTGGAAATAATGTGCATAAATAAAACTGTTTATTCTGCGTTCGTGTACATCTGAGGCTGTCGACAACAAACACCAGAAAAAGTAATTTATTCCTGATTGAAGAGAGGCGGAACAAGAGGTGTCGAAACGGAAATGCGTGAAATCATGCAGCCTTAACGGGCCTCTTACAATCACCATCTGCTGAGGTAACGGGGGGGTGCTAACGATCCACTTTTTCGATTTTATCCACTAGGATCTTTTTAAAATATCAAGAAGTTGAGCACAAATAGTAAGCATTTCAACCCACCATAGTTCTTGCACAGACTCAAAATTTTGTAAAAAGCTCTGATAGCACCTTAGGCAATTATGTCCTGCTTAGTTCCAGAAAAACATCACGAGCTGCAGAACACAAATTGAAGGCGACGGCGAAATGGGTACATTTCACGGGTCATGAAATTCAAATGAAAATGCATCTATAAAATCTACCAAATTATCGTTCTCAAAAACATGTTTCCTTGACATATCGATGATTTTAAAGTTCCACGCTAAATTATCCTATGCTTGACTGGAGTCATATCCGAATTCATTCTTCCCTACTGTCGTCGGATTTTCGTTACTTAAATTTCCTGTAATCACTCTGACCAGAAGCTTCTTAATAATAGAACGTGTTTCACTTATATCAAAGATGCAACATCTAGAATCACCTTCCCCCAACCGCCACTTTTTAAGCAGTACATTTTTTATGTCAATGATAAGGAACCCCTGTAACGTCAAAAACGGAGTTTCAGCAATTGTTACTTTTTCTTTTTTGCCTATAGCACCCTTACCATTGGACTAAAACTACAAAGCTTTGGCATACTAGTAACCCCGTGTGAAAATTTCATAAAAACCCGAGCAGTGATTTCCAAGTTGATGATGAGTGATATAGGTTTTCGTGATGTAGATGTCATATGACTTAAAAAAACATAACATCTCATTTTAGAAATTTTTCGCGATTACAATACTTCCTCGCCACTGGCATGGGAAGTAAAACGGCTTTAAAATCGAGGAGTATCAGCGATCGAGATTATGAATACCTATTTGTAGAACGACTTATCTATGCGATATTATATGAAATAGGGCCACCAAATTATCTGAATACGTCCTTTCTTAGTCCGTACATTGCGCCGCAATGCTTGGGTTGGCAGCACGAAGCAGTAGACAAAATTCGTCCAAAATACGATTTGTAGAGGTTTGCGCGCTTCAAAATTGACGCTTTGTTTTTTGATATTTTTGAATGAAATTTTCATAGTGTGCTGAAAACAAAACCCCACAGTGTGCTATAGAGCCACTTTTTCATTCTTTTCACTAGATCCTTTTTAAAAAAATCGCGAAGTTGAACAGAAAAAGTGCGCAGTTCAACCCATCATAAAACTTGTGCAAAAACATAATTTCAAAAAGTGCTCCTATAGCACCCTGGGCAATTATCTTCTGAAAATACTGTATGAATTTCATTCAAAAATATTGAAAAATGGAGTGTCAGTTTCGAAGCAGCTGAACCCTTGTAAATGGCTTGAAACTCACTGTGTCGGAGCCGCCTTAACGAGAGCGTAACGACGAATTAAATGTAGTTATAACGAAATAGAAATAATGTGCTGAATGATTCGAAAAACGATAGTATTATTTTGAATAAGTCCATACACTGAAAAAAATCTTTTGAGAGCACCAGCAACTAGGCTTATAGGTGGTCTATTAGCCCAGGTTACTGAGAAAAAAAAATAGGTATTTAGTGTAAAAAAGATTAGCAGATATCTGAAAGTTTTAAATGAAAGAGCGGGTCTTCCTAATGACAAATACATAAAAAGATATTAGCCATATATGCGTTGTTTTTAATAAACATTGGGAAAAGCTCAAAATTCAGTATTTTGCTTATATAATTTTCAAATTAAATTTTATAAATAATCGGAAGATTTAGAGTAGAAAGAGACCCTCAGGTTTATTTTTTAGGAACTAAGATCGATAACCAGTTCAGCTATATTGAAGTATGTAAGTATATAATAATAAATGTTTATAGCTATTGCAATAACAATTTTAAATAGCTCTAAAAATTTGTGAGAATGAGGGCACCATTGGGGCTTATATGAGTGCTAAACTTCAGCCGGATGGGTTCAATAGTTCATGTCAAAATCTAATTCTTTATCCCAGAGACAAATTATTTAAACAACAAAAGTAAAATGGACTCTTGAAGGTTTCAACTTCAAGAATTTGTGCACAAAACTGATTATTTATTTCAAAATGGTTGTTAAAAAGGATTTGAAAAAATAGCCATTTTTATAGTTATAAACATCTAAAATAACCACGTTATTTTTCAATATAATTTATTTAAAAAAGCTTTCTGCGACCAATAGGAGCCAAGATACATTTTTTTTAAATACATATTCTTTTGTTTATAGACATTGAGACTCGAAATTTTCAGAGATTTCAATAAAGGATCTTCATTTTCTGTAAAATGCTGTAAAATCATGCATTACCTAGTAGAACCTTCTTATTTTTTAATTTGGGTAACTCGCCGAAATAATGACATCTGACACAATAATAGTAAAGTTATAAATTGGATCATAAAATTTGTGAAAGTTTCGAGTCTTAATGTTTATAAACAAAGGTAGATATGAATTTAAAAATAAAATATCTGGGCTTCTGTTTCCATAACAACTTGTTAAAATAAATTATTTTGAAAAATAACGACGCTATTGTGACTATAACTATACAGCATTTTAAACAATTTTGAAATATATAATCTTTTTTTTGCATAAACTTTTGTAGTTTAAAGCATCAAGATTCCATTTTACTTCTGTGAAATGTTCTTGGACCATATTTTGAGCAAGAATAGTTGTTTAAATAATTCATCGCTGGGATAAACAAGTAGCTTTACACATAAACCATTAAAGCGATCCAGCTGAAATTTAACATACTCATTAGCACCAATTAAGCCCTCATTCGCACATCTTTTCGCCATTTACAATTGTTATTGCAATCGATATAAACATCTATTCAATATTGCTAAAAAGTACCGTATTTCGCTTAATTGTGTATCGACTTTAATTCTTAAAAAACAAAATTAAAGGTCTTTTTATGCCCTAAAATCTGCAGTTTATCTTTCGACACTGCTTATAAAAAACAACGCATATCTGGCTATACCTTCTTGTCATTAGAGCCCGCTTCCAGTTAAAAGTCAGATATCTGCTAAACCTTTTTTCACATTTTTTTTAGCTAGCCTGGACTATATATGAGGCTACTTTACTAGGGTGCTTGGCTGGTTTCAGGATCGTTTCTATCGTTAACGAGTAAAAATTGAAACCACCTAGCTAAAAAGCATAACAAAATCTAAAAAAATGTCCTTTTAAGGATGGGATTGAACGTCACGTGTACCTAAAGGGGTATTATTAACTCTAATTATTTTATATTCTTCGGCAATGGCCTTCATCAATTAGTGGAAACGAGAAATTATATTGTAATTTGCCGTAAAAAGTTTCGAATTACAGAAGGAATTCGATTCTTTTCATTACCCACTGAAAGCCCTTACATTTTTGTATTTTTTCCACCAATTAAAAGAACAGGAGTAACGTATTCAACTCGAGCAGTGGAATCAACTCTCAACGGACCGGCTGAATAATAAAACGTGATTAGAACCTCTGTGTAACCGGAAACTGCCCCATTAACAATGAATATACCCTAGGAATCCAAAGATTTTGTTAGATGAAATCCTACGAGAATATTTATATAAGATCTCTAATTGAAAATTACAAATTCATTTTGGATAGCTCCACAAACTAGTGAAAAATGAAGAGCAATTCCACGTACCGCGGACTGACAATCAAGAGACGTTCTTCGACATTTTCTGTAATACTGATAAAAAATGGCGTCAAATAGGTTGACTTTGCACTTCTATGCGCGAATGCATGGAGGATAAAGTTCAGTACAATTCAAATCCCCTGAAAACAAAATTAGGAACACGACCAACAGCGAAATTAAACGAATCAACAACAGGCCCACACAATTAGTTCATCGACATTATTTCCCTGTCCTACCGGTAGATATTGTTCATCTGGCAACGTTGTCCCTTCCCACATCCACGCGGCGGCGCCCATCGCGTACCGCAGCAGCGAATTATCGTTCATTACGTCTATACGTTTTGTGCGCTGAAGTGTTAGTTAGCACGAGTACGTGTATAGAAATCATTTTTTAGCGCCAAATGTACGGGGATGTGTGAAATATGGCTGATAGGTGCATAGAATACACGAGGTTGGGACCATACAAATATACTGATATCAATAAAATTTCATACACTCTCCTCCAACCCTCGCACTTCAACCCCTGTAAATTTTTTTTCTGAAAATGATCAGGAGCCTCAAAACGCCAAAAAAGAAAGTTTAGGCCCAATTTCACCAACATTAATATTATAGACCAATGGGAAAATACCTTATCAAAATGCAATTTTACAGAAGCTGTCAAATGTCTCAGAATATCAGTGATTTCTATCAAAATATTACATAAAATCGTGAAAATTCGACTGTATTATCAACAAGATCACTTTTTGATTCCAACACGATGCTTTTGTACAGAAAAAACAGGACAACTTTCATGTATTTTGATATATATTATAGGTTTACATCTGACAATCCGCTATCCTCTCAGCGAATGGGAATGGGAGAAATAATAGGTCGATTTTCTAGCTGTTAAATTTGGCAGCAGGTTTTAACGTTTGTTAGTTCATGGCAATCTCGAATTTTTCAAGCTCAGTATACTGAGTGTTATCATACATACATGTTGAATAGTGTGGATTTGTCTGTATTTTGCAAGAAAATATAATATCAAAAACATTCCATCCAATTCCTCATACTTTCTTTATTAATTTATGGGTTAAGGATTTCTTCAAAGCAATAAAAACATTATGTCCTCTCCATCCTAAAACACAGATAATGTATGTAAGACGTGTCATATCCCTACATGATTGTCTTTTTGACTGGTGGGGATATCTATCGTCATCCGCAGGGTTTCCAAGTCTAACGACGATCTTTCTTGTGCAGAATTACATACTACACTGTCGTGTACAGCTAAATCTGCACTAACCCCGAAATACGTGGTTATGTTGAGTGTACCATGAACTATCACCGATGGTGCGACTGATACACTGAAATTAAAATAAAAAAACTGCAACTGCAATGTATGAATAAAATCTTGAACAGTTTCGGACCAGTGGTGTAAAAATGTCGTTGAGGAATTGGAAGTGTATGAATGTATTGAAACGCAACACCTAACACATTTTGAGCGAAAAGGCTTTTTCATGTAAGAATTTGGAAGTGCAACTTTGCAAAGGTAGGATAAATATGAACACCCAGTAGGTGATGTTGAGTTAATATAATCACATATGGATTACAAAAGTTGCAATAAACATGGAGAAACCTTCAGCTAAACTGAACAAAATGGATTTTACTCAGCCATCAAGCATTCTTTTTTTAATTTTCGCTCAGTTTTATATAATTTCATAATATTTAATAAACTGAAAACATTTCAATGGCAAGCTGTCACTTCATATTTTACAGTGTTTTCTTTTGAATACTTTCATGCTATTTGCTGCCAAAAATTTGACGAACAGATCTTGAGGCTGATTGGGTATATCTGTGGGACTGTTTAGTACTTGTACCTTATTGGTACAAAATAACGGTTTGTCAAATGGTGCAATCGGCACTTTGACGGTTTTCATGTTTTCCATTTTTTGCCTCCTCCGCCACTGAATCGCTTTTCAAACACTAGCAGACACACCGACGGAAAGGTATAACATGGTTTTCGGTGACGTATATGCCAAATAACACTCAAAAGCAATGATATCTCAGTCACGGATTGATAAAGATGGAAAGTGAATTGATTTTCAGTCACACAATGCCGTGAAGAAAAGGAAAATATTGTGTGAGACGCATTCGCATGAAAACTCATTCTTCCATATGATACAAACAAGAACATTCTGTAGCTGAAAAAGAACTAGTTGCTTTTCAAAACGGTTCCCCGCAGGGCATTCTTTGAACGGCTAAAGTTACCGAGCTGAAATTCAGAATGATGAAATTGACGCATGAATATACTAGCGTAAAGGTGATAGTGAAAATTTCAAGATAGCGATTAGGCGCTATACAGGGTGGCGCATCGAAAACGAAACAGACGCATTTACTAGCATCTCAGTTTTTTTTTTGGAAAAACGCTCAGACCCATCGATTTTGCTTTCGAGGGGGACACAAGTCTGGCAAAAAATCACGTATGCACGTGCAGCCCCCTAAGCGGGGGTGACACCACCCCAAAAATCTTAAACGGAAAGGGGGGTCGATGATAACTTATTTTAAATGTCTTTCAATTTCCTTTAAAATGATATAAAATTAATATACTTCAGTTTAGTAGTTTCGAATACTTATTGATTTAAAGCTTAAATAAAACTAATATATCATCATTAGCGGAGATCAATACATTTGGCAGCAAAGTAATTTAAAAATGAAGAATGAACTGACCCGTTAGGCAAGTAAATGTTTAAAATGGCCGCCATGACTCCCCATGCAATAATAAAGATTTTGGTCAAAACGTTGCCGTACATTTTGCAATATTTGAGGAGTAATTTGAAGGCACTCATTCACAGTTCTTTGTCGCAGGTCTTCTAATGATGTTGGCTGAGTAACATGGATTTTGCTTTTTAAATGACCCCACATAAAGAAATCCAAAGGTGATATATATGGCGATCTTGGGAGCCATTCAATGTCATCTCATCTACCAATCCATCGATCTGGAAACGTCTAATCTAAATATTGTACATTTCACCGGTCAAATTTCCATCTAAGAAAAAAGGACCAACTAAATGATCGCCAAAAATACCAGCCCAAACATTTAATTTTTGTGGCTGCTGTATATGAACCTCATGATAAATTCTGGGATCAGAATCGGACCAGTATCGACAGTTATGATGATTTACTACGCCATTTAAGAAAAAGGAACATTCGTCGGAAAAGCAAGTAAGTGTTGAATAGAAAATATTCATCGTTTATAATTCGTTCACTCATATCTTCACAAAATAATTGTAATCGCCGATCAAAATCGTCTTCATTAACCTTCAACCGACCGCTGGCGATATTCGTTCCTAATTTTTCCCCACTACTATCTGTCGTTCACGCGTATGAGTTTTAGTACCTTCCTATTAGTACAACAGCAGCGCTAGAGTAGTGTAGTCGTGTTTATTTGAGCGTTAGTTTTTTCGTAATAAAAGAAAGCGGTCCGTGGTACCTCACAGCGGCATAAGTGTAAAGTGTCTGGGTGTGTACAACATTTTTGTATTGTTAATAAAAATGGCTTCTGGACATGTTTCCGACGGTGTAAACTTTGCTGACTCCGATTTCGAAGCCAAGGTCATGCGCATTCTCGAATCACCAGACTCAGATGTGGAAATGTCCGACCAAGATGAAGATTATGTTGAAGAAAGTGAACATGATACCGATTCCGAATTAGATCTAGAACCGAATGAAGAGTTTGATCCATCCAATACTCAATCAGTAAGGTAAAGTCGCCTAATATGAGACCGTTCCTAATATGAGACCCTAGATGATCGTCTCTGTAGAGTCCTGTAAGCCCACATTCATATGATTTACAGGTTACTAGTGGTATAGTACGGGCCCTCTCCTCTAGATGGCGCAATATTTCGTTTAACAGCTGTTTAATGCGAGATTTGTTAAAATTTGTACTGTGAAGTTTTTTACCGTTTTCCCTTTATATATTTACTTTATCATCATGGTAAGTATATTTTGGTTTGTAATATGATTTGTATGTAGTACAACAAATGTAGTCTTATTCCCACCTTTTCTTTATCCATTCGAAATACAACAAACTAACCTATAAATTTTTTTCTAAATGTGTTGTTGGTTCCAAATATGAGACCCTCTGGGGTTCCCATTATGAGGAGGGTCTCATATTAGGACCCCGATATTTATATAGAATTTTTTCAGGGGAGTTCTTCTAAACGTCGTAAACAATGGAACAAGGGGCAAATGGTGTTGGCGATTAAAGCAGTTCGAACTCATGTCATGGGTTACAAGACAGCGGCGAAACATTTTCAAGTACCGAAAGGTACCCTTGAACGTTATGTTAAAAACATTAATTTTTCTCCTGAAGAACTCGTTCGTACAACACTTGGTAGAAAACCTGCTTTAGGAAAAGCTATCGAGGATGAGCTAGTTCGATACTGTCTCGATATGGATAATAGGTTTTTTGGTCTGCGAAGATCTGATGTAAAACGCATGGCCTTCGAGTTGGCAATTGCTAATAATATCCAGCACCCATTTTCACAGGAAAAAGGCGTTGCAGGAAAAAAATGGCTTAGAGGATTTTTCAAACGTAATCGTCAGCTGTCTGTTAGGTCACCTCAAGGCATGTCCAATGCCAGAATACGGGGATTCAATCAAGAAAGCGTTGCTTCATTCTTCGATTTGTACGAAAAGGAATTATCGAAAATCAATTTTGCACCACAAAGGTTGTTTAACGTGGATGAGACAGGGATTAGTGTGGTGCAACATAAAAGAAGTAAGGTCATTTCTGCTAAAGGTAAAAAGCAAGTAGCAACACTTACATCAGCTGAAAGGGGAGGCCTTATTACAGTGGTGACATGCATGAATGCCGTAGGAACTTACGTACCGCCTTTAATTGTGTGGCCTAGAAAAAATATGAAAATTGAATTGATGGACGGTGCGCCAACCGGTTCCATTTACGCATGTCACCCTTCTGGATGGATTCAAGCCGAAATATTTACACAATGGTTTGACCATTTTATTAAATTCACAAAGCCAACACCATCAGATCCTGTGTTATTGGTGCTCGATGGACACTACTCCCATACGCGTAACATAGACGTAATAAATAAAGCTAGAGAAAACCACGTATCAATTGTTTGCCTACCTCCCCACAGCACACATCGCATGCAACCGTTGGATGTAGGATTCATGGGGCCTCTGAAAACGTACTATGCTCAGGAAATTGAGACTTGGCTGCGAAACAACCCTGATCGTATTGTCACGCCATTTATCATTGCAAGACTATTTTCAGTTGCATATAACAGAGCAGCCACTATGGAGGTTTCGGTGAACTCGTTTAGAACAACGGGACTATTTCCGCTTAATAGAAATATTTTCCGAGATCATGATTTCTCAGTGTTCGAAGTTGAGGAGAAATTAACAGTCCCTGAAGATACTGTAAGTCGTCCTCCACCGGGATCTTCCACAGAATCTAGAAACATTGAATATACTTCAGGAAAATCAGAAGGTATCAGTTGCATTAAAACAGCTTTAGATAATCCCCGTCCAGGAACTTCCAAAGATTCTAGCGATATTGAGGATGCCGCAGATGATCCACGGCCGGGAAATTCAAAAGAGTCCAATGATCAGGGGGCTGTAAATAGTTCTCGTAAAGCCGTCAAATACCTTTCAGAACCTACAAAGCTTGTCAGTCCAGTGCAGATAAAACCTCTTCCCAAAATAAAGAGCAAGAAGCCCAGTGCTCGTGCAGGCAGTGCAGCATTGATTACCTCATCTCCTTACAAAGATGATTTAACAGAAAGTTTGGATAAGAAACGTAAAAAGGAAGATTCCGCAAAACATAGCAAAGTTACATCAGTTACAAAGAAGGTTAAGTTTGACGATGCAAGGGAAGCAAAGTTTCGCAAACCAAAAAGTACTAAACGGTTTAAAATGAAGAGGGCCGATTTAAGTGACAGCTCAACTGATGAAAGCGATGACTTGGGAGAAGTTGTTGTTGATGATGAGAGTGATGGTGACGAAAATTATGACGCAGAATGCCTCTTCTGCACAAGCATGTATTCTGCAGACAAGCATGGTGAACAGTGGGTTAGGTGTACAGTGTGCTACAGATGGGCCCATGAAGATTGTGGTGCAGAAGATCCTATCTTTGTGTGCCCAATGTGTGAAAAAAGACAGAAAAAGTAACTATATAATGTATTTTTATGGTCTATTTACTCTAAATAATGTTATTTGGAAAGAAATTTATAGGGTCTCATATTAGGAACCCAATTTTTTTTAGTTACTTTTTACATTTTATGAGTATTGGAGCTTTATTTGAAAAAATAAATAAAAAGTACATTTTCTTTCCGTGTTTTTTAAAGCATAAACACTTACCAATAAAACAAATCAGTAATAACTTAAAATTTGTTATTTTTACAGAAATTACAGATGTTTTCCAAAATGGGTCTCATATTAGGCGACTTTACCCTACAAGTGACTGACAACGACTCATCGGATAACGAAAACCCGAATTATAATTATGGTAAAAACTGTTTTAAATAGTCTTATACCGAACCAAAACGAAATATCCGAACTCCAGCACATAATATTTTAAAATTACCTGGAATTCGTGTTCCGCAAAATGAAAATGAAGTGTTTGATCCAGTTTTTGCTTGGAACTATATTTTCAACGAAAACATGTTGCATTGCGACTACCATATGAAACTGAGATCTTCAATTGCACGAGCTTTGGGAAATCAAGATGTTCCGGCACAAGAGGACCATGGTGTCGACAAGTTGGCCAGGAACCAAAGAAAAACGTGCCACATCTGTCCCCCAAAGAGGAAAAGAAAAACCGTATATTTATGTTGTATTTGCAAGAAACCAATCTGCCTGAAATGTTCAAAAAAAT
Organism: Acanthoscelides obtectus; assembly: GCA_963669975.1. Classification (NCBI taxonomy): domain Eukaryota; kingdom Metazoa; phylum Arthropoda; class Insecta; order Coleoptera; family Chrysomelidae; genus Acanthoscelides; species Acanthoscelides obtectus. Next base: position 101,344,702 of record CAVLJG010000004.1, on the reverse strand, counting down.
ATGCGGTAGCTGTGTTAGTAAAGACTAGGTGTTCTTATAAAGTAATTTGTAGATTACAGTAAATTCTGTTATTTCTTGCTCTGCACGTTTTTTTATTTTGGATGTTATAGAGCTTATATTTGTGCAAAATAGTTCTTTAGGATGTAGTATTTCATAATATGATAAATAATTTCCAGTTTTAATGTTTTTTAGACATTTATAACTACAATAAATAAGGTTGGTAAATTAATATACACAAAACTGTATGCTGTAAAAGTTAAAAATAAATGTTTTAGTCGGACTTCACATGTTTTTTTAAATATAGTACATAAATAAGGACTCAATCTATAGTATATTCCAAGAAAATAGTGTTTCTTAAAACAGTCAGCGAAAATATATTTTTTTTATTTTGCGGTCCCACGGACCTCTCGAAGGCGGTTGTGCACAAAATAGTCACGACGTCGGTTAAGGGTTAAGTTCTTGTACCAGGTTTGATTTTATACGGATGAAAACATTGGGCCTTTAGAATCCGTTTGACAGTACGTCGACTAACACCACACACAGTCTCCAATTTCCGGGTACATAACGTAGGAACTACATAAACTTGCCCTAAAACCCCCACTTCTATTGCTCCCTTCCTTATGGGATTTTCAATGTTGCGTTTTTTATTGGCGACTGACCCAGTTTCCCGAAATTTAGCTACAAGTTCTAGAACATATTTTCGATGAACGTTACTATTCTCATGCCGCTCATTAAATATTTCTGCTGTTCTATTAGCGCACTGATTATTTCTGAAAAATATTTCGATAATTTCAACTCTTTCTGCTGTGGAATATACCATGGTTAATTTATGTAATAAAACGTTACAAGTTATTTTAGCAACAAAGTTTGGTCAAATCAATCGCAAACTATGTACTAAATTCCTACTTAAAATAAGTACGAGATATTTCCTTATCTTTCTTCAAGAAATAAATTTTTTGCCACAAAAAATGCTCCAATAGCTATTTTCAATAACAAAATGATAAACCAACCATGGGCGTAGAGAAGAAAAGCATTTACCTATTAAGTAAATTCTTTTAGTCGAATTTCTTCTGAAAGCAGTACAAACTAATCTGATGTACCTATTAAAGTCTACTTTAAGCTTTAAGTCAATAAATCTTCAAAACTACTGAACTGAAGCTCATGTATTTTACATCATTATAAAGGGAATTAAAGGACCTTTGAAATAAGGGATCACTCGACCCCCCTTTCTATTTAAGATTTTACGGTTGGTGTCACCTCCGCCCAGGGAGCTGCATGTGTTAACGTGATTTTTTGCCAAACTTGTGTCCCCCTGGAAAACAAAATCGACGGGTATGAGCGTTTTTCAAAAAAAAAAAACTGAGCAGCCAGTAAATGCGTCTGTTTCGTTTTCGATGCGCCACCCTGTATATAGCCGTAGAGTAATCATCCTTAGGGCCGTACCGTCAGTCGTTTCTACCACTATTGTAGGATGCCTTACGGCCTGCTTGATTCTCATAGTATTTTCTCCCCCTCAGAAAGGCTGGGGTATTTCTAGATTTCTACTGTTGCCATGTCAGCGTCAGCGCTCTCCTATTGTGTGCTCTCTTTTTGAATTGTAGGCTGATATAATAGACGATATAGATAAAAAAATGAACAGTTTGATGCAAATACATATTTCTAACATAACTTCAAAACAGAGCGCTGATCCGAACAGTAGAAAACTATGAAAATCAAGGGGGAATAAAGGCGTCCTACAATTGTAGGAACGGCTGACGATACAACCTTTAGCGAATAAATTTCCAAACTTTGTATATTGGATCGCGTATAACTCAACGACTAATAATAAAAATGGCGTCACGTAGGGTGGCTCTGTCCTTCCCACGCAACGCTGCCATCAGTTCATAGAGGATTATGCTCGGATGAACTGAGAGAAAAGTTTGCTATGAACATGTATAACAAAAACTTAAATGACCTTTCCCCTTCCCCATGAAAGCAATTCCTGCAGGTGCACATGATCGTTATCATGACTAATCCCGCATGGATGACCATATTGACTTTCTCAGTACATACGAGGAATGTTTTTTAAGTTTTGCATATAGAAACATAGTATGCCGCGCGGATCGAACGTCAGTACTGAATCTTAACCTCACTCTTTAGTAAACTTAAAGTTTCACAACAATACGTGCAGTGTTCTCACTACAGTGAATTTTTAAGTGTCACCAAGTCATTAGAAAAATGGCACTCAACCGAGAACATTTCTGGGCCATAATTTATTACAACTTTCAGAGACAATTATCGCAACAAGAATGCCTTGCTGAGTTACTGTCTGTTTTCGGCAACGAAGCGCCACATCAGTCGACAATTTCCCATTGGTATGGAGAACCCAAACGTGGATGGGTGAGTCTTAGCGACGATCCCAGGGTGGGTGCACCAAAAACGGCAGTCAGCCAGGAAAACGTCGATGCTGTGCGCAAACTCATCATTGAAGATAGACATGTGACATATCGCGACATTGAGGCGTCCTTGAAGATCTCAAAGACCTCAATTCAAAAAATTTTACATGAACAATTAGGAGTAAGAAAATTAGTTTCTCGTTGGATACCTGTTGACTGAAGGGCAGAAAGCAGCCTGGGTTAATTGGTGTCAAAAAAAGCCTGACCGCTTCAATTCCGGAAACTCAAATGACGTGTACAGCATTGTTAGTGGTGATGAATCGTGGATTTACTGTTATGGACCAGAAAATAAACGACAGTCGGCTGTTTGGGTGTTCCAAGGTGAAGAAAAGCCAACAAAAGTCATCCAAAAGGAAGGCTGTATTTAACGGAGGAAAACGTGGAATTATTGGTCCATCCTCCATATAGTCCCGATCCGTTTTGGATCTGCCAGCAAACGAGTGGAATAAGTGCTTCGAAAATTGGTTCGAGCGCATGCAGATGTGTATTAATCTTCATGGAGAATACTTCGAAAAACAATAAAGTCATTTAAAGCTACCTACCGCGTTGTTTTATTTCCATGTGCAAAACTTAAAAGACATCCCTCTTACCCCACAGCAGCGAAGGGATTGCAACTCACCATCGTTTGGACTGCATATTAGTAAATACCCAACGCGTTATATGCCAAAAGTAGCTTCATGTTCACCAGACGTATCGGACTTCTGTACCCGTCGCATGATCCTCTCAAAGTAGCTTCATTCAATTAAGTTTTTTAACCTGACGTATCAGACTAATTCATCATCTATTTACTAATATACCAACCCAATGAAACAAAATGGTTATTTATTTGTTCCTTTCCATTTTCTTCACCATAATCTCTACAATGAGAATACCCTGTGTTACTGTAGCGTATTATTGGTAGGCACTATTTTTGTATACTACCTAATCAGTACTAATTACTTACTTCATAAATTTTGTAAGTAAGTCGTTTACGTAGGTGATTGATAGCAGACTGCACGTTCTGCTTCATATACCAGAGGAATAGGTAGAACTGCAGCTAAACAAGTTATTTAAAAAGTATTTTTGATTTGAATAAACGAATCATTCTGCATCATAAAACATTTTCAGATAAAAACTCAATCAAAACCAACACTATAGCTATAAACAACATTTTTAACAGACTCAAACAACTTGTGACGCTTAAAAACTGTCTCTGCTGCTGTTCTATTTTTTGGGCTTATTGACTCCCAAAGCCACAATTGATGTTTTATATTTTCTGGTAGGCGATTTAAACCACGCATATTTTCTTTTATTGACTATCTAGATTTCGAAAAGTAGTCCACATCCTTGAATTTCAGAATCAAATGATAAAAGACAAGAGATAATTACCAGACATATCATCGCGCTGCAGCCGGAATATCTAGAATGGATCACGTGTCGGGTATTTACGAATATGCGACGCACGTATCGATACGCGACTGTTGGACAGCTTTAAGTTTTACGGAGAAATCTATTATGAGGAAACAAAGGCTAATGGGTGCATAGAATTACGGGGGTGGAGCCGTATAAATATGCGAAGGTCAAAAAATTAATGTTCAGCTTTTCACACCCCCTGCAACCTCTCACCCATAATTTTTCACCCCTACAAATTTTTCTTTGATGAGGAGCTTCAGATACTTCAAAAAACGAAGTTTGAGCTTTTGTCATTTTTGTCCACATAAGTTCAATATACTGTGTGTATATGTGATCATTATAGCTACACATACCTGTGGAATTGTGCGGATTTGCAAGAAAATAGAATATAAAATCAATCAGCAGGGATATGACACGCTGTATAACTTTGGCACTTATAACCAAAACGATGGGGTGATAGTTTTTGTAAGAAATAAACTGCAATATAATCATGATACATTCACTTTCACCGATGGAATCAAAATTTTAAACATAATGATCCAAATTAACCATAACAAAATTGAGGTATCTGCAATTTATCGTCCACCATGTTCAGAACCCCACGAGTTTTTAAAGAATATCGAATTTTTTTTTTTCAAAATCAAAATAAAGTTCATTTAAAGCAACATATTTTCTTGGGCGATGTCAATAAAAATATTTTGGACGATGATCCCATCACAAATGAATACTTGAATATCCTATCAAGTAACGGATTTCTGTCCTATATAAACCTACCTACAAGGTCCATCAGTGGCACATGTATAGATCACTGCTTTGTGAAAGACCTATCCAACAAAATTACTTGTATACCAATAATCCTAGAAAGCGATATTACTGACCACTTCTCCACTATTTTACTGATATCTTCAAATGAAAAACATTCTAACATTCCTACCGTTAATAACAACCAGGAAAATTAAAAAAAAATTTGTCGACAATTCAAAACTAATATCAAATGTCAAACAAGAATCCTGGGAACAATTATACTCTATAAATAATATAGACAAAGCAACGGGACTGTTCATAGAGAAAATAAAAAACTAATAGATATTAGTACCAATAAAGTAATAATTAGTCACAAAGAGAAAAGCAGAAATGCCTGGATTACTAAAGGATTAATAACATCGGCAATAGAAAAAGAAAGGCTATATAATGTAATGAAACTAACGCCAACTACAGAGAATACCGACTGCTACAACCAATATAAAAATAAATTTATAGAGCTTGTAAGGCAAACCAAACGAAAACATTACCTAAATAAATTGAATAATAACTTAAATGATCCTAAGCGGCTTTGGACAACTATTGATGAGATTACTGGGAAAACAAAAGTTAAAGAGTGTGTCACTGAGTTAAATACAACATCGGGAACAGTATTAAAAAATACTCAACAGATATGAGATGAATTTGTACAATTCTTTACTGACATAGGCGAAAATTTAGCAAGTAATATACAAGCAAATGTACAAAATACTCAGCCTCCAAAAAGAACTTTGAACTCATTTATTTTGGATAAAGTCGAGCGATGTGAAGTATACACCACTGTTATGTCCTTAAAAAATCGGAAAAGTCCTGGGTTCGATGGTATTAAAAGCGAGCATTTGAAAATTATAGCCGAGGAAATAACAGAACCACTCAGTTACCTAATCAACAAATGCTTTGAATCTGGCATATATCCCTCAATTTTAAAAAAAGGTAATATAATACCGATACATAAATCAGGAACAAAAACAGATGTTAACAATTATAGACCAATATCAATAAGATCCAGTGTAGCAAAGGTTTTTGAAAAAGTTTTATCTACTAGAATGATTCGATACCTCACAAAATTCTAAATTTTAAGTGAAAATCAATATGGATTTACAGAAGGGAAGGCTACATCAGACGCAATAACTAAAATTGTAAATCAAATACATCAAAATATTGATAACAGAATCCCTTCAATCTGCATTTTTGTTGATTTAAAGAAAGCTTTCGACACAGTTAATTACAAATTATTATTAGAAGCATTGGAGAGAATTGGTTTCAGAGAAAACGCGTACTCACTGATCGAAAGTTATTTGTCAAATCACCCACAATCTGTGCAGATATCAGGATCATTTAGTAAAGAAATGTATATTAAGTGTGGTGTCCCACAAGGAACTGTCTTAGGTCCGCTGTTATTCAATATATACGTATTTAAATGATATTTTCCAAATTAATTGTGTTGGCAAAATAACTAGTTTTGCAGATGATACTGCAATATTATATGAAGGCACTGACTGGTATGACCTGAAAAATGTAATTGAAAATGATTTTATCAAAATTATTCGGTGGTTTAACAGTAGAAAATTAAGCATTAACTACTCTAAAACACATTTTTTACCATTTGGATCTTATGCTAGACATCTGCCAAATTACACAAATTTCTCCTTCAATATTAATGATCAAAAAATGCATATTAATAGAGTGCCCAACATAAAATACCTTGGAGTGGTCTTGGATCCTCACTTACGATGGGACATCCATGTCAATTATATTTTAAAGAAAGTTAGATTTGTATCCTACAAAATTAAATAACTTGGGAATATATTGACAGAAAAATATCTTCGAACATTATACCATGCACTGATTGAGCCTCATCTCACATATGGTATAATAGCATGGGGAGCTGCATGTTCCTCACATATCTATAATTTAGATGTTTTTCAAAAAAGTATTCTAAAAATGATATTTAAAAAACCGAAACTTTATCCCACTGAAAAATTATACGCAGATGTTCGAATGTATGATATAAGACAACTTTATTTCTTACACAGTATCACTCACTACCATAAATTTGTAAACACCGATCAAAAAATTAAACATAATCATTATACCAGATACAAAATTCGTGGCACAGTAGTTCCTCAACCGCATAAATCTATAATGCAGCGATCATATCTCTATTTAGCGCCTAAATTTTATGAAATTATACCTAAAGACTTAAAAGATATACGTTTCGGAAATTGTTTCAAAAGAAATTTAAAAAAGTGGCTACATTCTATATCTAGGACTGAAATTCATAAACTCATAAATACGAACATCAACTAAATACATAATATACTGTAGCTAATTTTTGTCCTTTTTTGTCATTTCATTCTACAGTTTCAACTTAAATTTATTGGTCCATGTACAGGCGATGCCTTCTATTGGGCCTGTTTTGATTTTATATTTATTTAGTCATATCGTTTGTTATCTTTGTACATTGAGTGAATAAATATTATATTATTATTATTATATTATTCCAACCAATTCCTCATCCCTCCCTGATGTGCTACGCATTCTCCAACGCGCCTAGGCATGCTTCTGATCAGGTGGTCAATGTCCTCCTGTGGTATCTCATTCCAGGCAACCACCAACTCCTATCGAAGTGCTTCTAGAGTCTGAGGAGGACGTTGCAAATTGAGCAATCTCCTACCCATCATATCCCACACGTGCTCAATTAGGGATAAGTCGGGAGATCTTGGTGGCCATGGTAACAATGTGACATCATTATGTTGAAAGAAGTCTATTGTGACTCTTGCAACATGTGGTCGGGCATTATCTTGTTGGAAAGTTGGATCTGCCAGGGTGTCAACATAGGATAAAAGATGGGCTTCTAGAACTTCGTGGATATAACGCTGCGCGTTCATGTTACCTCTGATGAAGATTAAAGGTGACCTGGAACCATAAGCTATAGCACCCCAAACCATAACTCCAACAGTGTGATGAACATGTCTTTCAACAAAAAACTGTGGATTCCTCCTTTCGCCACGTCGCCTTCTAACCCTGGCACCACCATCGTGCATGCCTAAACAAAATCGAGACTCGTCACTAAAGACAATACTGTTCCATTCCTGATCCCGGAGTGACCATTGTGTGCACCACTCAAGGCGATTACGTCGGTGCTCTCGAGTTAAAGGGAGAACCCAGTGTGGCCGGTATGAAAACAAGCCAAAACTTCTCATTCGTCGGTAAACATTTCGCATGCCAATGAGTATTCCGTGTTCTGCAAACCATTCATTTGAAATGGACCTGGTAGTGGAGAAACGGTCCCTTAAGGCCAATAATCTTAGGCGGCGATCTTCACGGTATGTTGTTCTACGGCGGCGTCCAGTGCCCCTTGCTCTTTGCGTATGGCCTTCTCGAAGCCATGCCTGACAACACTTAACCACAGTGTCTACACTTCTTTGCACTCTAACTGCAATTGCTCGAAAAGAAGGTCCAGCTTCCCGAAGTCCAACTATACGGCCGCTATCAAACTCACTAAGTTGACGAAATCGTGTAGGTTTCCGTACTCTAGGCATCGTAACCGATCGTAAAGGATGTCAAGAACCAAAATCCGCCAACGTTGATTCTTTACTGCGGCTGAAATATTCATTTTTAGAGCGTTAGTGAATTAAAAAAAGCAGTATAAAAACCGGAATGTCCAACTGATAAGGCTGAACATTTCTTCACTTGTTATTTACAGTAAGATAAATACATTCACCAACTTTTATTAAATTAAAACCATTTAAACTGGGTGTTCGGATTTATATGTCACTTAGTATATAAAACGAATAAGACATTCATTTTTCCTGGTAATTCCGGAACAGCTTGTTTAATTTTAAATGGGGGCATGGACAAGTATTAAAAATCCTCATTCTGATCTTAATTTAATCGACCTATTGTGAAGTTGATTTTCTCAGAAGGTTACAACAATCATCTTCTCCGCCACTGGAAGTGCTCACAATATCGTAACAAGGCTATCACTAATCTGCACGCATTGTCTAGCTCAAGTCTAGCGAAAATATATTCCAAATAGCTGTATTAATTAGCCACAAAATACGACGCTATTGTCGGATGTTCTTTAGCTACTCGACCGTACATGCAAAGTGAACGCCATTTTACATTTTTCTACGGATTTCGTGATACAATTGCTTTCATTGTTATCCGGGAAATAAATCCACAATTCCTATTATGTTTCCATCTGCAGCTTCTGGTTTGTGATCCTTTCAAACGACTCGCTTTGTTATATTCGCCAATTTTACGATGAAAGATAAAATGGGTATTGTATTGATTTTTTTTTGTTGATTCTCGAATGTTATGTCATAAAACTGCAAATTGTGCTGTATAGGAGCTGCTGAGAACTTTTCAATTTGACGACTCTCATAGTTTACAGATACGGGGTCTGTAAATTAAGTGAGGAGACTGATTTTTTTTAATTTTTTTCTATTCAAATACAATTACAATTTCATATTTTCACCCTCAACATAACTTCCTTCTAAAGCCACACAGCGCAGAAGATAATTCTTCCGCTCCTCATAGCAATGTTGGAACTCCGATACTGACATAGCCCTCAGCTGGTCGGTTACAGCCGTCTGAATAATAATAATAATAATAATGATAATAATCTTTATTCGTTGGTACCAAGGTACAGACATATGGAAGTGATACTTGGAAAAGGCGGAGTTCAGCTTTCATTCCTATAGAGGAATGGCTGGTCTGCCACTTCACCTAACAAAACCTACGTAACTAACTTAAAAGCTTAAAAGTAAAGATATACGAGTAGTATATGTCACCGCAGTAATATTCAACCAATAGCCTTTTTGAAAGCATGAATAACTGACATATATGTACATATATATATACAGGGTGTCCGCAAAGTTGGGGTTTTCCTTTACACGACGTGTAGATCTTGAAAACATAAGCAATTTTTCTTAGTACCATATACACCAATGTCTTAAGGGAACCGAGATAAAGGGCTCTGCAACATCAAAAATATCTGAATACCGTCCTGTAGCCGCGACATCACCGACTGGTACAAGGTCACTGGCTCAACCCGACGACAGAACTGGGTCGGGGTCAGTGTGTCAGGTCAGTATGCAGCCTTCAACCGACGGTTACGGTCACGCGTGTAGAGGTAATCGCGTAGACGAGAATCCCTCAACAAGCACTAGAGACGTGGCTAGAGAAGTGCAAGTATCAAAAACTAAAGTGTGGCAAACGCTGCGTGAAGAGGGGCTGTATCCGTTTCACGTCCAATGATTTTCCAGCAAGAGTACGGTTTTGTGAGTGGTTGTTGCATCAACATGACAATAATCCGGACTTTTTGAAGTGCATATTGGTGACAGACGAATCTACGTTCACGCGTAATGGGGTGAATAACTTTCGCAACACTCATGTTTGGTCAGTAGAAAATCCGCACGCTGTCCGTCGGGCACATTTTCAACAAACATTTTCGGTGAATTTTTGGGCTGGCGTGGTGAACGGTATGCTCATTGGACCATTTATTCTCCCAAATCGATTGGACGGGATGCAATACCTAGACTTTTTACGCAAAATTTTGCCTTCCTTGTCAGAAGATGTGCCATTAAGTGTAAGACAATCAATGTGGTTTCTGCGTCTGCTCGGTAGCGCATCATCTGATTTCATTTTCTGTTGGAGCGGTATGATTTCGGGCAGAGACGTACTTAGCCCTTCTCGTCAACTGGAGAGTGAGTACTTTTTCCTTTATTTTTTTTTCACTTGGTCGCCCTCGTTTCACTATACATTACCTTTGTTAATTCAAGGGTAGTTGTTTCTGAAAAGGAAAACCCCAACTTTGTGGACACTCTCTATATATATATAGAAGAAATGAAAAAATTCACAGAATACAAAGACATAAAGAAATTAGGGAAAAGCGCACTATGTAAGGTAGGTATAATGATATATATGTAATATAGGTATGTGCATAAAAACAAAAGACATTTAGATATTCGATTTGGATTTCAAGTATAGAGGGACAGCGTTATATATTTTGGAAATGTTATGAGAAAAATATCTTTCAAATAGAGCAGTATGATGGGCTGGTGGTGTGATCGTGGTTTTAGAAATTATGTTTACATTGTGTGCATCTTGGCGAAGGATTATTTTATTATATAAACTCATAGTTACAACCTTATGATAAAAGCATGCGCTATCCAGCTCTCGTCTATCTTTCATATTTAGCCAGCCTGTTTCTACTAACTTATGTGAATTGCCTTCTCTACGTGTGTCCGACTGTCCTCATTGAGGTGATTTTTCAGTTTTGAAGAAGAAAAAAGACACAAGAACTCGAGCTAGGCGGAATCGTTACTATCTCCCTACAAATCATTGTTGCCAGATCGAACGCTACGTTTCCATTCTCATCACTTAACTTACAAACTTCGCATTTGTATCCGGTTCTTGGGCACGTCTTGTTAGATACTGTAATAAGGACTATTTCTCTAGTTTGCACTCTGATATTGGCGAGACTTGGATGGTGGTTGCGTCCCTTGCACTTGGGAAAACAACGCGCGCTCAAAGAGGTCTAGAGTGTGGGCAGTTACGCTTAAGTTTTTTTCTAACTCTTTTATTTGCAGTTCTGCAAGCAGAATTTATAGCATCAAACTTTTATTTACGGAGCAACCACATGTCGATATACACGTGCAGTTAAATAAGGTAAGAATCGCAGATCTCAAAGGCGACAGATCGACAGACAGAGAAATGGATAGACGGCAATGAGTAACATGGTTTTTCGTAACTACATCTAAAAAACATCTTGTCTCGTTTTCTAAAATTTTTCACTATAACAATAGGTACTTCCCCGCCGGTAGGCGTGGGAAGTAAAAAATGGTTTCATATAAAAAATTCAATAGCCTCTAGTAAGAATGCATCTAAAAAAATTCATATAACATGGGGGTCAACACGGCATTTTTTAGAGAAAAGCGGCTTTAAAGTAAAACAAAATCTAACAACGTCGCAATGCCAGACGCAAATTACGATGGAACGCAGTGTAGATAAAGATGGAGTTTGTTATTTTTGGCTCTTAGGTATTATTTCATTATTTGATAATGTACTCGTAAAATGTAAACAATTAAAAAAAACGAAGTTACCACTAACACTCAGCGGTTCACCTGGTGTATGAAAGTTTATTGAACGTATTAAAAAAATCCACTTATAGATAGGGAACACAATTTTGATACATAAATTGTTTTTCTTTTTAAAAACCACACTGCACTTTTTTATATTTAAAGAAGGTGTTCAAAATGTCGTCCTCGACTTTCCATACAAGCTTCATTACGACGAACCCAGTTTCTTCTTACTCTAGGTCCTCGAAGTTGACCATTTATTGTTTCAGCCGCATTAAAGATTTTTTCGTGAAGTTATGCTTCAGTTGTTATTGGACCAGCCCCATAAACCATCCCTTTAAGTTCTCCTCAATACCAGAAATCCATCGGATTGAGATCAGGGGATCTTGCTGGCCATTTTCGAGGATCAGGAGCGTTTCGACATTTGAGCAAGATTTGAATTCTGATGAGCTTCACCGTAAACTAACATGTCGGCGAATAACTAACCACTGTTACCATTTGCGATCGACTGCCGGTTCGATACGAGTGATGAATGACCGACGCGCTGTTGCCATGTGTTTTTTAAATATTTAATTTAATGTAACTTACTTACTGACTATAAATTTTGACTTAACTTAGAAAAACTCAACGCCATTGATTTCTTAATTACCCAATTTAAAAACGTTTTAGATTGGATTATAAAAATTAGTAAGATTGTGGTGATTGTGGTCGATATAAAGCACTTAAAGTTGTAAACTATAAAGCCATTTAAACAAAAATCTATTGACTTTTGGACCATGCGTCATATGAATTTTTTGACCTGTTTTGCCCGCCCCCCCTATTACCCATTTCAAATGACTACCATACCGTTTACACCCTATATGTCCGTAGAAACTTTTCTGCATAAAACTCTTTCAGAAATCATATACAGCAATAGCAGCAAGCAGTTAAGGAACACCCTATATATGCTATTCACACAGTGCAGAAAAATAGCTATCAAAATGTATTATTATCTTTACGAGCTATAGCACATCTCCAAAGAAGCTATCTAAGGATCTTTTGAGGTAGAAGGCAATGAAGCAGGATTAAAGTTCATAGCTCATTCATATGTTGTGCAGGGACCAGCACAAAAGATGGATGCTCTTGAAATGGCTAGTAATCTCCGCCTATTCGGGCGAGGGCGAGAGTGGTGTGGAGAGTACCGTTCGACTCGGGCGTTCCTAGCATTTTTATCAGTAGACGTTATGGAGCAGTGGACAGTTGAGCACCGTGGTTTTCGCGAGAGACAGTTTTGTCCGACATAATGAATCTATCACGGCTGTACAGCTGTACCGTCTCAAAACACTAACCTTCGTTTTCGTAGTGTACTGATCAACAAGAGACCACCACGAACGATTCGAACGCTTGAAAATGTGGAACGCGTTCGACAAATCCTCCTTGGCAGTATGTCTCGATCTGCTCGGCAACATGCTGTTGAACTTCATCTCACCGATCGTTCGGTAAGGCGTATTTTGCAAATAGAACTCCACCTTCACGCCTACAAATTGGCCATTGTGTAACCAGTGAGGCCTCAGAGGGGCGCCCCGCCCCCCAGCTAGACGTCTGACGCTTGCTTTTGTAATCTAGCACGATGTTGCTTTCTGGCACATCATAGCGACAGAAGCATAGATATAGCAACTGAACACTGCGATTTTTCGGTATCCTTGGTATTTCAAACGCTGTCCATCTTCGACATCACTTACCATTACAACACATCGCCCTGTATAGGGCACTGATAGCAGCTGTCCCGTAATTTTTTAGACGAAAAGCGAGATAACCGAGATATTTACTATGGAAACTGACCCAGGGGGGTCAGAAAATGGCGCTTCCACCATGGCAATGGAGATGGAGTCGAAGGAGCAGACCATAGAGGAGTTGAGAGCCGAATTGGAGATGGTTCGACAGAAGCTGTCAAAAAAGGACGATAAGAAGACCATTGAAAGATTGATGATGATATCGAAGCCCAGCAGCGGACAATTACCGACCTAACAGTTAAATTAGACCTCCTACTGAAAACCCAGGTACCTTCCCATCTAAATATTACACATTCTTCCCAAAAATCCCAGTAAAAACAAAGCTGTCAATCTTAAGAGACCGTTAAATAATTCAAGCGATCTTTCCACAGACGACGATACACTCCCTGACGGTTTTACCATGGTTAAGCCCCGTAAAACGCGACGAAACAAGACCGACACGACAGGCTTTCCTCCTCTCCCTCCATCAAAATCGCAGTCTGAAACGTCTCATGCAACTGCAAGCGACTCGAATAAACAGCCTGTGCCTAATCTATCGGTTACTTCCACGCCTTCGACATCTCAGGTACCAGAAGACACGACTGCACAGCCCCCACGCAAGGTACGTGTTACCCCCATCGTTCTTCGTTATGCTTCGAGATGGCGAGGCGTAAATCACAAGTTTATTTCTTTGGGCATCAAATTCGAACGCGCGGTTGCCGTCGATGCAGGAATTAGGATAATTCCTAAGTCCGAGGATGATTACCGCAGGATTATTCGTCTCTTCAGGGAGGAAGAGGTGCCCCATCACACCTTCCCTCTACCCTCGGAGAGGAACATTCATGCTGTAATCAGAGGAGTACATGCGACACTTTCGGAAAGTGAGATCAAGGAAGAGTTGCAACAGAGGGGATATTCCCCCCTGCACATAATCCGCCTAAAACGCGGTGGCGGCGTGCCCATGCCTTTGGTGGTAGTCATACTGCCCAAGATAGAAAAATCTCAGCAGCTGTTCAACGAACACGAGCTGCTAGGTTTGGCTATCCGAGTCGAAGTTCAAAAGAACTCAAGACTCATCGGGCAGTGTCACAGCTGCCAAAAATATGGGCATGCGCAATCTTACTGCACTGCACCACCTAAATGTCTAAAATGTGCTTCTGACCACATGACCCACTTATGCCCTCAAACAGAACAAGAGGAACGAAAGCGCGCGAACTGTGGAGGGGGCATCCAGCGAATAGCCGAACTTGCAGATTTGCTCCTAAGAAAAATCTGCAAGTGATAGCGCAAAAGCGCAATGTAAGTTACGCGGATGCAGCTAGGGATACAACCCGGGCTGCCCCCTCTGTGGGATCTTCTGCGAACACGCAAAATGTGGACCTGGCAACCGCGCTAAGGTCCTTACAGCAGATCATAGGTCCTCTGATTAGCGCAACACAGGCTTTGCAGGCGATCTTTCCTGCAAATGGCTAGGTACAATCGACGACAGCCTGCATTTATCAAAATTCTTTTTTGGAATTGTTTGGGTCTAAGGGACATTCCCAAAAGACGGGAATTTCATCAAGCGCTTCTGGACGAAACATTACTTAATCCGGGAGATCGTCTAGCTTTTCCGAATTACGATGTTATCCGGGCTGATAGATTGACTGGACGGGGTGGCGGCTTGGCAGTGCTAGTGAAATGCGGTATTGACTACCACAGAAGCACAAACGCTGACATGCAGAGCATCGAAGCGGCTTCCGTGGTGGCCAATATGACGGGAGGTGTACCGTTAAAAATCACATCGGTGTATGTCAGGTGCGCTAACAGGCTGCAAGAGGCGGATCTGGAAGTCCTTTTAGACTGCTCGGGTCCACTTATTGTGGCAGGGGACTTCAACTGCAAACATCGAGCATGACATTCCAGGTTGAATTCCACCAGTGGGATCCGACTGTACAACCATGTGATACGAAACGGTTACCACATACATAGTACTGAGGAGCCGACGCACCACCCATTTAATCACCTTCAGGCACCTGATGTTCTTGATTTGGCATTATCCAGAAACTGTAGCTACAGTATCACTTCTCGAATCATGTATGACATCTCAAGCGATCATCTTCCCGTCGTTTTGGAAGTGGCTAATGAGCAGATCTTGGGGATGAAATCCCTCCAAGGAAACGCATTGATTGGGAGCTATACAAGTCGCTCCTCAAAGAGTTCCCCAATATACCGATCATAGATGATGAGAACGGTATAGATGCGGATCAAGCAGAGTGGACAAGTTTTGTTCAGCAAACTCTGCAGCGTGCAGCTGTACTTCCCGTGCAGCGACACGGCAGACCTTTTCTGCCAGCAGACATTCGTCAGAAAATCACTGATAAAAGAGCTGCAATTAAGCAAGCGAAAAGGTCTTGTCATCCTGATGACATTCGCAGAGCGACGAATCTTGTTCATGAAGTAAGAAATGCTCTTCATGAATTCCGCAATGAGCAATGGAACGACTTTCTGGCGGGGATGCTTGACTCAAGCATTCCTCTCTGGAAGGTGGCGAAGTCGCTCAAAAACGGAAAGCGTGAACAAATCCCGCACATTCACGGTCCTGGAGCATTGTCTTCAGGACAGAGGCGAAGGTTGAGGTTTTCGCCGATGCCATGGAAAGACAGTTCTCTCCCAACTATGATCGTGATAATGACCTCGACGAGGAGCAACACATGGTAAGATCTGTCAGGAGATATTTTAGGGCCAACAGCGTCAGTGACAGTCGCGCATTCGTTGGTGATTTTTCTTCATCAGAAGATTCTTCTTCAGAAGCTTCTTCAACCGAAGATTTGCTTAGCACATCAGCGGTATCTCCTGAGATCCCGCATTGCACACCAGCAGAGATTCAAGGTCATATTAAAGACCTTAAAGTGCGTAAAGCACCTGGGGAGGATCAAATCACTAATAAGGCGCTAAAGCTGCTTTCGCGGAAGTCCTTAACTTATCTCGTGGCAATAGTCAATGCCATGCTAAGGATCCAGTACTTCCCATCCGCGTGGAAGGCCGCGGAAGTTATAATGATTCCAAAGAAGGTGGGTTCGATATTTCCCCAGGACTATCGTCCCATTAGCCTGCTGTCAGCTGCGTCTCAGCTCGCTCGTGATTCTACGTCACCTTGAGAATTTCTCGTCAGATCACCATGTGATTCCTGACGTGCAATTCGGTTTTCGGTCTGAACATAGTACGGAGCTACAGGCGGTTAGGCTGGTGGAACGTGTAACCAGAGGATTCACCCTTAACCAAAGTACTGGCATCTTGCTTTTGGATGTCTCAAAAGCATTTGACAAGGTGTGGCACGCGGGCCTCTTGTATAAACTAATCCAAAAGGGCTTCCCTTTTTGGCTTCTAAAACTACTGAAATCCTTCCTTGAAGGTAGGAAATTTCGGATCAAAATTGACAATGTCCTGTCGACAACACGGTTGATTACAGCCGGCGTCCCTCAGGGTTCGGTCCTTGGACCTATCCTTTACTCACTGTACATCCATGACGTCCCTATTCCCAGCAACTGTGAAGTCTATCTCTATGCTGACGATACTGCATTGGTGGCTCAGTCGTGGTCTGGTGACCTAGTCCATGACAGGCTGCAAAGTGCGGTGGAGGAAGTATTAGATTGGGCGGATCGGTGGCTAATTAAAATAAACCATTCGAAAACGCAGGCAATCTACTGTACAAAAAGACGTCGCGGCGTTCCGTCTGAAGTTTCAATGAATGGACTTCGTATACCATGGGAATCCTCCGCTAAGTATCTCGGTGTCATTCTGGACAAAGCGATGACTTGGCGGAACCATATGGAAGCGCTAAAAAGTAAATTCCAAATTACGTTTCGGCAGCTTTACCCATTATTATGTAAACGTTCAAAATTAAGTTTGATTAACAAGATTCGACTCTATAAGGTGGTCATAAGACCAGCAATGACTTAGGCATGTGCGGCTTGGTGTTTTATTGCTAAAACACACATGCGAAATCTGCAGGTTCTGCAAAGCAGGACGTTGCGCACTATTGCTGATGCCCCAAGGTATGTGTCTAACGAAGCTCTACATAGAGACCTCGATGGCCCTTACCTAAAGGACTACATTAAGCAACAGGCGCAGCGGCGCTATAGCCTAGCGGAATCGCACAGCAACCCTCTGTTGCGTGAGTCAGTGGACTACACAATCGAGCAAGTTCGCAAGCACAAAAGGCCGCGGCTCGCACTGTAATCAAAATTAACTCGTGAACTTAGAACAACCAAAACTGGAGCATTTTTACACAATCTTTAGAAAAAATCAAATATTTTTAGACCATATCAAAATCTGTGAAGTGATTTTAACAATGCCTAAACGCTGCCTATTCTAAAAGATTCTCTTCTTCCCCTTTGCTCTCGTTCTTCCTTCTCTCCTTTCCTTCCCCTTTTTTCCTTAAAATTGTCTGGTTTCTGGGTTACCAGACCTGACAGACTTACAAACTGACACTGTGACTCAAGAGCAAAGGTCCCACGGACCGCTCTGACAACCAACGATGACTTGACTGATTACAACACAATTCTTACGATTTATACGCATATTCGGGTATTGTGATTTGTGACAAATCTAAGTCTGAGCAATATATTAGCTATACAGATTGCACATAAAAAGTGATTTATGTTCTGTTTGTTGCTCAATAGTAATTTGAAAAGTGTGTAAAGCTTGACTGATTTTGTTCGGGGTTGGTCTTACAGCGAAGCACTATTATTAGTTGAAAATACTCTTGGTTCGCTAAATAATTGTAAAGTCTGGTTTTATTGCTGCAAGTTGTTCAAGGGGGTATTCAAAACATGAACGCATAAAATGGATGCACCAATTTCTGTTCGAAAACAACGAATGCGTAAACGTGTTTTTTGGGATTCAATCGAAAGTATTGGCAGGAACGAAAAAACTCTTCATATAAGATCTTTAGGTATTTATGAGACCTACAAAATGATAATCGTAAAAAAGTTATGGCCGAAAACAGAGGCAAACTTCAGGCTTTGGCACTTGTTGGTAATGCGACGATGATATCTCGCAGATATTTGAAATTCTTCAAATTCGTACGATTTGTACTTCTTAATAACTACAACAAAGTTGAAGTAGATTGGTCAAGTAGTTTTTGAGAATTTGCAGTTGTTTATCCCTAAACACCTGTTTTCCGACCGTCAGTACTAGTTTATTGAGCATTATGCAGGGTTAGTTCAAGGAGCATTTTATAGCAACATACACTAGTTTGAATCGCAAGCCATTCCAGAAGATAAATGTTATTTTTATGCAAAAAAGGATGGGTTACGTTTTTTCTTCTAAATAAATGCAAACATTTCCTATTTGTGAGTAACTCGCAACAAAAGATGATACACACATCCGCTTGGTTTTAAAATGCGTATAGTAACATATGTATAGTCAACGCCAAACAAAGTGGCGTGCACGTCATCACGATAAAAATTCCCCGACCTAATGCCTAGGTTTCTATCACAAACAATTGCTCTATTGCAGTTTCATATTAATGTGATATATAAATTGTAAAATGGTCATTACTCTCTTATTATGGTTAATAGTCATATAAACATTGTTATTAAAATATCACATAAGTTGCTTTCTGATAAATTTAGACGCATTATGCGAAATAAAATGTTTTGCAAACGCTCCAATCACTTATCGACATGTAAACGCACTAAACCGATTTCGCAGCGTTGACACATTGTCACCTTGAAACTTATTTAAACTGGGAACTGACATTTGTATTAATTTTGACACTGAATCAATTTGTGGCATTTCAAATCTTTATAAATCCTTTGGCCCCGCATACTGTAAATCAACAACTGTTTGTTTCAAAACAAAATTATTCATTTTACGAGTAGATAAAGGCAATTTTGGTATATAAAGATGCCCAAACAGTTAAATGGTCGGTGTAAGGAACTCGTGGCCTCGTTAATGCACTACTTTGAGCAAGAAAGGGACAACAACGGGCCTTTGTTGCCTTTAAATGCTGTTCAAGAGGTAGGTTACTAATAATTATATGTAATGTATATTAATAATAGTGAAATTTTATTTCATTTTTTGTAGCGTGTTGCTGCTGCTTTAAAAATTAGTTTAAGGACATTTAGTCGTATTTCCGAGGGTGTGAAAAGTGATGCAAATTTAGAATCGCCCAAGAAAAAGCGGAGTTATATTAAGCGTGTAATCAACACAGCGACATTGGATACAAGTGCCATTCGAGAAGTGATCTTTAATATGTATCACAAAAGTAAGATCTTATTATAATAACTTATCAGAAATTTGCATTAATTTGTTAACTAAATTATAATGTCATATTACACATGGTTTCAGAAGAACAAGTTACGATACAAACTTTATGGTCTCGATTAAGAGATAGGGCATTATTTGATGGTAGTGCCACGTCTTTAAGGCGGTTGCTTAGAGATTTTGGATTTAAGTGGCTTAAGGACAATCCGCGACGACGGCTCATGGAACTACCAAGTATACCTTTGAAAAGGGTGGAATTTCTAAGGCAATACAATCAAGCCAAGGTTGAGGCCTTATACCAGTTTGTCTTCCTCGATGAAACTTGGATATTTCAAAATGGGACCATAGGTCGCTCTTGGCGAAATGGAAACCAAAAAAGCGTGAAAGCTATTAAAACAGATGGTAAAAGGTATGTACTTTTACACAATTTGCACTATAAAATTTAAAACTAATATATTTTAGATACATTATATTACATGCTGGAAATGAAAATGGGTTTATTGAGGGTAGTGAAGCGATATTTTCTTCGAAAACAAAATTGAGCGATTACCATGGAGAGATGAACCAGGACAATTTTTTGAAATGGTTTCAACATCAGTTATTAGAAAAATTGGAGAGTCCATCTATGATTATACTGGATAACGCCCCTTATCACAGCATGATATTGAACAAAGTGCCCAACAATGCATGGATAAAAAAAAATATCCAAGACTGGTTGACAAATCAAAACATACCATTTTTAAACACAATGTTTAAAACAGAGCTATTGAGTATTGATGCTCGGTACATAATGCTTCTTAATTATATATATTTTGGTCGACAGTTTATATTTCTTTTGTTTATTCCTATTCTTAAAATAACTGCTTTTTTAGAAACAAACCACCTAAAATATACGTGATTGATGAATTGGCGGAACAACATGGGCACAAAGTTCTTCGTCTGCCTCCTTACCATTGTATATTTAACCCTATTGAGTTAATTTGGGGCATAGCAAAAGGTTACTATAACAGACATATTGGTAGAGATGGTAACAGTGAAAAAGACTGTTTGGATATGTGGAACGAGGCTCTACAAACGGTTACCCCAGACATGTGGAAAAATAGTGTTCGACATACTGAGCAAGAAATTTTTAAATGGTATGAAAGAGAACGAATTTTTGATCGACCAGACATCGAACCTTTAATAATCAACTTTGAGAGTGATGAAGATACAGATTCAGACAGCGCTGAAGAAAGAAACTCCGACTAACTTTATTGTACAGAAAAAGCTTACACCAGTAGCTTACCTAATTTTAGAATGCATTTTTCTGTATGAATTCTGTAAAATAAATACTATGCATAAAATTTGGAGGACCCCATTTGGATTTTTATTCAGTACCTTTAAGCTATCAATTAAATATGGTAGTTTCATAGTGTCATCTGATCAATAATTGTCATACTTAATGATTATGCAAGTACAGATCTATAATTTTATTATACTATTATTTTTGTTCTCATTTGAGGTTAATATTGCTTATAAACCTAGATATGTAAATAATAAATTTTATTATTTTACAAAAAGTTTGGAAACAATGTAAATTTTTCAACACACCCACCTTGATGACGTGCACGCCACTTTGTTTGGCGTTGACTATATTTCGAATATCGTAGCGCATTTGTTCAATTACTTACAAGTACGAAATGTCTGAATTTGCTTAGAGGAAATATCACCTAACCTTTGTTTCTCTCATAAAAATAACATTTATCTTTCGGAATGGTTTGTGACTACTATCGGCAAGGTAAACACGTGTATTTTGTTATTAAATGCTCTTTGAACTAACCCTGTACATTGCTCAATAAACTAGTAGTGATGACCGGAAGACAGGTTCTTTGGGATAAGCAATTAGAAATTTTCAAAGAACTACTCGACCAATACACTCCAGATTTGCTGTTCCTATTGAAGAATTTAAACTATAATAGGTACCTGAACCAAATATGGGCACTGACCCGAACTTGGGCACGGTTGTTAATAAAATAATTCTAATACAGTTCTCTCTGTAATTTACGGTTAAAGATAGCCACTGGCTACTTCTGCAGATGAAAGTATGGAATGGGATTTTCTGAAAACCGTCCGGCCTATGTGCCAGACCCTGTATAATATAGCATTCTTATTACTTGCTGCATTCTGGAAAAAGAATCCAGTTTCGCATCTACCGGAATAGAAATATTCTTTTCATCCTAAAACTTTAGGTAGCTAACAGGAGTGCTTATAGATAATTATGTAAAGCCACAATCACAAGGTTTCCCAAAAAAAATAATTTCACATTCTATAAGAAAGAACATATTGCAAGTTCCTCCTAACAGGCTTCTATGACCCCTTTAGAGCTCAATAGTGATAGACAAATTTCTTTCAATCTATTTTAGTTTGTAGATATTGAGTTCTTAGCGCTTTTTGTTGGAATATGATTATCGCTGAGCTTTGGGATTATGCATTTTGGAAAGGCGTTACATACTTTGGGGAATGCAGTTCTTTAGAATCCGAATTTACCACACATTATACCATTAACATCATGGATTTAACCCATACCATCACTTATTTATATATATATCGGTATACCTTTCCAACCGTACCCGTATTCAAGCAATTTGCATAATTCCGCATAACTATTTTAGAGCAATTAACACTAATTATACCTATTTGAATCATATGTGTAACCTGATTTCTACTATCCGTTTTGCACAACGATCAAACGTTATTATGCCCGGATGAGTTTTACATACAGCGTAGTGGAAAATAAAGCAAAATTTTAAAATGTTGCTTTCGTGCATCCGACAATAGACAACCAACCAGGACCATGGTGTTTCATGCTTTTTGGAAACTCATTATCTTGGTATACACTTGGTCTCTGGGACAATGAACGAAAACGTAGCAACCATGGTGGCATATTATATCGATAGATGACAATGAAGATAAAATTAACTTTTTAACAGATAGTATTCTATGTTTATTTAATGTTCACTGTCCAAAAAAGGTAGTGCGTGTAAACAAAGCTCCAGCTCCTTGGTTGGATGATAATATTAAACTTGTATTCAAGCAGAGGGCTGAAGCTTTGTGAAAGTTCAAACGTGATCGTAGAGCCGCCTCTTGGCAACAGTATACATACATATTTCAGAAATCGTGCATTAACGCTCGTGCGAAGAGGAAAAAGAGATTATTCACAAGCTGTTCAAAATCAGGATATAAAAAAGTTTTATAAGACCCTAAAGACTTTCAAAGTACAATCTCAGAAAGATTCTACAATTCCCGTGAGCTTGTCAGATCCGTATAAAATAAATGAGGCATTCATTTCCGGTTTCGAGAATAGTGATTTGGCTTGTGCTGATAAAATTGCATATTACAGAGCTAATAAAAATAAATCAAAATTCAAATTTCAATTCAATAAAGTGACTATTGACACCGTTGTTAAAATTATACATAAAATAAAATGAAATTCTAGTGGTACAGATGAAATAATAAATAATAATAATAAATAATAAAATGTCTTTATTAGGCTCATTATATACACTACAACTTAATGTGACCTCTACGTAGGCGAAGTCTAGCTCTTGGCTACTCTACTTAACCTACCCAAATACTAAATTGAAACACTCAATCAAAGGAAACTTTGACAAGCAAAAGACGCTTCAAAACAACGAGCTTGATAGCTTCCTAGCATACATATATACACACATATATTACGTAAAATAAAATAAAATGTAAGAATTAAAAACTAACTTTTCCACAATTACTACAATGACAAATAAATCTGTTTCACATGCTTACGAAATCTGTTTACTGGCCAATCCTTTATATTGTCATCTAATTCATTATAAATCAGGATAGCATTGTAAGTGTATGAACTACGAAATAAAGTTGTTTTATGCATAGGGATCTCTAGTCTTTTTTTGTGTCTGAAATCAATGTCTGAATTATTTCGTCTGAAAAGAAATTTCTCATAAAGATACAAGGGGGATCTAGAAGATATGATCTTATGTGTAAACACTGCTATATGGTACTTGCAAGCATTTTCTATACACATCCAACCAAGCTGAAATCTCTTTAAGGAAACATGATCATACTTCTTGAGATTAAATACAAATCCACAACAAGTATTTTGGAGTTTTTGGAGTCTTGCTTTTGTGATAGAATCAAGACAATGATAGAACACAGTGTTACAGTAAAATAAGCTTGGAAATATAATAGCCTCACATAACTTTTTTCTAACTTTAAAATTCAAAATAGAGCGATTGACATAAAAACACTTCAACGTTGCATAATTTTTTTTTAAGATAGACGAAACATGCTCCTTAAACCGTGAAGTATAATCAATAATCAACCCTAAATTTTTTGTAGTATTTACGACAGCTAGACGCTCCTTGTCAATTTTTACATCAAGAGAATACAATATAGTGTTACGTTTGACAGCAGGACAAAAAAGCATCACTGAGCACTTATATAATACCTTTGCATATGATACTACTATGTATACCTGAAATTGATGTGTACTTAACGCATATTATTATTAACTGCTGTTTAGAGAGGGGATATTTTCCCAATCAGTGGAAACGCGCTATAGTTATTCCGCTACCTAAGTGTTCTGATCCTACTAACTATGGTCAACTGAGACCGATCAGTCTACTGCCAATTGGAACGCGTTGTTTACGAGCAGCTCTGCGCCTACTTATATTGTAACAAAATTATTCCATCTAAACAATCTGGATTTCGACAAGGTCATAATACAGCTTCGGCACTCTGTGATTTAACAGACAATATAACAATGGCACTTGATAATCAAAAAGCAGTAGCTCTCATACTTCTTGACTTTACTAAAGCATTTGACACCATTAAATCACTCACTTCTTGTACCTAAATGCAGTTACTATGGATTTTCTGAAAAACCTCTTTCGTTTATTCAAACCTACCTTGAAAATCGGTATCAAAAAGTTCGTCTAAATCAACAGTACTCTACGGAACAAAAAATTTGTTCTGGTGTACCACAGGGATCAGTCTTAGGACCGCTATTATTTTCATTATATATCTCAGATTTAGAAACAGTGGTAAAATCATGCAGCACATAATTTTTTGCAGATGATACTCAAATTTTCCATTCATTTAGGAGCAATAAATTTTCCATTCATTTAGGAGCAATGACTTGGAAATGGCAAATAATAAAATTAATCAAGATCTTGCCCACATTGAAAAGTTCAGTAGTAGTCATAATCTTCGTTTGAACCCTTTGAAGACAAATATGTTCGTATACGCAAATAGAACAAAAAAGAATACCTTAAAAAAGGACATAGACATACATTTAAAAGGTAATAAATTAATTCCTGTGGATCATTCGAAAAACTTAGGTATTATAATGGATGATAAATTAAAATTTGTTGCACACGTGAACTATCTAATTACTCAGTGCTACGCTATTCTCAGAGTTTTATTTGCAAATAAGGCTATATTACATAAATCTGCGAGAAAGCAATTGTGTGAATATTTCGTATTTTCAAAGATATCGTATTGCTTCGTAGTTTACTATCCCTATTTAGATATTATAACAAGAAATCGTATTCAAAGTATTATGAATGCATGTTGCAGGCTTGTAAATGATCTCAGAAAATATGATCATATATCGAATGCCATTAATGAATTCAAATGGATGAAAATTGATAAAATGTATAAGTACCAGCTCCTAAATCTGACTCATAAGGTTCTTTATTCAAAAACACCGTCATATTTAGTAAACAAATTCATACGTAGAAGGAATATGCATCGTATTAATATTAGATATAGAGAGACTTTTTCAATTCCACGCCACAGCACGTCTCTATTTCAGAATTCATACATTTACAATGCAATCAAATCATATAATTCTTTAGACCGCAGTTTAAAAGAAACCAATCCATTATCCAAATTCGAGAAAAAAGTGAACGAAGTTCTTCTTGATCAGCAGCGAAATCGGTTGTAACCCATAAGTGGGCTTCAACGATCATTGTCAGTTGTTGGTAAAAATCATTATGTTGGATATTAAGCTGCAATATTGCATGATTGTATTGCCGGCGACATGGTCACTAGGTTGTAGTTCTTGGGTCAACTGAATTTTGTATGGCCGCAAATGCAAGTAAAATAGTGCATGATGACGTGCGACGAATACCCAGTTCTTGTGAACGGTGTCTGGTAGACGTCTCGGTGCGCTCCACTATACTTTCACGAACTCCCTCGATATATTCCGGAGTACGAGCAGTACGAACACGGCCCGACTTTGGTAAGTCACACTAGCTATAGTTCCGTTACTTTTTTTTGCTTTTTTTACACCGAGGCAGCCGCGCAGGCAGAAGCTAGGGCACTGCTATGGGGAGCTTAATGAAAGTTAGAAGAACTTCTAAAAGTCATGTAGATTGTTCCACAATTTCGATACCCTAAGGACAAAGGAGCGGTGGTATCGGCTAGCTGTGTATGTACGAAGTTCCAAACGGTTAGGATGGGAGGCGAGTCTATCTGTCTGGGAGGCACCTTGCGCTGAGGTATCATGGAAGAAAACCCAAACCTCAAACAGTGAGCACTACTTGAGGCTAGGTCTTATCTGGATCTTGTGCAAAATGAGGAGCTCATGTGGAGAAAAATATTTTTTAGCCCTAAACAAAGCTTTTTTCCCAGCAGCTGCCGCTATTGACGTCCTTTGTGATTTGAACTTCGACCAGCCGAAGTGACCGGATCTATTGTAAAACTTGGCTATCTATTGGAACCGGATGATCGCTAGTAAGCCTTTTGTTCGTGAAGATACAACACTTTGTTTTGGAATCATCAAACTGTACCAGATTGTTGCGTGCACAAGCAGTGATAACATCTGAGCAGACACGTCAGATACTAGCTACCCATTACAGCAAAGATCAAATCAGAAACCCTCTTTTCTTTATTGGACGTAGACAGTTTTTTGTATCAGAGGGTGCCTTTCTTAATTTTCCGTAATTGTTGGAACGCGCAGTTTAAATATTCTTTAGTTATAGTCAGTACCATACTTTTACCATAATACTTAAGAACTAACATCATGATCGTTCGCCATACCGCAATGCCTCGCGAGAGAACGCATGTTGGCTTTTGGTTAAAGGAAAGAGTGGCCAATAGAGAGGATGGAAATTAGATCTTAGAAAACCCAAATGTTCTATTCTTGCAGATAGCAGATCGAAAGCGTCTTTTTTCGCTTTTACAATGAGATAATCTCCGTTGGCCTTGACGGATATCGAGCGAACTACCAAGAATATCATGCTGTTGCTGCGCCATGGGCAACTATGATTAACTAATCAAAAAAGCTGCACCAAACGTTTAAGAAGGTGAAATCCCAATATTTCCATATAGTCTGGAATCTGCTCATTTTTGAAGCACAAGACTTACAAAGTTAACAACCCTACTGTTAATGCTAAATCCGATGACATTATAAATAAGGTGTTTTCGTTTGAAATAACAAACTGACATTTTAGTTTTTTTATAGTTTAACCCCCATTCTCGTTTTTGACTACCACCAACTATTTGTTAAAAACTACTATATTAGTTACCTGCTATAAGAGACACGTTCCAAAATATATGGAAACGACAAAAGGAAAAAAAATGTTATAGGCCATTGGCCTGAATTTGTAATTTTTTACGCAAAATTTGAGAAATCTCATAAACGGAAATGTATTCAGAATATCCTGCAAAATCCAAGAATTGATATATTGGGCCTTCTATGTAAGGTAAGCGAGTTGGTATCACCTTCAGCACAAACAGAAGTGTCATTTTGGAAATATTTCAGCAGAATTGCTCGTATCAGTTAACCGTCTTTGTGGCACACCCTATACAGGGCGTTTCAGAACTAAGGAATCAAACTTCTAGGGGTTATTGAGTGTAACAGTAGAGAACATTTAAGAATAGGGACCAAATCCGGAAAGGTGTTACTACGGCACTACGGCCCTAAGACGCGTTAAAATTTAGAAAGACGATGAATTGCCTAAATAGGATTTAATGCATTTAATTCTTACCTTTTGTACATGATATCATCACAACAATTGTTCAAAATGTCTTCCTCCAACCTGAATACAACGATTTAAACGTCGCACATGATTTCGGCGGACTTGATTAAAAATTTGATACTCGTTTTGAATGATTTCAAATGCTGCTGTAATTCATCCAATTAACTCTTGCCCTGTTTTTACTGAAGTTTCGTAAACCAAAGACTTTAATAATAATAATAATCGTCTTTATTGACCAAAACATGGGGCGAGATTTAGCACCGGCTATTCCATCATCTAACCCCGTACAAAAGTGAAAAAAAACTAGTTATACAAAAACAAAAAAAAAGTGAAACTACAAAGATTAGGTCACAGTATAATAGGGCTATTTATGCCAATTTAGCTATAAAAAGAAGAATAGATAATAGGTTACATTATAATAGGACTATTTGTGCCAATTTAGCTATAAAAAGAAGAAGAGATAATATGTTAGGTTATGAAGAAACGGAAAAATAACTAATGAAAAATAAAAAAGTATGAAAATGAAAGAACTTCTTAAGCTAGCGGTTGTTTTGCAATTCTTGTAAATATCTTTTTAACTGAGTTTTAGAACTTCGGGAAGACTGGATAGTCTTCAAATCCTGGCTTAAGCTATTGTAATATAAAATTGCATTGTATGTGAAAGTTCTTCTAAAAAGTGTTGTGCGGTGTATTGGCATAGTTAAGGTTACGAACCTGAAGATGATGCACAGACGCCCTTGGAACAAGTTTACAGCTGAGGTATTGAGGGGATGATGTTAGTATGATCCTGTGATTAAAGCTAAGAATGGAGTTTTTGAAAAGGTTTTGAACGCTTAGCCATGCAAGATTACGATACAAGTGTGATACATGGCCTTCGATAAACCATACACTGGTATTCTGCATTGTCTGCAAACGTTTTGCGTTAATAGACGTCAAACATGCGTAATATATGGATAAGCCATATAACATTTTAGAAATATCTAAACTTTGACATAATTTAATTTTGATGTTTCTATGCAGAATATGTTTGTTTGCAAATAGAAGCCTGAGGGATAGATAACATTTTTTCAGGACATTATTCAGATGGGAGTTAAAACGTAAGTCCGAGTCAAAGTGAATGCCCAAATTTTTTACTATTTCAGAAAAAATAATTTCCTCCCCTTTACATGACCCCACAGGAAAAAATCTAGCGACGTTAAATCGGGTGACTTAGGAGGCCAAGAAACTGCTCCACCTCTGGCAATCCAACGGCGCCCAAACCGCTGAGCCAAATACTCACGTACTTGTAAAGCAAAGTGACCTCAGACCAATAAGTGCTTTACCTTCAATGTCCAAACTGTTAGAGAAAATTGTAGATGATGAACTTCGTGAGCATCTAGAAATCAACAAAGTGTTGCCTGACACCCAGTCTGGGCTTAGGAAATTACATAATACATCTACAGCGTTCATTAAAATTTCCAGTGATACAGTGAAATGTATAGACGATGGCATGATAACGCTACTAGTCATGCTAGACTTCAGCAAGGCATTTGACATGGTAAATCACAGAGTTTTGTGTGAAAAACTGCACCATTATGGTTTGACCGGAAATGCCATGCTGTGGTTTAGTAATTACTTGTTTGATAGATCTCAACGTGTAAAATTGCGTGGTAAAGTGTCTACTTTACGAGCTTTGAAGTCTGGTGTTCCACAAGGCAGCGTTTTAGGCCCTATTTTATTTACTTCTTATACCTCAGATCTGATAAAACATATATCATCTGACTGGAATGTACATTTGTATGCGGATGATGTACAAGTTTACAAACCATGTCAACCAACCGATGTAAATTCTTTAATATTAGAACTTAGACATAATTGAACAGTACTCAAAAAATCATTGTTTGAAGCTCAATCCCTTGAAAACCAAAGTACGTTGTGTTGGTTCTAGACTAGCAATTCTGAAGTGTAAACAAGTAATAAATACGAACATATTTTTAGAAGGAATTAACATTGAATTTGTTGAAGAAACAAAAAATTTGGGAATAGTGCTTAATAAGAATTTAAGTTTTGAAAGTCACATTATAAATAAGCTCAGAATATGTTATTATAAATACAAATCGCTATGGAGATATATTAACAAGTGATATCAAACTAAAACTTGTTAATGCATTAATCCTCACACATTTAGATTATTGTAGTACTATATATTACCCTTTTATCACTGAGGAAATGCAACAGAAAATTCAAGTTTTACAAAACCATTGTATGAGGTTTTATTTCAATGAGATAAACAGAAGCGAACACATTACTGGGTATCATGTAAGGGAAAATCTTTTAAAGTTCAAATATCGCTCGGTACTTCTCTATGCTGTTCTACTATTTAGGGTTTTAAAATATAAATCTCCGAAATATCTTTTTGACACATTAGAGAAAAGATCTTCACTCCATCAACTGTTCCTCCATAATGAATATTGTTATAATATACCAGCCCACACTACCTCAAAATTTAAAAAAATGTTTCTATTACATAGCTCCCAGTATACTAAATGATTACCCAAGTTTCTTTAAATTAACGTCCATTCACAGCTTCAAAAGAGAATTCAAAAGAATGCTATTACAGTTACAATTTAATGAATCCACAAGTGGCTGAATAAATCTCATTATTAATCTTATTATATTTTAAAGTTTTGTTAGGATTATTATAGTCAACCATATATCCTTTATGTAATGTATATGATATACCCTAGTAAGATATAGTAATGCACTTAATGAATTTACCTTAGCTATTCAGGCGGGGGTTAAAAATGGCTATGCCAATCAGCAGCCCTTTGGAGTATAATATTTTTTTTGTGTTATATTATTTGCTCGTATTTTGATTCTATTATGTATTAATACTCCAATAAACATTATTATTATTATTATTATTGTTATTATTATTATTGTTATTATTATTATTATTATTATTATTATTATTATTATTATTCATCATGCTAGAACCACATTGGCTGTCGAACATTCAATGGAACATTTTTAAGAAGTTCTAGAAGAGCTTCCTCCAAGAAATGCCGGTAAATAGGTCCTGTTAACCTTTTCGGTAGAACGTACGGACCAATCAATGCTTCCCATACGTTGACAGATCAACGTTGCTGATGTTTTCTAGGCAAAATTGCATGGGGATTTTCTTTGTTCCAAACGTGGCTACTCTTACTATCAAACATACCGTCTCTTGTGAAAGAGGCTTCATCGGTCCATAAAACATAGCGTAAAAGATTTGGTTGTGCAGCGATTTGATGAAGAGGTCATTGACAAAATTGAACTCTAGGATGATAATCGCCTGTAGTCAATCCTTGAACCTTCTGGAAGTGGTAAGGATAAAGTTGTTGCTCGTGGAGTACCCACCAGATGGAAGCATTACTCGTATTCATATCCTTAGCAATGTGACCTGTGCTACTTGATAGTTCGTCGGCAACTTGCTGAAGGATTTCTTCTTCAAATTCGACCGTTCTTATGGTTCGAGCAACACCAGTATCATGCATGTTGGTTTTAATCATGCCTGTCTCGGAGAGACGCCGATGAATAGCTATAAACTTTTTGTATCGCGGATACTGTCGTTCGGGATAACGTTGTTGCTCGTGCATTGCAGCTTGTTGCTCCGTATGCCAAATGCATATCCGCCAATTCTTGATTTTTTTTTAAATTCTTGCAAACTTCACAAATACGATAGCACGACTAATGCGATATAGAATGCAGCTACAAAAAATAATCTCTGTTATCGTTTTTAAAGGTAACAACACACAAGCCCCGGATATGGGTCCCTATACTCAAATCTTTTCTACTGCTACACCGAATAACCCCTACAAGTTTGATCCCATAGTTCTGGAACACCCTGTATAGACACACAACATACATAGCTCGAAATGTTACTTTTGAGTTCAGCATTCGAACCCGCGGCTCTACGAGCTTCCACATTCTGAATCACGCGTTTTGAATTAAGCAAGAACTGCCGTGTGTTCTAGTTCTATCTCTAACGGAGGTAAGAAATAAAAAACACACGTTTCATTATTCGGGAGCACACATGCTGGCTCACGTCTAAGCGATGACCTTTCATATATAAAATATCGGTAAAGCTGCTGGGATTAGACCGGAGATTAGAAAGAGTGCTTCGTCTAGAAAGTTATTGCAAGCTGAACGGCAACGTCATAAAGGCAGGTGGCCCATCTGAGCCCCAATCTTACCCCGTCTAAATCAGCTGAAGCACCTATGCCGTAAGGGTGCCGGCCAAGACAAATGTGCGGCCCTTGAAATATTTTGATCCCATCTTATCTCCTGTTATGGAGGTAAGTGTAACACCAGTGGCGCCGTGCCACAGTAGTTTATCTATGCGAAAGCCTGGAAAAAATTGAAAAGTCGAGGTTTTGGAAATGAATGAAAACTACGAGCCCCTTCCCACTTCAGTTGGCCCACTTCAAGATTTGTACCAAAATATGCCATTATAAACTAAACATGACGAAACTATTTTCTTATAAAACAATTTATTTTCTCAATAAATTTTAGATACTCTCTACCATTGGGTAACATCACCTTTATTTTTTATTACGGCTGAAATTATTTGGGGCATAGTGTTAACCAAGTTTTGTCAAAAAAATTTTGTAAAATAATCCCATATTTATTGAAGCTTTTGATTCAGTTCGGTGATTGTACGAGCAGGATGTTGTCGTAGAACCATTTTCATTTCGTGCCACAAAGTTTCAATATTGGACAGATCTGGACTGCTAGAAACCCATTTCAAAAGTGGTACATTATTTTCTTCCATCCATTTTATAGCCTGTTTTGAGGTATGGCACGCTGCACCATCATGCTGAAACACAGAATCTTGGCCGGATGTCATACATTCTTCCATCACTGGTAAAAGCGATTCTTCTAAAATTGTCAAATATTTGTTTGTATCCACATTTCCATCAATAAAATGAAGTTTTTCTACTCCTTTTGATGACATGCTGCACCAGACCATAATGGATGCTGGAAATTTCACTTTTCTCTTCAGACAGTCAACATGGAATGCTTCATTTTTTTTGCGAATAACTCTACTGCGACTGTCACCAACACAAACTTCGAATGAGGCCTCATCACTCCATTGTATTGCACACCATTGTTGAGGTGTCCATTGTCTATGTTCTTTAGCCCATCCAAGCCGATTTTTCTTTTGCAGTGGAGTTAATAATGGCTTTTCTTTGGCCTATAAAGAAGTTGTGCAACTTTTGGGTTTTTACTTCACTTTTTTTTATAAGAAAACTTACCTTGCAAGTGCTAAATCTCAGTTTGTGGGCCCCTCTATGAGTTGTGGACCTCGAAATTCTCCTTCCAACAGCGTCACTCTACAGAGCACTTAATTTTAAATGATTGGGACCCTGTTTTTCACGATTATTATTCTTCATGCTCTTCGGTCAGCATTTGTGATATTACTTTTTTCACATATCGTGGCTTAATATTAACTGAAACAGCTACGTTATATCTTCTAACAATATTTCCCACACTGTACCGCGATAAATCTAACAAAGTTGGAATATCTGAGTTTGATTTCCCAGAATTAAAAAATTTAATTATCAGTAACCGAGTTTTCTCACTAATAATCTGTCCTATACCCATTTTGAAAACCTTAACTACCCAAAACTATTTTAAACGTATTCTGACAGCTGTGATTAATAAAAACAATTGTCATTCCTTTTATTTTTCACAGCCACCTATGGGTTATAGACTTATTTTGCATTGAAATGAAAATAGGTTGATATGTTGTAATTGCAACATGTGTTATTTTTATGCTGCAAATTTGATTAGGGAGTGATAAAGTTGGTGTTTTCTACTATATATTATCAAAATAGTCATTGTTAATATTTTAAACCTATAACAGCCTGCTACATTTTTATTATTTGTGTTTGATACGAAAAAAACTATGATTTCAATAGTTGGGCCAACTGAAGTGTGTTCGTATTACGTATTGTGAACAACCTTTAACAATAAATTTGACATGAAATCAGAACTTTGCTCACACTACCTTTATCATTGCAGATTATTAATCTTGAAGTGTGTGGTGTATCATTCGACACTACTTCGGCAAACTTGGAGATCTTCTGTATCTATATCTTGTGTTGAAAATATTTGGTCCCCTGAATATGGATCGTGATAAAGAGATCATAAACTTTCCTTTAATGTGATAAAAATGTGACACTATTTTTTTTTAAGTAGACCGTGAATTAAAGGGATCACTATTTTAGCCTGACTTCTTTATAATCGGTGATTTTTTTGCTAGTATCTTTTTGGCAACACTGTTTTTGACAGATGACGCGTGAATCGTGTCTTGTGTCATTGTCAAACTTGTTCAGTTTGGTCTACAATTTAACCATGAATCGACTTACCAACGAACAACGCTTGCAAATTATTGAATGTTACTATCAAAATTAATGCTCGGTTAAGAGAGTGGATCGAGCACTGCTTCCAATTTATGGTCGGCCTACTGAGGGAGCTGTTCGGAAGCTTGTGACTAAATTTCGAACGCAGTTTACATTATTGGACATTAAACCACCAACGCGCAGACGTAGAGTGAGGCTGAAGAAAATATTGCGGCTGTATCCGCCAGTGTTAGTGATGACCGTGAAATGTCGATTCGCCGCCGTTCGCAGCAATTGGGCGTCTGTGACTCCACTACGTGGAAAATTTTGCGACAGGATTTGGGTGTAAAACTTTATAAGACACAGCTGGTGCAAGAATTGAAGCCACACGACCTCCTACAACGTTTCCAATTTGGTGAATGACGGCTGGCAAAGTTGGAGGAAGATCCACATTTTTATCGAAAAATTGTGTTCAGCGACGAAGCTCATTTCTGGTTGAATGGGTACGTTAGCAAGCAAAATTGCCGCATCTGGAGTGAAGACCAGCCAGACGCATTGCAAGAGCTACCAATGCATCCCGAAAAAATCACTGTTTGATGTGGATTATGGGTCGGTGGCATCATCGGGCCGTACTTCTTCAAAGACGACAATGGCCGGAACGTAACTGAGAATGGCGAGCGCTACCGTGCGATGATCACAAACTTTTTTTAGCCCAAAATGGAAGAGCTGTCTTGGCTAACATGTGGTTTCAACAAGACGGTGCCACATGCCACACCGCACACGAAACAATGGCCCTATTGAGAGGCGAGTTCGGTGAACAGTTTATCTCACGTTTGGAGCCCGTCAATTG
Organism: Acanthoscelides obtectus; assembly: GCA_963669975.1. NCBI lineage: Eukaryota > Metazoa > Arthropoda > Insecta > Coleoptera > Chrysomelidae > Acanthoscelides > Acanthoscelides obtectus. The sequence goes on along the minus strand of CAVLJG010000004.1, from coordinate 101,309,750 downwards.
GCCGCCTAGATCGTGTGATTTAACGCCGTTGGACTATTTTTTGTGGGGCCATGTTAAGGCTAATGTCTACAGGGATAAACCAGCAACGATTGACGCACTGGAAGCCAATATTGAAGCATTTATTCGTGAGATACCGGCCGATATGTTGGAGAGAGTGTGCCAAAATTGGACCTTGCGCATGGGCCATCTAAAGCGCAGCTGCGGCCAACATTTACATGAAATAATCTTTAAACATTGAATTATATCGACCGTTCTATCGAGTCAAATAAAGATTTAATCATTTTTTCAAATTTTTTGTGTTTTTTTTTTTTGAAAATCAAATCCTATACCTCTTAAAAAATCACCCGTTATTAGTATTACTCAGAGATGTTTTTAATGAGGTTCCGCACTTTACCCAAATCGGAATAATTGGTGTTTGTGTACCGCCACATAAGTCCTAGTGTCAGTTTTTGCTAACTTTTCCAATCTATTGAAAAATAATACCTTATTAAGTGCCAAATTGTGATACGTGGTCGATATTGGCTATTCAGCTTTATGGAATTTGTCCTTTGTGATTAAAATTCCTAGAACCAAACTGATTTGGGATCAACGACCACGTAAACCTTAGTTACACGTAAATACTGTACTTATTTTGAATTTGAGCTCAAATGACCTTGAACTGACTTTCAGATACTCTTCTAGCGACCAAGTGATTTAGTAACCTGAGATACTTAGCTGACATGCGGCCGGGATACTGCTCGGCTTCTTTAGAAAATGTCATTGTTATGATCTCGAAGCGACCTTCAAATGTTATCGTAGAAACAAATGCCAGATTTGGAATCAGTCACCCAAAAAAAAACATTAAGTCGTATAAATGCCAGAAATTTGTTAGTTCACCATAGCAACTATTCAACGCTATAGCAGTATACAGGGTGTTCCATTTGAAAAACCAGCTTAAAATCGATGATAATAATTGTTTTTGAATTGGAACTTAATCTAAATACTCGTATCTTCAAAATCTGGACATTTTTTCAGACCTCCGACCAAATATTGACAATCTAAACTGTATGTTATACAATACAAAACTTTTTGTTTTTAGAAACCCTATGCGATTATGCATCATCCTGTATTATGCTGTTTCAGAAGAAGCTTATGCATGAGAGTCATAGATATAGGATAAATATTTATATATTTTAGCAATATTTGGGTATAAGGAGATAGTACCACTTTAGCGTTCTGCTTTTGTAAATGATAACTGTTTTTATATCTACACATATGTTCTTCTGAATTTTATGATTCCTAAATGTACCTGCACTTCACCTAACCTTTAACTTGTGTTACGTCGTCTATGTTGGTTGAATAAATATTTTGTCAAGTAGACCGACTCATTATTTATGACGTATTGATATACAACATGTAGTGAGTGAGTATGCATGCATCACTGGAGTGTTTCTTATTCTATCACAAGCTGCAACCATTCTTTCTCTTAATTCCTCTACAGTGTTAATGGAACTTCGGTACACTAGTGTCTTAAGCCCCACAAAAAGAAATCTAAACTGTTGAGGTCTGGGGACCTTGGTGGCCATTCTTGGGACCCACCCCGGCCAATCCAACGATTTGGATAAACAGTTTGTAAATAATAACGAACCGCTACACTGAAATGCGCTGGTGCACCATCATGCATGTACCACATATTGTTTCTCATTTCTAACGGAACAGCATCAAGCAGCAAAGGCAACTGTTGTTGAAGAAAATTGAGGTAAGTCTGTCCGTCAAGTCGTGCCGGCAAGAAGAATGGGCCAATAAAGTGGCTACCAATAATTCCTGTCCATACGTTAACCGAAAATTGAGACATATTACAGCCCATCTTTTGATACGATGACAGCATATTTTTGGCAAGGGTTTTATAGTTGTCGGCTTTTCTATTTCCCAAGAAATTAGTGACCACCAGACGGAAATCATTCCAAGCAGTTTTTTCAATACCTGTTAAAGTGTTTTCAAACTGTGTATCTTTCAAAATATTTCGAATCTGTGGCCCAACAAAAATACCTTCTTTAACCTTTGCCTCACTTAGTCTTGGAAATTTCTGACGCAGGTATTGAAAAGCTGACCCATCTCTATCTAATGCCTTGACAAAGTTTTTCATTAGGCCCAACTTGATATGCAGTGGTGGTAATAACATTTTTTTCGAATCTACTAATGGCATATGCTGTACATTTTTTTAATCTGGCTCTAGAAATTGACGAACAGGCCAGTTTTGTCTGGTGTAATGAAGTGCCTTTGCCCGACTGTCCCATTCACACAAAAAACAGCAAAACTTTGTGTAGCCTAGCTGCAGCCCAAGTAAAAGTGCAACAACTTTCAAATCGCCACAAATATGACATTGGTGCTCATCGTATTTTATGCATGTCAGTAGGTACTTGATATTGTTATATGATTCTTTCATGTGAACTGCATACCCTACAGGAAGAGATGGTAAAATATTTCCAATATGCAATAACACTGCCTTTAAACTCAATGTTGAACTGTCTATAAACAATCTATCTCCATTCTTCTGGGTTATAGTTTATATTTAAAGCCGCCAGTAAGCCGTTAATGTTACTGCAAAAAACCAAGTTATTCACCATATTGAAAAATGATTCTAAGTCTTTGTGGCGTTTACGAAAAACACATACCGAAACATCGTCTTCTAACAAGTTCCACTGCTGCAGTCTTGATCCAAGTAACTCTGCCTTACATTTTGGAAGTTCTAAATCTCTTACAAGATCATTTAATTCTGACTGTGTTATTTTGTGCGGTTGGTGGCATCACGTGCTTGCTATAAAATCAGGATCTCTTGACGTTGATGGCATATCTTCTTCCTGACGAATCACTCGATCGCCATGATCTGATTCGTTTTCTGATTCGCAAGTGTAGGATTCTGGGGGTTTTGGAATAGGATTTTCGTCACTGTGAGGCACAGGTCTCATCGCAGATGGTATGTTTGGGTAGTTAATAACCGATTTTTTTTTCTTGAACATACCTGTGGCTTGTCCAACACAAGGTACCATGCAAAAGTAACAACCATTAATATGATTTGTAGGCTCTCTCCAAACCATTGGGACAGCAAAGCGCATAGACCGTTTTTTGCCATTTAACCAGCTCCTCAGACTTGAAGCACATGTATTACAGCATATGTGGGGTGCCCACTGTTTGTCTTGATCACCTAGTTTACAACCGAAATAAAGCTGAATGCCTTTGTTATTAGTGGAGTAATAGACCGTCTCTGAGGCGCAATTAGTCACATCACCACACACGTAACAAAACTGATCTGGATTGTTTACACACTTTCGAGACATCTTGCATGAACGCTGTCAGCCAACTGAGGAAAAAATGGCTAATATAAAACAATATAATGTACACGTATGTATAACGTAACACAATCATGCCGATTACATCATCTTTCCTTGCCGAATATAAAAATGTAGCACGTGCATTCTTGTGAATTACAGTATATTAACACTGTCACAGCAGGAACACATATAATTACCGTATCTCTAAAACTTGAACTAACATTGAAAAAATAAGTTTCATTCCGGTTTTAGCACATTAAAATAGTAATATTTAGTTGATTTTATCTAGGATATTTTTTGGATATTGATCAGTGATATCAGTGAAATATCTGAAGTGGGTCTAAAAATATTAATTAGTTTCCATTTTTTTCCTAGAACCTCAACACCTCGAGTTTTTGTAAAGAAACATTTTTGGACCATGGTTTATAAAGCAAACTAACATTAATTTTTTCATGTAGACTCAAACCCTTAAATATTCGCATATCATTAAGGAACACCCTGTATATCTTGGTAGGTAGCGGAGTACTGAAATATTTTGCAAATGCATCTACTTTTTACCAAAGATAGATGAATGAGAGAACAAGACGAAAAGACGAATGCATGCCGTGCAAGTGAATTTTTCATCCTCGCTTAATATATGGAGAAAGGCGCTAGTGGAAGGTACCGAGATATATAACAGTGGAATCCCCTCATGAATATCCTACACTCTCTCACAGTCTACCGTTACGGTCGCCTCTATACAACCATCAACATGATTTTCTTCGGCGTGAGTAAAATTTGTTTTTTACGGTTCGGGGTCATTGAAGAGTGGCCTTTACGGCCTACGTAGACGTCGATATTTTGTTGTCAGGATTGCCCGACGTGCCGCGCGTAATGAAAAGCCTGCCGGTGGCGTTCTACAAATCTCTCGTGCAAGTGCAAGTGTACGGCGGTTCAACAGGACGTTCGTCGTTTTACGCTGTTTATCAGCTTTGACCAAAAAACACATTTTATGACAAAAAATAATTTTGACTAAATATATACTATAAAGAGTATTCCAATGCATTTGAAAAGTAATGTCAGTCAAGGATTATAAGATAACGACGTCCATCCACGTCACATATAGCTTACACTTCGGGCAATCCTGGTAAAGAGCAATGAGCTCTATGGAGATCTTCACATGGAAAGGATTCACTACATGTCTCAATGAAGCTAAAAAAATATTTACTTGCAAACGCATTACATTTTGAATTAGAGCAAAAGACTATATTTTTTTTTGAGTGAGTGATCCGTTCTATCCGTGAGAAAATAATATGTCAACAACATAGCGCGGGTTAATCCTCTCCGTGTGAAGCAACATCAAGTGCAACTGAAGATATTGTGCTTTTTTTTTGTGAGTGTGTGTGCAAAAAGGATTATATTAATTTTATGTGTGCAAGGCATCAATGTGCTTTGGATTGGTGAGACTATGCCATCATTAATTTTCTAAATATGTACCATGAAAGCGTAAAAATGAAGTGACCTAAATGATATTGCTCGTGCTAGCCTACCAAGCTAAGTTACTACTGTTTCGATCAAAATGCAAATGGTTTTACCTAGAAAATCGTTCTCATTACGTTTCCTTGAACACATTCGAAACACCAAATTTTCAGTTAAAATTACGTCTAGTGTGCCCCAGGGACCGGTCATTGGGCCACTCCTTTTACTTTTGTCTTGACAAAAAATGTCTACTAGATACAATCTTTTGCCGATGATATACAGCTCCTTCAGTACTTTAACCTTTGATATTGAAAAGGTTAGTCAATTTTTAAAATCGCACAATTTTGCGGGTTCTGCATCAAAGTACAATGCAATGCATTTTTAGTCTGAGCCTAGGAGATAGGCTGTCGTCTCATTGTTTTCCGTAAACATTTGTGCAGAAAAAATAAATTGCTCTCCATGTAAAATAACATTAGGAGTTACTATCGACTAAAGGCTAAGGTCCACAGACCACGTAAAAAATGACCTAAGTAAGTCATAAATGCATAATTGCAATACCAAGTCTTACCTACTGTAATACTTTATTTTATCCTTGCCTTGATGTCGTAGATAAAAACAGACTGCATGTCGTTCAGAACAGTTGCGTAAGGATTATCTTCAGTTAAAGACGTTTTGATCATGTCTCAAATAAAATTACTTCTTTGTGCAGATTGAAAATTCTCTATTCAGTGAAGCTTAGTTATCTTATTTCTGAGAGGTAGTGTGCATAATAGAACTATCAGGCATAGAAACACAATCGCCATTCACAAACACAATCTTTATTCCAGTGCAGTTTCATCTACAATGCTGCTAGTATTTATAACGACAGAGATGCTAAGTCTAAAATGATCAATCGAGTCCCACTGGACTATACCATGCATCATCATTGCATAATACTGATGCTCACCATTTGCCATATGCATTTTCTTTTCTCTCTTTTCTCTTAGGGATTCACAATTTGTACCATGCTCTATGTTGCCATTTATGTTATACATTTTGTATTTTATTTTGTTCTTCTCATGTCGTCGTATACTTTGTATATCTTCCCGCATTAGGAGTTAAGTGTCAGATTAGCCCACGGTCTGCTGTTTGTAGCAGTATTCTAAATCCTTTTCATCTGATAATTTCATGGTGAGAATAGAGATGACTAAAAAAACAATGATTTAATTTTTTTTTATGAAATACGTTTTGTGTGCATTTTATTGTGCATTCTTTTTTCCATGTGAAATTGCTAACAATTATAAGTACAGCTCTGAAATTGTGTATGAATATTCCTCTTTAATGGAAGAATGAAATGAGTGATTACTTTTGTTCTTATCACTTTTTCTTTTCGGAAAATCTTTTGCTTTTCTCGAAATCGCAACTTGCGGCGAGTCGAGGCTGTCGTCTCATTGTTATCGGTAAACATTTGTGCAGAAAAAATAAGTTGCTCACCATGTAGAAAAACATTAGGCGTTACTATCGACTAAAGGCTAAGGTCCACAGACCACGTAAAAGATGACCTAAATAAGTCATAAATGCATAATTGCAATACCAGGTCTTACCTACTGTAATACTTTATTTTATCCTTGCCTTGATGTCGTAGAAAAGAACAGACTGCATGTTGTTCAGAACAGTTGCGTAGTTGTTCAGATTGAAAATTCCCTATTCATAGAACCATCAGGCAATCACCACTCCCCACCACAATTCATCTTTATTCCAGTGACGCTTCATCTACAATGCTGCCAATATTTATAACGACATAGATGCTAAGTCTAAAATGATGTCTTTAAACCGATTTAGGAAAGGAATCAAACGAGTCCCACAGAACTATTCCATGCATCGTCATTGCATAATACTGATGCTCACCCTTTGCCATAGGTATTCTCTTTTCTCTCTTTTTTCTTAGGTATTCCCAATTTGTACCACGCTTGATGTTGCCATTTATCTTATATACTAAGTGACATATAAATCCGAACACCCAGTTTAAATGGTTTTATTTTAATAAAAGTTGGTGAATGCATTTATCTTACTGTAAATAACAAGTGAAAAAATGTTCAGCCTTATCAGATGGACATTCCGGTTTTTATACTGCTTTTTTTTAAATCACTAACGCTCTAAAAATGAATATTTCAGCCGCAGTAAAGAATCAACGTTGGCGGATTTTGGTTCTTGACATCCTTTACGATCGGTTACGATCCCTAGAGTACGGAGACCTGTACGATTTCGTCAACTTAGTGAATTTGATAGGGGCCGTAAACTCGGACTTCGGGAAGGTGGACTTTCTTTTCGGGCAATTGCAGTTATAGTGCAAAGAAGTGTAGACACTGTGGTTAGGTGTTGTCAGGCATGGCTTCGAGAAGGCCGTAAGCAAAGAGCTAGGGGCACTGGATGCCGCCGTAGAACAACAGACCGTGAAGATCGCCGCCTAAGATTATTGGTCTTAAGGGACCGTTTCTCCACTACCAGGTCCATTGTAAATGAATGGTTTGCAGAACACGGAAGACCTATTGGCATGCAAAGTGTTTACCGACGAATGAGAAGTTTTGGCTTGTTTTCATGCCGGCCACACTGGGTCCTCCCTTTAACTCGAGAACACCGACGTAATCGCCTTGAGTGGTGCAGACATCGGTCACTCTGGGATCAGGAATGGAACAGTATTGTCTTTAGTGACGAGTCATGATTTTGTTTAGGCGTGCACGATGGCCGTGCCAGGGTTAGAAGGCGACGTGGTGAAAGGAGGAATCCACAGTTTTTTGTTGAAAGACATGTTCATCACACTGTTGGAGTTATGGATTGGGGTGCTATAGCTTATGGTTCTAGGTCACCTTTAATCTTCCTCAGAGGTAACATGAACGCGCAGCGTTATATCCACGAAGTTCTAGAACCCCATCTTTTACCCTATCTTGACACCCTGGCAGACCCAACTTTCCAACAAGATAATGCCCGACCACATGTTGCAAGAGTCACAATAGACTTCTTTCAACATAATGATGTCACATTGTTACCATGGCCACCAAGATCTCCCGACTTATTCCCAATTGAGCACGTGTGGGATATGATGGGTAGGCGATTGCTCAATTTGCAACGTCCTCCTCAGACTCTAGAAGCACTTCGAGAGGAGTTGGTGGTTGCCTGGAATGAGATACCACAGGAGGACATTGACCACCTGACCAGAAGCATGCCTAGGCGCGTTGGAGAATGCGTAGCACATCAGGGTGCATCCACACATTATTAAAGGTCAAAGGGCTTTAAAGCAGTGCAATCATTTTGAAATTTTTATCATTTACTTATTATGCTTCATTAAGTACTTATACAAAATTTTATTAAAATAAAACCATTTAAACTGGGTGTTCGGATTTATATGTCACTTAGTATACATTTTGTATTTTATTTTGTTCTTCTCATGTCATCGCATACTCTGTATATCTTCTCGCACTAGTGGTTAAGTGTCAGATTAGCCCACGGTCTGCTGTTTGTGGCAGTATTCTAAATCCTTTTCATCTGATAATTTCATGGTGAGAGTAGAGATGACTAAAATACAATGATTTAATTTTTTTCATAAAATGCGTTTTTTGTGCATTTTATTGTGCATTCTTTTTTCAATCGAAAATTGCTAACAATTATATGTACAGCTATTAAATTGTGTATGAATATTCCTCTTTAACGGAAGAATAAAATGAGTGATTACTTTTGTTCTTATCACTTTTCCTTTTCGGAAAATCTTTGATTTTCTTGAAGCCTCGACTCGCTGCAAGTTGCGATTTCGAGAAAAGCAAAGATTTTTCGAAAAGGAAAAGTGATAAGAACAAAAGTAATCACTCGGTTCATTCTTCCATAAAAGAGGAATATTCACACACAATTTCAGAGCTGTACATATATACTGAGTGACATATAAATCCGAACACCCAGTTTAAATGGTTTTATTTTAATAAAATTTTGTATAAGTACTTAATGAAGCATAATAAGTAAATGATAAAAATTTAAAAATGATAGCACTGCTTTAAAGCCCTTTGACCTTTAATAATGTGTGGATGCACCCTGATGTGCTACGCATTCTCCAACGCGCCTAGGCATGCTTCTGATCAGGTGGTCAATGTCCTCCTGTGGTATCTCATTCCAGGCAACCACCAACTCCTCTCGAAGTGCTTCTAGAGTCTGAGGAGGACGTTGCAAATTGAGCAATCTCCTACCCATCATATCCCACACGTGCTCAATTGGGGATCAGTCGGGAGATCTTGGTGGCCATGGTAACAATGTGACATCATTATGTTGAAAAAACTCTATTGTGACTCTTGCAACATGTGGTCGGGCATTATCTTGTTGGAAAGTTGGATCTGCCAGGGTGTCAAGATAGGGTAAAAGATGGGGTTCTAGAACTTCGTGGATATAACGCTGCGCGTTCATGTTACCTCTGATGAAGATTAAAGGTGACCTGGAACCATAAGCTATAGCACCCCAAACCATAACTCCAATAGTGTGATGAACATGTCTTTCAACAAAAAACTGTGGATTCCTCCTTTCACCACGTCGCCTTCTAACCCTGGCAAGACCATCGTGCATGCCTAAACAAAATCGAGACTCGTCACTAAAGACAATACTTTTCCATTCCTGATCCCAGAGTCACCGTTGTCTGCACCACTCAAGGCGATTACGTCGGTGTTCTCGAGTTAAAGGGAGCACCCAGTGTGGCCGGTATGAAAACAAGCCAAAAATTCTCATTCGTCGGTGTAAACACTTCGCATGCCAATAGGTCTTCCGTGTTCTGCAAACCATTCATTTGCAATGGACCTGGTAGTGGAGAAACGGTCCCTTAAGGCCAATAATCTTAGGCGGCGATCTTCACGGTCTGTTGTTCTACGGCGGCGTCCAGTGCCCCTTGCTCTTTGCGTACGGCCTTCTCGAAGCCATGCCTGACAACACCTAACCACAGTGTCTACACTTCTTTGCACTCTAACTGCAATTGCCCGAAAAGAAAGTCCAGCTTCCCGAAGTCCCACTATACGGCCCCTATCAAACTCACTAAGTTGACGAAATCGTACAGGTCTCCGTACTCTAGGCATCGTAACCGATCGTAAAGGATGTCAAGAACCAAAATCCGCCAACGTTGATTCTTTACTGCGGCTGAAATATTCATTTTTAGAGCGTTAGTGAATTAAAAAAAGCAGTATAAAAACCGGAATGTCCAACTGATAAGGCTGAAAATTTTTTCACTTGTTATTTACAGTAAGATAAATACATTCACCAACTTTTATTAAAATAAAACCATTTAAACTGGGTGTTCGGATTTATATGTCATATTTTGGAAACAAGTCCCGATTGAAGGAAAGATTGAACGCACAAAAAAAGGATTTTCTGTCAAAAAAATGAAAACATTGTTTTTTAGTCATCTCTATATACACCATGAAATTATCAGATGAAAAGGATTCAGGATACTGCTGCAAACACGAAGTTGAAAAAAAAAATCTTAAAAAGGGACGTGCCACCTCAACGCCACCACTGGTGTTAGATCTGTATGTTCATGCTGATGTGTACTTATTAAAGACGAATTTACTATGATTGTTAATAATAATGCAGATCCCAAAAATTATCTTATGTTCGTCTCGCTGGTCTACTTCCGTGTTTGAATGGCTATTAAATGGAACCAAATATACAGAAAAGAAACTGCCACTAACATATGGCAACATGTTTTATTTGCATGGATGTCCTTTTACTTCTCAGAAATGAGCAAAAGTAATCCCAAAAAAGGACAAGGTAATAAGTCTATTGGATGCTTCACGATCGCTGCATCACGAAAGTTCGTCTCCTTTTCTGTCGCTTCATTTATTAGTCAGTCTGTATGTTGCCGTTCTTCTATTAGCGTAAGCTCGCCGATCTTCCGAGCGTCGTGGTAATAAGGTCGTAGTAGAATACGATATTTTATACCAAAAAATCTGGGCAATGACGAAATTGCCTATTCGATTTTTCAAATCTCATTATTGTCTTGATTATGAACATATCTGGTTTGAATCTTAAGTTGAGATTGAGAGTACTGTATCAAACACATCTTCACAAGTGAAACTTCGTCTTTTAACCGTTTCGTTTTTTTAAGTTTTGTGCAACTAGGACCGCAGATAGAAAGTTTCAGATAGACTAAACTTATTCAAGCATACTATGCTGCACTTTTTTCGAAACTTAATCCATAAAGGTTTCCTTTTTACATAGAATAAAACGCCAAACAATAGCCTTGATAAGCTTCTGTGTACAAAAGCCCATAAATTATACCTTCCTAAAACTTGACTTGTTTTTAAGTTTTTATTTAATTGAAAAGTGTATTAATAATGACACATTTTCCTAGACCTTGGGAATATTAAATTATCCTATATTACTAGCAGAAGAAAATCCAATCAATTATCACTAGACAAGCAACATTCTAAATCTTGTTACGTTTGATTTTTTGGTTCGAACTCACTTCCGCGGCTTACTATAAGGTCAAGAGCAATGACATAACCGATTACGAGAGTTTTACAATAAATCAGGATTGTATATCTGTTTTATACGATACACGTTTGTTAGAGAGATTCATGCAGATACAGAGGATTACGTTTCCTGGATAGTAGGGTCCGCCAAAGGAACCTGACGTTTTCAGAATGGATAGTACGAAGCTGTTTTTCAGTAGTCATGGAGCTGTGGACAAGTGAACATCACGCATTTGTTGTCGAGACGTATTTTAAAAATCACGACTCGGTGATCATTACACAGCGTCTACTTCGTACACATTTCAATGTCGGACGTCATGGTTCTGTTCCATGCCGTAACACAATTAAGTTGTGGGTCAAACATTTTCGTCGATCTGCATCAGCAATGAAAGCTAAGCCACCAGGAATGCGTCGAACAGTTCGGACTCCAGCCAATATTGAGAGGGTGCGAACAGCGGTGCAGCAAAGTCCACGTCGTTCAGCTAGGCTACAAGCAATTAGTCTAAGGCTTTCAGAAACAACAGTGCGGCGTATTTTGCATAAGGATTTACATTATCACCCTTACAAATTAGCGATGGTTCAAGAACTGACAGCTGAAGACTTTGTGAACCGTTTGACTGCAAGCAACCAGCTTCTGGAACTTTTGGATGAAAACGCTTTAGGTGGCTTAATTATGTCTGATGAGGCGCATTTCGAGTTATCAGGCTACGTAAATAAGCAGAATTTTCACTACTGGTGTGCAGAAAACCCGAGAGAACTTCACCAGCGACTCCTTCATAGTCGCAAGGTTACTGTTTTTTGCGGAGTGTCGCGATTCGGCATAATTGGACCCTATTTTTTTGAGGACGATGCTGGAAATTCTGTCACGGTCAATTCGCAACGTTTTCTGGAAATGTTAAACACATTTTTGGAACCAGAGCTTCGTCGACGGAACATAGATTTAAATACTGTATGGTTTCAGCAAGATGGCGCCACAGCGCACACAGCACGGCAAGGTCTCCCGATCTCACGGCTTGTGACTATTGGTTATGGGGTTATCTCAAAAGCAAGGTATATTTAACGAGCCCAAGGACTATTGAAGAATTGAAGGAAAACATTCGCAATGAAATTAGCGCGATTCCGATGAGTATGGTACAGCGCGTAATGGGGAATGTGCGAAACCGTTTGGAAGAGTGTGTCCGCAGTGAAGGACATCATTTGACTGAAGTTATTTTCCATACATAAAATGGCATGTTATACACTTTCGATTACTTATATATGAAAATAAATATCTTGAAAGATACATTTGTAGTTTCATATTGAAACTCATCAAGTTCCTTTGGCGGACCCTGTATTTAAATTGTGTTAGAAGAAGAAGGAATGTCTGAACATATGAGGTTTAGTTTTCAGATGACATAATCACAGAGTACAATTTATTGGTCTTTTATTATTTTTGTCAGCAGAGAAAAGCTGTTTCTTAGGAAAGTATTGCGGTAAAGAATGGTGATCTTTTGAGTTAGTAGTGGAAAAGGCTTATCTATATTTTTTCATGAACAATGCAGTTCTATCTTTTCAAGCTCATATTCAACTTGACCTGTTAGTAGGTATGTTATATGATTTGTGTGGAACAAATCTTTATAGATATAAGTACTTCCAACGTATTCACGTAATACGAGTATATGATTTACATCAAACGAAATCTCATGTTAAAAATTAAGAAAGTGGCTTTGTGTAGCTCTATCAATAGAATATATGTAGATTATATAGAAACCCCTAAGCGGGTTATTTAACATGTCAAAAACTATGAACTAATAAGTAAAACAAAACTACATTTTCAAAAACAAGCTTCTTTAGGTGTTGATAAATGAAATAAGAATCACGAATATCTATGCTGCTTCGTGTTACACTTTAACGACAAAAGGATGTAACACGCTTTCTATTGAAATCTCGAGACGCGGGCGCTTCACTATACTATACTGTTCGTCATTGTTCGTCAGAGCGTTCCGGTGGACCTTTGCTCTTAGTTAAAAGTTTCGTCGGTCTGCTAGTCTGCCATTTGTGGCTACCCAGACACCAAATATGTGTAAGGGGAAAAGGGAAAGAAGGAAAGCAAAGAAGGAAGAACTTGACCAAAGAAAGGAAATAGATCATTTGAAATAGCTTAAGCGTTGTTGCTTTGACTACTCGAATAATTTTGTAACTCCAAAAAGTACTTTTGATCGGTGAAATAGTTTTGGCTGGCCTGAATTCACAATTTAATTTTGATCAAAGTGCGAGGCTCGGCCTGGAATGTTTGCGAACTTGCTCGACTGTGCAGTCTACTGAGTTACGCAACAGAGGGTTGCTGTGCGATTTGGCTTGATTATAACACGGCTGTGCCTGTTGTTTTACATAGTCCCTTAGATATGGGATATCAAGATCTCTGTGAATGGTCTCATTTGACACGTACCAATGGGCGTTAGTGATTGTGGGTAGGATTCTGTTTTGCAGGACTTGCAGTCTCTGCATGTGCGCCTTGGCAAAAAAAACACCAAGCCGCGCATGCGTAGGTGACTGCGGGTCTTAACCATTTTATATAACCGAATCCTGTTGATCAAACGTAATTTTGAATTTCTGCATAACAAAAGATAAAGCTGCCGAAAGGTAATTTGGAATTTTGTTTTCAAAATATCAGTATGTTTCTGCCAGATCAACCACTTGTCAATGATGAGTCCAAGGCTCCTGACAGATTGCTCCCATGGTATACGAGTTTCATTCACTGATATCTCTGAGGGGACACCGCGACGTTTTTTGTACAATAAATCTATCGGCAATCGCCTGCGTTTTCGAAGTATTAACTTTGATCAACCACCGATTCGCCCACTCCAATATTTCCTCCACCGCACTGTACAGCCTGTCGTGAACCAGGTTATCAGAAGACTGAGCTGTGCAGTGTCATCAGCATAGAGATAGACTTCACAGTTGCTGGGGCAAGGGACGTCATGTATATAAAGTGGATAAAGTATTGGTCCCAAGACCGAACCCTGAGGAACACCGGCTCTTACGGGCCGTGGCGTTGACAACACATTCTTGATTTTGATCCGGAACTCCGTTCCTTCTAGAAAAGATTTCAACAGTTTTAGAAGCCAGAATGGAAAACCGTTTTGGATAAGCGGCCCATGTACCTCACGTTGTCAAATGCCTTTGATACATCTAAAAGCGAAATACCAGTACCTTTGTTCAGGGTGAACCCCCTGGTTACATGCTCTACCAGTATAACTGCCTGTAGCTCCGTATATGCTGAGACCGAAAGCCAAATTGCACATCAGGAATCACATGGTGATCTGACGAGAAATTCTCAAGGTGACCATAAATCACCTTTCCAGCGAGCTTAGAAGGAGCTGACAGCAGGCTAATGGGACGGTAATCCTGGGGGAATATCGAACCTGCCTTCTTTGGGATCATGATGACTTCAGCGATCTTCCACGGCTCAGGAAACTAATGAGTTCTGAGCATTGCATTGACTATTGCCATTAGATAAGTCAAAGCCTCGAGCGAAAGCAACTTCAGTGCTTTGTTGGTGATTTGATCCTCTCCGGGTGCTTTACGCACCTTTAGGTTCTTAATGTGGCCTTGGAGCTCTGCTGGTGTGCAAAACGGCATCTCAGACGATTGCCGTTGATGTGCTATGCTGAGATTCATCTGAAGAGTCACCGATGTTAGCACTGACGTTGTCGTCGCCATTCGCTCTGGAATATCTCCTAACAGATCTTACAATTTGTCGTTCCTCGTCAAGGTCATTGTCCAGATCATAATTGGGAGAGAACTGCCTTGCTATGACATCAGCAAAAACCTCCACTTCATCCTAAGTTCTGAAAACTATGCCTCCACGACCATGAATATGTGGTAGTTGTTCTTGTCTTCCGTTTCTGAGCGATTTTGCCACTTTCAAGAGAAGAATACTTGATTCAAGCATCCCCGCCAGAAAGTAGCTCCCCTGCTCATTACGGAATTCATGGAGTGAATTTCATGGACGAGATTCGTCGTTCTACGAGTGTCATCACGATGACAAGACCTTTTTGCTTAATCGCAGCCCTCTTTTCAGAAATTTTCCGACGGATGTCAGCAGGGAGAAAAGGTCTGGCGTGTCGCTGCACTGGAAGCACAGCAGCACGCTATAGAGTTTGGTGAACGAAACTTGTCCACTCCGATTGAGCAGCATCAATTCCGTACTCATCGTGTATGACCGGGACGCTGGGAAACTCTTTGAGAAACGACTTGTATAGTTCCCAATCAACTATTTTCCTTGGAGGAGTTTCCTCCTCCACGAAATGGCGGGTGCTTCACTATCGTTTTAGTCGAATGACTGACACGTTTCTAATCGGAGAAATTCTTCAGAATTTTGATAAACAGCTAAATAAAGGGTTGCTTAAAAGACAGTTTTTCCTTCATTTACTAAAAATGTGTTGACTCTTCATTTGTAGACGACAACGGGTCCATCTACCTCAACATACTGTGTTATTCGTACTACATTGTTCGGTTCGCCTTTCTAAATACGTACTCTTTGCTTCCTCATCCAAAATATTCGTCAGGCGTCATAAAAGTTTTATGCAAAGGTACGTAAACACAGTCGTTAAACTCCTTAAGTACATCGATGTAATAATTGAGCTCATTCTCATGGCTTTCCACAAGGTTATTGCCTATCAAAAATACATTATGTTTAAGGCAGGGTCGATGATGTTCTTCATCCTGCTTTAGTCTCAAACTCTCGCTTTTAGGTCGTAAATTTTGCGTTGTTCGTTGATCATTTTAAGTTAGCTCGAGGATTGTCCTGCTGTTTTTTTTTTCATACAGAACAGCCGTAAAGAATTAATTGCCATCATTTTCAGTTTCACTAGACAGTATTAAGGGCTGTGTTCGAGCACTTTACTTAAACATTTGTTGAAAACCAATCCTTAATGCTATTCAATAATTTAATACAATTTTGGTTCTTCAGTTAATGCGATAACGTTTTCCAAAAAGTTTTGACACAGAATTAATTCATTGGCTTTCATTTTAACAAGTAAAAAATAATATCAAGTTGCCTTTAGAAACAAAAGTTTGCCTACTTACTTTACTGTCAGTTGACATTTATTTATTTTTAAGTTTTTGCTCCAAGATGTATAAATTAGACACAAGATAAAGTATCTACAAGTTGATTGAGCGAGTACCCAAAGCTAAAATTTGTCAAATATTCCAGAGTGAAAACATTTCACCCAAAACCATTTATCGAACAATAGCGGAGTGCGAGCAGGGAATAATAATAATAATAAATGGTCTTTATTCGTCACATGATTACAAAATAATTGGCTTAAGAAGGATATTGACGAAAAGGTGGAGTGTCAGCGTATGTTGTTTTTCATCCTGACCTAAAAACATTGACACAAACTATAAAGAGCAAAAAAAAAGTACCTACATTTAAATGGCATAGTTCACAACACTGATCACCAAAAAGAGAAAAGCTTAAAATATTACACTTCCCAGAAAAAGGAAAGAAAAATTACCCGTGAATATGCGTAAAGTTAAATTCTAGCCATCCGATTGCTTTAAAATCATCTTTAAGCTTTTTTTAAAATTGCTTAGGCTATATTCTTTATACTCACTTGACAAGCAGTTATATAGTTTGGGTGCCCAGTACGAGAAACTACGTGTGAACATTGCTGTCGAATGCCGCGGGATAAGTAAGTTGCGTTTATTCCTAGAGGATCGTACTGACAGAGGAGGTTTAGCTTTGAGTAAAGATAATATGCGCTTTCAGGAGAAGGATCTTATGTACCAGAGTTAGGCAATGCTGTTTCCTCAATTTATTCATCTTAAACCATCCCGATTGGTCAAAAGCGCTACTAATATGATCAAATTTACGGATTCCAGAAGCAAATCATCTGAGTCCGCTCGGCATCACGTTGTAAGAGTGCAGGTTCATAAACACAGTCACCGTACGATAATTTTGGCAGGATAACTGACGAAGTACACTTGAAATTTAAGGGCAAGATGGTCAATTAGTTAACGATAAGAAGCTGATCGCCGATCACTTCGTAGACTATTTTAGCAGCATCGGTAAGAGTCCTGGCAGAGAAAAATAACAATAAACAAAATCGTTTACGACATTTTGAAAAGACAATAAAGACAGAATCATTTTTCTTAGAGGACGCGTCAGAAGAACCATCATGTCTTTGAAAAATAAAAAGGCCCCGGGCTGGGATGAAATTAGAGCTGACAATCTAAAAATAATTTCTATAGCAATTTCGGAACCGTTAACTTTTATAATAAACTGGGCATTCCATACTGGACAGTGCCCTTCACGCTTTAAGAAAGGGGTTATATTTCCTGTATTTGAAAGTGGGCAGAGGACCAACATCGCTAACTATAGACCAATCACTTTATTATATAATACCTCCAAAATCTTCGAGAAAATCCTAAAAAATCGCATAAATAACTATATAAAACAGAAAAGCATATTATCAGAAGAGCAGTTTGGGTTTGTTGAAGGCAAATCAACAGAAGATTTTTATTGACTTGTCAAAAGCTTTCGATACAGTTAGTCACATCACGCTGGATTCCTACAGTATATTCAGATAAGAGATAGACCGGTCATAAACAAGACCACGTGATCATCGAACGCTGTAACATTCGGCAGGGACGTATTAAGAGTCACGCAGTACATATTTTAGATAGTAGATGCTGCTTTGCGTAACTTTCTAGTAAATTAGCACAATTCGATGTGTATACGATTGGTGATGGATATAGGATCATGTGGGGGTGGGGTGAGAAATATATAATGATGTAAATACACATAAGGGTTTCAAAATTTTCGCTTCGATTTCCAGCTTCGGATGCCGCTTGATGTTTGGTGAAATACAGTCGAATATAATCTCAAAATGGCGTTTAAATTAGCCTAAATTAAAAATAATCGTATATCTCTTAAAATTGCTTTTAGAATATTGATTAGTATATTTTTTGATTTCTAGGTAAATATGTAACCCAATTAAAACGTTCAAAACGTAAAAAAATGTGCATGGTTGAACATTGTCAGAAAGTAGATTCTTGAATAGGTTTTGCCAAAATGGGTTCAAAAATGTCAATAATTAATTAAAAAATACAGTAGCTTTACAATTACTTATAACTTACCAGAATTTGATGAACGACATCTTTTATTGGAAAGATGAGCTTGATGAGCTTTCATCATCGCTACTGCCTGAAGCACCAACGTCAATAATGAATGGCTCGACTTGTTCCTCTAAAATATTGTCCAGTTCCCACATTCTCTTTTCAACTTTGTCTTTCACGTGCTTAATACAGTTTTCTTTGAAAAGTCCTTTGAGGTCACAAAATTTAAAAGCTGTATTGTGCTTAGCTATATAATTTTTAACCTCTGCCCATATGAGCTCAATGGCATTGAGTTCGCAATGGTATGGAGGTAAACGGAGCACAGTTTTATTTTGACTTGCTGCCATTTCGTCAATGGCGTATTTTTGATATTCCGCCTTGTGATCCTTGACAATTCTTAATAATTGTACTTTCAGCATTGCTTCTTCAAAGTTGATATTTTTCGAGCGGAGCCAATTTTGAACATCAACTTTCCTTGAAGCCGTTGTTGGGACCTTCTCCATTCTTCGAGAATGATAAGGCGCATTATCCACCACAATTACTGCGTTTTCCTCTAAGTTCGGTAAAATTTTTAAAAACCACTGTTCAAACGATTCGCTATTCATTTCCTCGTGGTAATCTCCAGTTTTCTTAGACTCAAAGCACCACAGACCGTCAACAACAAATCCATCCTCACTGCCAATATGGCAGATAATGAGCCTTTTCCCTTTACCTGGAAATCGAAGTACTAACTGGTGTAGATTTATTTCAATAAGCGAACCTTTTTCAAATGTTTTCATCACATTCAGCGAAAAAACATTGAGACATGAGTATCAGACTGCTATAATTGGGATTATTTAGTCATATTGAAAGAAAGAATATTGAACGTCGTATGATTACTCAGCGCTTCACAATTTAATTTAAAGTTATAAACCTTTAAAAAATGAATGATCAGGAACCTGAAATACGCGCAAATATTAATATTAACAGATTATAACTTTATAAAGCTTAAAGTATGAATTAAAATGATTAGAAATATTAAGAACGGTACACAATATAAAACTTAGTAACTTTTTTTAAGTTTATAATATTCGACATATTTTAAGATTATATTAAAAAATTATTGAAATATCGAAAACACATAAAAACATGGCTTAAAAAAGTTCTAACAAATGAAAATGACAATAAAACATCCACGCATTTTATCGAAAGTTATAAAAGTTTTGTTACTTGTAATATGTTTTATCTGCCCCCTGGAATTAATGTTTAGAACCTTGTTCCCAAGGTTTGAAAAACATCCGATTGTTGTCTATTACTGGTATTTACCTGCTGGATATTTTAATCCGGTGGACAGTCCATCTAGAAAGGCCCTCCTGGATGAAGTTACAGAATCATCAACCCATACTTTACTTGTAGTGTGTCCTGCGTTTACCCACGTTTCATCAAGGTATTAAATCTTCCGGTTTTGATTTCTATATTTACCAATTTTTGTTAAATAATCCCTCCTCCATAGCACAATTTCTTCTCTATCCAGTAGTAAACTATCACGACCCCGTTTTTTCCATTTGAAATTTAAATGCTTCAGTAACGCATGGAAAGTTGATCGTTTGAAATTTGGCAACGTTGTATCTCCATTTACCTCCTGCAGTACTTTATCTATAGTAGGTATTTCATTCCTAAAGAAGAATTCATGCACTTTTCTAATCGCATGCTTATCAGCTTCATCCAATGGTTTAACAATACTTTTGCGATGTTTTTTTGGCTCAGAAAAGGTGTGATTTTTTATGTATTGTCTTAACACATTAAACACTGATGCGCGACACACCCCAACTTTGTGAGAAACCTTCACAACAATTTCTTTGATGGTTGATGCCTCGTTCTCCTCGCGCTCGATCTTATATATATTCAAAATGACCTCTTTTATTTCTGCACTCAGGTGTCTTTTTTTAGAGCGTTTCCTAGGTGGACTACAGGAGTTTACAACTTCATCGGCAGTATCTGTATTACTGGGCATTTTGCGCAAGCAGTTGATAACAATAGCAATCAATAACAAGGTATAACAATAACAACGACAAACTCAACAACTTAACAAGATAACAAACGAAAACGTCCAAAGAAATATCAAATTGCAATGATGCACACGACATACGTAACACGTCTGAACCTGAATGTGACTCTGCCTTGATACGACTGCTCTGCCGCTCGGCATAGGCATTTAATTGCGAATTGACCAATGAGGGCTCCTGTTCTACGTCGAGACGGCGGCGTTAGCGTGAAAATCACCCGAACCTTTTGTTTACATCCGGTCTATCTCTTATCTGAATATACTGTAGATACCCTTCAAAACAGAGGATTTAGACGCACATCATATAACCTACTGGAATCTTATATCTCTGGTAGAACTCATACGGTAAAAATTGGGAATACTTACAGTAAAATAGCAACGGTCGAGTACGGGGTTGCCCAGGGAAGCATCTTAGGGCCTTTACTCTTTAACATATATTTGGCAGACTTGTTCAAAAAAAAATTGAAGCAGACATCGTGAGCTACGCTGATGATACTGTGGTGATATATACAAATGAAAACTGTACAGATCTAAGAAACGTAGCACAAAGTGATCTCTGTAAAATCAAGGACTGGTTTGGTAATAAGTTATTAACAATACATTTTGAAAAAAGCTAATTTTATCCCATTCACATCTTATGCCGACAAAGTGCCGTCTTACCATCTTCTACAAACAAAAAACACTGGGGATAACAAACGTAGAATAAATAAAGTAAATGGTTTAAAATATTCAGGAATTTACATAGATGCACACCTCAGGTGAGATATGCATATAACGTATGTCGCCAAAAAGTTGCAATTCGTTCTATATCGAATAAGAAGAATTAAATACATATTAGAGTATTGTCAATTAAAAATACTACATCGTGCATTGGCAGAATCTCACATAAATTATGGTATAATAGCATGGGGAGCAGCAAACACAACTCATATATTCAAATTAGAAATAACCCAAAAAAGTATTTTAAAGACAATATCTCATAAACCCCGACTGTATCCAACTACTAAAAGTTTTGATAGTGCAACACATATCCCGTCCTCCAAACCAAGTGCCGATACATTCTTACCAAACAAGAAACGTTTTGTTTTCAGTTACTGCAGTAGATTCTTTTATATTTTTAAAAAATGTTGCTTCAAAGGGTGACCTAATGTGCACCAAGTCTTAGGTAACACAATATATGCCGTTGCTTTTGTGAAATACAATAATGTTTTTCTTTCCCGGTTCTTTATGGTGTTTGTAGCACCCAGGCCCCTTATCAAACATAAAAGCTTTTCAAAAGTGCGAAATATCTTTTTGATGTACGTTTTTGACTGACGTAATGAGAATCCTGCTCAATTATTTACGAGAACGTCAAAGATGTTAGGGGGTGTAGAATTGAGTCCATTGGCGTAGCAGGTATCAGTTAAGGCGGCTCCTACGCAATGAGTTTCAAGCCATTTTCAAGGGTTTAGCTGCTTCGGAACTGACACTCCATTTTTTCAATATTTCAAGGGTCCTATAGGAGCACTATTTGAAATTTTGTTTTTGCACAAATTTTATGATGGGTTGAAGTGGGAACCTTTTCTGTTCAACTTCGCGATTTTTTTATGAAGAACCTAGTGAAAAAAATGAAAAAGTGGCTTGATAGCGCCCCGTAGGGTTCGGTTTTCAGCACACTGTGAATATTTCATTCAAAAATACCAGAAAATAAAGCGTCAGTTTCGAAGCGCGCAAACCTCTACAAATCGTATTATGGACGAATTTTGTCTACTGTTTCGTGCTGCCAACCCAAGCGTTGCGGCGCGGAGTAAGAAAGGATGATTTGGTGGCCCTATTTCATATAATATCGCGTAGATGAGTCGTTTTGCAAATAGGTACTCATAATCGCGATCGATGATACTACTCGATTTTAAAGCCGCTTTACTTCCCTAATCTCTAAAATGAGTTATGTTTTTTTAAGTCATATGACAACTACAGCACGAAAAACTATATCACTCATCATCAACTTTGAAATTACCGCTCGGATTTTTTTGAAATTTCCACACGAGGTTACTAGTATGCCAAAGCTTTGTAGTTTTAGCCCAGTTGCAACGGTGATATAGGCAAAAAAGAAAAACCAACAATTGCTGAAACTCCGTTTTTGACGTTTCAGGGGTTCCGAATCATTAACAAAAAAAATTTACTGCTCAAAAAGTGGGGGTTGGAGGAAGGTGATTCTAAATGTTGCATCTTTGGTATCAGTGAAGCACGTTCTATTATTAAGAAGCTTCTCATCCCAGTGATTACAGGAAATTTAAGTAACGAAAATTCGACGAATAATGTGCTCACGTTTTGAAAAAAACAGTAGCTGCTCTATAGGTTTGACACCAACAATCAACAGAACTGCAACTGCCGACAGTAGGGAAGAATGAATTCGGATATCACTCCAGTCAAGTATAGGGGAATTTAGCGTGGAACTTTAAGATTATCGATATGTCAAGAAAATATTTTTCTGAGAATGATAACTTGGTAGTTTTTATACCTGCATTTTCATTTGAATCTCACGACCCGTGAAATGTACCCATTTCGCCGTTACCCTCAATTTGTGTTTTGCAGTTTGTGAGGTTCTTCTGGATATAAGCAGGACATAATTGCCTAGGGTGCTATCAGAGCTTTAACAAAATTTTGTCTTTGCGCAAGAATTATAGTGGGTTGAAATGCTCATCATTTGTGCGCAACTTCTTGCTATTTTAAAAAGATCCTAGTGGATAAAATCGAAAAAGTGGACCGCTAGCACCCTGTGGACTTTGCTTTTAGCACGCTGCAATTTGGAAATAATATTGAATAATAAAAAATTAAACGTAAGCTGTGAAGTGCAAATCGGTTTTTGCGCGAAATTTGTCTACTGTCTCGACCTGCCATTCCTTGCGACGCGACGGTGCGTTCCGGCTAAGAAACAATGTATTCAAATAATTTGATATCCCTCCTAAAAAAATTCAAGAACTCAAATTCAAATTTGTTTATTCGCATCAATAAACACAATTACGTTTACAAGGGTCTTGTGGTACATGGTAACAATTGAACGAAGGATCATAAAAATATCTTATGCCGTCAAAATAAGAGGAAACTGTTAGGTAGTCATTGCAAAGCTTATACTTTAATTAAGTATATTTCTTGTCTTCTGTAATAGGTAGATGGAGGCGATGCCGTCAGAAATGGATGTGTGATATCAATAAACAAACCACAAGATTGAACTGCCGTGTCCAATGATTTTTGTATAGGTTTTTTTATTGCCTTACTAGAAAACTCTGTTGGGTATATGATGGAGTTTACTAGAACTTACAGCTTGTTGTCTGCCTTTTTCTATAAACTGTCAACCTTATCCTCCGATGAAGGCATCAGAAAGTACAGTCCTGTGATTTGGTGACTTGTTCGATCTACAAAATCTCGTCGTCACTTCTTTTAAGTTTAGCTAAACATTCTTGCTTAGCAACCTCCAAATCAATGTCGTTCATGTCAGGCTTTTGACAGAATTCGCCATAAAACTATATATTTTCTTTGGAATTGCTATCCTAATTGTTAGTTATCGTTATATCAGCTTTTTTTCGTTTCAAGATTCTTGCGTTTGAGTCTTTGTTCAATCCCAGCGATAAGCAAGGTTGGACTAAGTTTAGAACGCAAAGCATTTGGACCACATAGACAGGCCGAGTATTGTGGCTTACTCTAGCTGCAGCACATCTTCCATGGTATGACCTCTTTTTGTGATAATTTATTCGTTTACCCCAATATATTTTGCGGTTATAGACTTGAACTGCTCCACACTATCGTTGTCCTCATCATGAATTAAACTAACTGCATTCGTAATTAAAATGGTTGCATATGACCCTTTATTGTCCATTATCAATCTTGATAAGAAAAGGCACTCAAGAACAGTTACACCAACAAGAGTACAGTACAACAATTCAACAACACAATATCGACGAACAGTAACAAGGGTAGAACAATACTAAATGATCACTTGCTGAGCACAAAAAGAGGAAACGATTTACAGGCTAGATCGCTAATCGAAATCCGACTCTGTTGTCAGTTATTATGAAAATTTACCTCGGTACTCACCCGCAGTCATCCTTTCCTATTTTAAAGTAGCGCCCACGACCGTCTAAAGCCAGCCCACCCTCGTTTCCTTTTCACCCCCCCCGTTACCTCAGCAGATGGTGCTCGTGATTGTAGGAGCCCCGTTAAGAACGCTTCAAAGAATATATAAAATAGTGTCGTGTACTGAAGAAGGTTACAATCCGAACGTAACGTGTACATTAAAGAAGAATTTTAAATAGATGATTCATTGGCCAAACTAACATAAGGGGGAAATTGACAAAAATATTTTTCCAACTACTCCCAAAAATAGTAGTCAAGTCTGAACGAACACAGATACCTTTCAGTACTTTTTCTTCTTACTGATGACTCAACCATCACAGCACCGATTTTTAAGAATACCATTTTTGTCCCATAAATATTGTATATACTGGGTGTTTCAAACTCGATTCTCACCTTTGGGATTTCTGAAACGGTAAGTGATGCGAGGTCGTTTAAATAAGGGCAAAGTTGCATATTTAGGTATCTGAAGAAACGGCATTGACACAGTTTCCCAATTTCGAGTGTTTCCGTAGAAAATGAAAAAAAGATGAATTTTTCAAAAAAAGTTTTAATTTTTTTTACTGTATTTGAGATGAGCCTTCAAAATAAACGGTACAGTAGGATATGTCTTTTGACTCTTAATTCTGAATTTGAAAATGTGTAATAGGTCATACAGTGACATTGTCAGATCTTAGTAGTTTCAAAATTCCCAAAGTAGGTCGTGAAATTATCAGATAGTGATTTGTTTCAAAATATCATGATCCAAGCCAAGATTTCATAGGTGAACAATCCCCTTTGGCTCTAATGATGTAACATAATGCACATGCGTGACATACTCGTATTATAAAACCTCAAATGTCTAAAGAAGTAATCTTCCTATAGTGGGCATTAACTCATTGGATAAATAACTGAATAAATGCTAATCTTTTTTCTATATTATTGGAGGGTCGTATTGAACCCGTTGATAATAGTATTATGTTGATGGAAACATAACCTCGACGATGTAGCAGCTTCTTAAACACAATCCCAGATGCCAATGGTGCTACAGCTATGATTTGAAAATCAGATTTACAATAATTTCCAAGGTTCTTCGTGGTACTATTAATTAAAATTAACATATATACTTTATAGCTCTGTCATTGATTTTAGAGTATATTGTTGAGAGTTTAATTGTATACTTTGTATGGTTATATGGTTTGCGAGGAGAACAAAATAAAACGAACTCCTAGATAATGATGATTTAACAGGGAGAGGATATTAGATCCATTGGAAAAACGTCTATCTGAAATCTACTGATTAAGCACGTCCCTTGCTAGTTGTTTCTTTTACGTATTTACGGAGCAGAAATTACAGATACGAGTAGTCTTCTTTTCCCCTCACTAACAATCTGTTGAAGCTAAAACGTTACATTTCTTTGGAAATAAGTTCACAAAAGTAAGTAACTGTGAAACTCAATCTTGGATGGTAAATTTACTATGATTTTGAATTACTCTTGGAGGATATTTGATCTGAACATATACAGTTCAAACAGTCAAGAGGCTTCTAACTATTAGAGGCTGTCAAATCCATTTAAGCAAACAAATAAACGAAATGATGACGCCTAGCTACGTATTGAGCTGGTCTCGTCCGCAGCATAAAACAGTTCAAAACTGTCACCCACTAAGAATAAGCCGTAAGATACGATTTTAAGACTTTCTAACAGAAAATTTCATATGTTCTATCTTGAAACTACTGTAAAACTAGGTGAAATGTGAAAGTGTTAATTGTACAAAATGGATTAGAATAGCAATATCATCTGGCCACAATGCTATTCGACCAATACTGTATAACATGTTCATATGAACTATTTGTATGATCTGCTGATGTGCCATCTGCTCATAATGCGCACCGCTTGTTTTTTTAATCGCATTCCAAAATGCGTGACCCGCATTTCATAGGACATCTTGTAGTTAGATCATGGCACAGATATCCAATCAATTCTTGCTAAATTACCATTTCAATCTCAAACTAATCTGTTATATCTCTTATAGTTAATACTATTGACATCGGCGGCGTTAACAACGAAAGCCGAAGACTCTGTCCAGAAGTTGAAGCGCGGCCTTTCAGACTCTAACCATCAGCCTCTGTACACCAAGCAGTACTCACAAAAGCCATCGTCAGGTGCGCAGCAAGAATACATCTACGTCCAACCTCAGGCATCTGCTGCGAGAGAACAGCAGTACACGGTAAGAACAGTATGATTCGGTTTCAAGGTCGCATATGAGGCATGCTGGAATCAGATTAGGTCAAGTTTATTCAGAGCTAGGAAGCGTTTCTTACTACCAAAACTGATTGAGTGTTATACCGTATTTACATGCAGCCCACTTCCACGGCAGTGAGCAGGTAATCGAGCCGGGAAGTGGGCAGCGCTGCCGCATGCTCCTTTCGTTTGCGGTTTCATGCTGCCCCCTGTACCAGCCGTCAGTCCTGTACTTACCACGAGGACGCAGCTTATCTCAACCTAATTTATTCCTTTTCTGGCAAAAGAAGCTTTGAATGAATAATGCAAACTTTTGAAACTGTCGCCAGTGGTCAAATATCGTAATGTTATGGCCACTTTTGGTGGTATTGGAGCTGTGTCTGTGTTTTTACCATAGGCTCAATTTTTTCAAGTATAAATTTAAAATCTATGCGTGACATCCTGCAAAAGTTAAAAAAGTCGCCAGAGTCCTCACAGGTCAATTCGTTGAAGAAGTTCTGCATACCTGCTCCGTAAAAGAAACATCTTTTAAGTCAATTCTCAAGGTTATAACGAAATAAAAAACCTCTGTTACAATGAATCGCGGTCATCCACCATTGCCTCTTTTGATGTCGTTTTTTTCTCTGCCACTTTCATTTGTAAAACATTATTATAGTTTTGCAAACTCAAAACACAGCGCTATCGTCGCGACAATTTCTACGTCCTCCATTATTGCTGGAGAATAGTGCGGTTAGTAGGGTGGCTGCATGTACGAGGGTGGTCCCAGAAGTACCCGGCATGACCCAGGGATAGCGATACTTGTTTGAAAAATATCATTGTATTAGAAAGTATGCAACGTATAAAGCATATGTGTCAAGTTTGAAGACGCCACGTTGTTCAGTATTTGTTTGGCAGCCATCAATACTGAACGTTTTCAGTGAATTTGTGAAAGTGGAGAAAATTGGTCGCCGTTATGTGGTACAATACTTTTATTTCAAAGGCCGCAACCCAACCAATATAAAAGCTGAACCGGATTCTACTCTGGGTGAGTCTGCTCCTTCGTTTACAACAGTAAAATATTGGGTAGCAGAGTTTAAGCGAGGCTGTATGAGCTGCCAAGACGAGCATCGCAGTGGTCGACCAAATGAGGTGACGACTCCAGAAATGGTAAAGAAAATTCACAAAGCGGTACTGAACGATGGTCGATTGAAAGTGCGCGAGCTAACAGACATAGTAGGCATTTCAAAAAGTTGCAGTTCATCGCATATTATCTGAAAATTTGGACATGAGAAACCTGTGTGCAAGATGGGTGCCGCGATTGCTCACAATCGAGAAAAAACAGTGTCGTGAAGATGTTTCAATTGAGTGTTTAGCGAAGTTTCACAGCAAAAAATCTGAATTTTTGCGCCGTTTCATAACCATGGATGAAACATGGATCCATCACTTCACACCCGAGACAATACAATGGACTCAAAAGGGACAACCGGCTCCAAAGAAGGCGAAGATCGTTTCATCTGCAGGCAAGGTTATGGCGTCGGTTTTTTGACATGCGCGTGGGATAATTTTCATTGACTATCTTGAAAAAGGTAAAACTATCAACGGCGAGTATTATGCAAACTTATTACAACGTTTGAGCGATGAAGTCAAGCAAAAACGGCCGCATTTGGTTAAAACAAAGTGTTGTTTCATCAAGACAATGCACCAGCTCACAAATCTGTTATTACAATGGCCAAAATTAACGAATTAAATTTTGAATCGCTACCTCATGCACCGTATTCACCAGATTTAGCCCCTTCGGATTATTTTCTGTTTCCAAACTTGAAAAAATGGCTCAAAGATTGTCCAACGATGAAGAAGTGATGTCGGCAGTTAATGGCTATTTTGACGAGCAAGACAGTACTTATTATAAAAAGGCTATCGAACTTACTGAACATCGCTGGAAAAAGTGTATAGAGCTCAAAGGAGATTATGTTGAAAAATAAATACATTTTTTACAAAAATTTTGTATTTTCTGCGTTGGGTCGGTAACTTCTGGGACCACCCTCGTAAACAGTCACTTGCTCCAAAAGCTGCCGTGGAATTATTTACGGCAGGACAGTGGGCAGCGATAGTCGCAACGGCAGTGGCTCCATCTCAAACCCGGTATTAAAGAATGCGTCAAGTATATCCCATGTTCCCACCAATTCGACAACTTTGCGATCTAGCTGCTCTACTAAGAGAAAAACTCTACTGCGCTTCAAGTTTAAGACAAAAACACAACATTTAAATTGTTACGAATAGTAAATTTACTTATTTTTCATGATATATATATATATATATACGTTATATATATATATATATAGGACGGTTTTATACACGTATACGTATAAATTGAGCCCTACGATATTTTATATTGTCAAAATGAAGCACCAAATCTTTATTTAAAAAAAATGTATTACTTAAAGCAACAAAAACATGTATGTTATACATAACATTTCAAATCTAATTACATCGAAGGTAATTTATTTTTAGCTTGGTAATAGTGAATCAACAAATTTAAAATTTAAATAATTGTAACAGAGGTTTTAAGGTTTGTAAAATTGACAAATTACATACTCAGAGACAAAAAAAGGAGAACACCTACAGATGTTTATCTTTAGCTTTATCACCAAATAATTCACGCAGTCACCACCAAAACCTGACCATTTTATCACTTGCTCATGGCAAAATAAATCGATATGTAAAAAATTCTTGAATTCTACTAAACATACGTAGGTATTTACCTTTTTGTCAGTACAACTAAGCAAATAAGATCCTCTTCCAAACTAAAGAAAAAAAAACAAGAAAATGACTCATACTTTTTTGAGGTTTGTAGCATTAACAAATTTAATTAATTGACTACAGAAATAAACCAATCTTCTAATCGAAAAAATGTTTGTTGTGACGCGGAACATATAAAGACTATGGCCTCAATTTTTTCCCATTTCAGAAACGATAAAAAACACAAACATCGCAAATTAAATATTTTTCATCGTCGCTCTCTCGCCGTTTCATAAGGCATACCATCTTTGACTGCATTTAAAGCCTTCAAC
Organism: Acanthoscelides obtectus; assembly: GCA_963669975.1. Classification (NCBI taxonomy): domain Eukaryota; kingdom Metazoa; phylum Arthropoda; class Insecta; order Coleoptera; family Chrysomelidae; genus Acanthoscelides; species Acanthoscelides obtectus. The sequence goes on along the minus strand of CAVLJG010000004.1, from coordinate 101,279,976 downwards.
ACCTGTTCTTCAGACTAGCTTTACGTGGATAAACTCGCGACATAAAAAATACTACTGGGGTTCTAGTTATCGTTTTATAGGTACAAAAAGGGATCATTTCACCTCACATACAAAATTTCAAGGTTCGATCAAAATATAACATTCAAATACAATGTGTGGTATTCAAAAATTACTTGAATGTAGCTGAATGTTAATTACATCTATCAATGAAACAACATTACAATAAATCTTAGCATTCCAGAAGTCATGAATTTTCGCTGGTAGTTACTCGAATATGATGGGGAATCATTTTACCTCGAGGGATTTACATTACACGCATCTCCCTTACAGCAAAAACCTGCGTAAAATATATTAACGCCAAAAACTGGACCACCCTTCCCTATCCCCTGTAACCCCCACCTCCAATGCTTCACCGTTAAATAATTCTAAAAATGGGCAGTAGTCTTAAGCGTCAAGATCAGTGTAAGAGATTTATATTGTTCCCGTTCTTAGCCTTTAACTGCGCCGCCACTGGATCGATAAAAAAATGCTTGCATAGTGGTAACCAAACGGTAGTTTCAGAGTTGTAGAGGAGCCAAAGCTTAGAAGACCTAGTTGTATAGTTATGTACCTACCTACAATTCTGCAGTCGCCTTTTTTAACATTTAAAGCTTTATTGTGAAGAACTCATATATTTGTGTACCAGAGTATTGTCCATCATATGCCACTTCCTTCTTTCATCTTGCCTGCAGCAACCGTATCCCGATTTGAAAGAACTGGTCAGCTTTTGAAGTGATACACGAATCGATCCAGTTTCTTCTGTTCTTGAGACCGGAAGCGCTAGTCCGCCAGGCCGTGAACCATCAATCGAAATCAGGCTGATGATTACGCCGGGCCATTTCAACGTTTCCAAGTACGTTTTGTCAAAGTGGGCAGTATTAGCCCAACCATTATTGCGGCCTTTTCCTTCCAAAGCTCAGCTCAAACGCTTTCATTGCGTTCGATGAAGATCTGTGATTGTTTCAGAATATTCGCCTGGAACCACGCACGACGTAATCGTTCACTTATAGTAACCTCACCATAGGCTCCTACGAGAATTTGGCGAGCTTCGACACTTATTCTCATAAAAAAAACTAGTTCATCTCGCTAAATAACATTCTTAATCTGGAATACCTATATTATGTAAACACAAATCAACTACTGGTATCATTAAGTTATGTCCACAAGTTATTAAGGAGTATTGCAAGCCATTTAAGGTGTATGTATGCGAAGTCTACCTATCGCTCACGCAATCTACAGAAAAACGTACGGAGTAGAGTTGTATACCTAATACATATGTAACATTCGAAATACGTATAACAGCATTATCGAAATTTTGCGCGATTGCAACATGTACTCGCCAATTGACATGGGAAATGACGAAACCCGAATAGGACTAGTGTGGAAGGGTGTTCTCATTATTGGGATAACCCTACTGAGTGTTACAGAAGTAATGAATCCCTCAGAATACGAAAAATAATGTGACGTGTTTCTATTGTGTCATGGACCTTGATAACGTGGTATAGATTCTCAGAAGACTGACATTGGGTTTTCCTATATAACCTTTGAATGATACTGTATAACTCAACAAAATAGCCAATCAGTCCCTCACATGGAACTATACAACAATTGACTCCTTTACAATACCTCTAGAAGCCGCATCTGGCCATGGCTTCCATTATGTTCGTCCAGAATCCTATATCCAGTGGTTTTTCCTTCCAACGCTGTGTGTTCAAACTATCCTGCTCTTCTTAGACAGCACCTATCCACAAACGTCTTGGTCTTGCTTTCCTTCTCTTGCATCCCAAACGTCCTAGAACTAGGTTTGTACTTCGCGTACAGGCATCCTCCAAACATGAGAAAGCCATCTTATCCGCTACATTTGCGCTACTGTCGAAAGGTCCGGTTCTTTATATACTTCTATTAGTTCTTCATCCGTTCTTCTTCTTCAAAATCCATTTTCTTTCACACCACCAATATATTTTCTTCAATCTCATCTACTTAAAGTTTCTTTATTTTTTATTTCATGATCCACATTTCGTATCCACAAAGCACTGTTGGCTTAATAATAGTCTCGTATATCCGAATCTTAAGTATCCCTAGATTTAATTGTATTCTTCAGTGTTCTTACCTTTCTACTATCTGGTTCCTATTTCTTCAGTTTCATTTTGAATTACTTCTCAGATTTTTCGGATATCTCCATAAATAGTCGGGCGACATTTTTGAAAGGCTGGGCCTTCAACCGAAATCTTTTTTGACACAGATAAAGAAAAATAGTCCTATCATTCATCACTTTATGCTGCAACCGATTCCCAAAAGGTTGGACAAACTTCGTGGCATCATGGCGCAGTACTCCAAAGTAGGCCTTATCCACAGAGATTTATCACTGGACAACAAATTTTAGTTTTTTAATTGTATCTTGTGGGAAAAGCGCACTTCTTTGTTAATTTTGGGGCGCTGAATCCAAAAGTGACAATGAAATAAAAAAATTAGTTGCGGTTTAGAAAAAAAACTTTTTATATTTAAGGATATATTAAAAAAAGTAACAAGATTCATATACTTATAAGAATCACTATATGCGCTGTCTTTTTGCTGTTCTTTTATGGATCGTTTCTGGAGCATCTCTACCAAGAGTCCAACAGCAGTCTGCAAGCATGGAAGGATTCCACTTTCCCTGGTACCTTTTTTCCATTGTTGAAATATCCTGATGAAAACGTTCGCCGTGCTCATCAATTACGGCTCCGCAATTGTCAGGAAAAAAGTCCAGGTGTGAGTGTAGGAAATGTATCTTAAGAGACATATTACAGCCCATCTATTGATACGATGACAGCATATATTTGACAAGGGTTTTATAGTTGTCAGCTTTTCTATTTCCCAAGAAATTAGTGACCACCAGACGGAAATCATTCCAAGCAGTTTTTTCACTACCTGTTAAAGTGTTTTCAAACTGTGTATCTTTCAAAATATTTCGAATCTGTGGCCCAACAAAAATACCTTCTTTAACCTTTGCCTCACTTAGTCTTGGGAATTTCTGACGCAGGTATTGAAAAGCTGACCCATCTCTATCTAATGCCTTGACAAAGTTTTTCATTAGGCCCAACTTGATATGCAGTGGTGGTAATAATTTTTTTTTTCGAATCTGCTAATGGCATATGCTGTAAATTTTTTTGACCTGGCTCTAGGAATTGACGAACAGGCCAGTTTTGTCTGGTGTAATGAAGTGCCTTTGCCCGACTGTCCCATTCACACAAAAAACAGCAAAACTTTGTGTAGCCTAGCTGCAGCCCAAGTAAAAGTGCAACATCTTTCAAATCGCCACAAATATGCCATTGGTGCTCATCGTATTTTATGCATGTCAATAGGTACTTCATATTGTCATATGATTCTTTCATGTGAACTGCATACCCTACAGGAAGAGATGGTAAAATATTTCCAATATGCAATAACACTGCCTTTAAACTCAATGTTGAACTGTCTATAAACAATCTCCATTCTTCTGGGTAATAGTTTATATTTAAAGCCGTTAATGTTACTGCAGAAAACCAAGTTATTCTCCATATTGAAAAATGGTTCTAAGTCTTTGTGACGTTTACGAAAAACACATACCGAAACATAGTCTTCTATCAAGTTCCACTGCTGCAGTCTTGATCCAAGTAACTCTGCCTTACATTTTGGAAGTTCTAAATCTCTTACAAGATCATTTAATTCTGACTGTGTTATTTTGTGCTCGGTATAAAATGAGGATCTCTTGTCGTTGATAGCATATCTTCTTCCTGACGAATCACTCGATCGCCATGATCTGATTCGTTTTCTGATTCGCAAGTGTAGGATTCTGGGGGTTTTGGAATAGGATTTTCGTCACTGTGAGGCACAGGTCTCATCACAGATGGTATGTTTGGGTAGTTAATAACCGATTTTTTTTTTCTTGGACATACCTTTGGCTTGTCCAACACAAGGTACCATGCAAAAGTAACAATCATTAATATGATTTGTAGGCTCTCTCCAAACCATTGGGACAGCAAAGCGCATAGACTGTTTTTTGCCATTTAACCAGCTCCTCAGACTTGAAGCACATGTATTACAGCAGATGTGGGGTGCCCACTGTTTGTCTTGATCACCTAGTTTACAACCGAAATAAAGCTGATATGCCTTTGTTATTAGTGGAGTAATAGACCGTCTCTGAGACGCAAAAGTCACATCACCACACACGTAACAAAACTGATCTGGATTGTTTACACACTTTCGAGACATCTTGCATGAACGCTGTCAGCCAACTGAGGAAAAAATGGCTAATATAAAACAATATAATGTACACGTATGTATAACGTAACACAATCATGCCGATTACATCATCTTTCCTTGCCGAATATAAAAATGTAGCAGTGCATTCTTGTGAATTACAGTATATTAACACTGTCACAGCAGGAACACATATTTTTTTTTTGAAATAATTTATTTAAACACAATAATACAAAAAGTATAACGAGTTTTAACAATAATTCCCTAATCAGTGTTTGCAAACACTGGCCCCGAGAATAACAAGACAATAATTAATATCTAAGAACTACAGGTACACTGCAATGTTGCTCATAATTTCAACAAATAAATTCATTAACATTTTTACAATCTTTCAATTCTCTAACAAAACTTCTATAGTTATTTGAATCTTTTATACAATGAGGTAAATTATTAAATTTCTTAATTGCGTCTGTGATCGGATTTTTTAAACCTATGTTAGTTCTTGTGGAAATTTGATAAACATTATTTAGTGATCTTGTTTGGTGATCATGCATGTTATGGTAGAACCTAATACATATAATTACCGTATCTCTAAAACTTGAACTAATATTGAAAAAATAAGTTTCATTCCGGTTTTAGCACATTAAAAATAGTAATATTTTGTTGATTTTATTTAGGATATTTTTTGGCTGTTGATCAGTGTTATCATTATACTGATATCGAGAACAAATATAATTAACAGTACCAGAATTGCATAAAGACAGAAACTCAACCTTTGATATTTCCTTAACTGTCTATAACTTTCCTTTCAGATCGTACCACAAGGTAAGGTATTACCAGCTACCTCGGAGTACCAACAGCAGTACTATCAGCAGGTGGCAGCACAGTACCAGCAACCACAAGCTCACCAACAAGTACAAGCTCAGCCACAGTACTATCAAGCGGAGCAGTCTGCTCAACCGGAGCCCAAGTATGCTACAGTGCAAGTGCCGAGTGCGCAGAAGGTAAGCGAAACATGATATACCTCCTTAAAATTTAGGTTCTCAGGAAATGTGTTTTGCAAAGACCTCTCGTCAAATATCAGTATAGCAAGAATGATCTGGCCTGGACCCTAATACTTGGAGTATACAAAAATACAAAAGATGCATTGGTCTCATCCTTTTCTTCTTATTGCAGACATATACCAAATTTCATAAACATCTTTATCGTAAATAATCAGAAATCAGAAATTAACAGAGCACTAGATATAAAATAGTTTGGAATGTTCCTTCATCCACACTTGCGTTGAGATGTTCATATTTCATACATTTTAAAAAAGTTCGATATGTCTCATATAAAATTAAATCGTCTTAAATGTTAAAAGAAAAATCCTTATACCATACCTTGATGGAGCCACATCTAACCTACGGTATATTGACATGGGGAGCTTCATGCTTAACTAAATACTTATGATTTATAGCATGAGGAACACTTGTACTTAGACCAAATAAATCTACAACACAATGATCATACTTCTATCTAGGTCTAAAATTATACGTAAGTTCACCTGACGACATAAAGGGTCTACGCTTTAAGAATAATTTCAGGAAAAGGCGATAAGAATGAATTTTTTCTCCGGCAGGAACAAACGTACACAGATTAATTTTAAATGCGAACATAAAATGAATAATTGGTTGACTAGTTGTATCTCTATACAATAATATAGCCACATAGAATACTAAAAAAATCTTACTTAAACGCTATAGAACTGAAAAATTGTCACAAAGAAGCACAAAGTAGAACTCTGTAACAAATCGCGAACGCAGCCCTGTATGAGATACTTCTGCACATCGTAATCTTAATTCCGTTTGCGTCTATTTCTCACTGTTGTTTAATGTCTAAAAGCTCTATAAGCATTTTATTAGTGTGTACTCCCGCGGAAGCCAGCACTCATACCTGCTAGTAAAACTTGATGCTTCTTGCAACGTCGCCAAGAGATCGATACTGCAAGACGGCTTCCGATGTTCTCATGTCGAAGACGATGACTATTTTCAGTTTCTACTCCAGCGCGCATAATCTACATAAGATTTTGAAGGTATAGAAAAAGAGATCACGAATTCGAAGAAGACATACTTGCGACATCTCGTCTTCGTCTTGGAATGCAGTGATTTGATCAGGTCCACTTTACTGATACGACAATAATAAATGGCATTAAGTAGGCGTCATCAGTTCGTAAAGGACTGTGTTCAGCACAAGTGAACTCATTTGATAAAAAAGCTGGAATCAAGCATGTATATCACAAAAATTAAATGGATCAAGTCAGTCAAATAGGCCCATATAATTAGTTTATAGTTCTACTCATTTGACATCGTTGCGATATAGAATTTTTTCTCTGTCCTACTGACCACCTGGCAACGTTGCTCAATTTTGTCATCCAGGCACTGTTCATATTAATGTGCATCGTAGTCGGTGAGTCACACCTTGACACAGGATATCTTACCTATGCCCGTTCTGCTGTAAATATTTCTCATTCTCATTCATCAAGTTTTAAGGGCACATGTACGAGGAAATCTACGATATACAGGGTGTTTCAGTTTATTGTTGCATAACTTTAACGTTCGATAGAACTTTTAAAATTAATGCATAAAGTCTATATAAACATGGGTCGAAAAATGCGTGGCTTCCGAAATACAGGGTGTTTAAATTTCTAAAATAGTTTTTTTTAAATATTTCGAACAATATTTGGTGTATAACAGTGAAAATTGGTATACAAGGGTTTTTTGGTACGACAAAACGAATCATGGGTATAGTTTTACTGTAGCCGCTAGAGGGCGCTCTCTAGCGGCTGTAGTGTATTAAAATGACCGAAAATTTTTCTTAGTGCAATTTTTTGCTTTTTGAATAAAAAAACTGGTTCTTCGCACTTTTCAACATAAAAAAGCTCTGTTGTGAGTTTTCGTTACAGTTAGCCGTTTTTGAGACATTTCGATTTTTAAGGTTCGATGCATTTTAAATTATTTATGAGAAAATTATATTTTTTTTTACATTTTCGATTTGGGCATTACAAGTAATTAAGATGATCGTTTAGCTGGTGTTTTTAAACACAGGAATAATTCCTAACTCCAAATAAACACAAAAAAACAGAATATTTGTTTAATTTTCCAATATTATCTTTAACAAATTAAATTAATTATTTACAACTAAAATGGTATTGGATAGTTAGGACAAACATACAAAATCTAAAGTAGTTGCTCGAAATGTAAACCCAATTGTTCAATACACAATTCACATCTACGAATGATCGAACGTGGTATAGCATTATTCAAATAAGGCCTTATTTCATCACATGCATTCCCGGAGGCCAGGCGACTGGTCCTCCACGGCCGATCCATCTTTCTGGATAATTTTCGTCCAGCCGGTTTCTAACTATTCTCGAATAATGAGCTGGACAACCATCAAGCTGGAACCAGGCCAATCTTCTTAAATCTATCATAACATCATCCCACATATTTGCATGTTCAGCCTTTAAAAATTCCAAGAAGGTCGCAGTATTTAACCTTGCAGGCAAAAGGTAGGGTCCAAATAGTCGATTACGGTAGATACCAATCCACACGTTCACACCAAATTCATGCTGAAAATTTCTTTCCTGAACTGCATGCGGATTTTCATGCGACCAAATATGTCGATTATGAAAATATACCACTCCACGTCTAGTGAAACATGACTCATCGGTCCATAAAACGTTACTTAAAAACTCCCTATTATTATCAGTTTTATCAAGAATCTACTGACAAAATGTAATTCTTCGTTCTCCGTCCCGTGGCTGTAGTCCTTGCACAGGTTGCAAATGGTAAGGACGTCTATGGTCATTTCTAAGAACACGGTGAACATGGCTTGCTGAAATTTCCAAGGCACCAGAAACTCTCCTAACACTTGTGGTCGGATCTCTATCAAACTCACCCAGAATCATACGGGTAAATCTGCGCTGACGAACATTTATGTTTTGATCCCTTTGGAGATTTACAAAACCATTTTGAATTATTTGGCGATGCAGTCTTACAAATACTGAGCGAGTTGGATGTCGTCTGTTTGGAAATCTCCGTGTGTATTCTCTGGCTGCTTCTGCTGCGTTTCCATTTACAAAGCCATACACAAAATGAATATCCGCTAACTCTTGATTGGAGAATAAAAATGGCATTTTTATAAAACTTACAAAAAAACAGGTAAAAGAAACTAAATTTCGTGCATTCACAATTGCAAAAAAACGTTTCAGGTTTCAACAGACAACAAAACTAACTGTCAACTAATTGACGTTTAACCTTATTCGGCTTTCAATTTCAAAAATATTTGCATGCTCAGCCTACTTCTAAAAATTATCGAGATACTGACTTTTTAACGTTATTTTATCATACATAATTAAAAATGCATCGAACCTTAAAAATCGAAATATCTCAAAAACGGCTAACTATAACGAAAATTCACAAGAGAGATTTTTTATGTTGAAAATGCGAAGAATCAGTTTTTTATTCAAAAAGCAAAAAATTGCACTAAGAAAATTTTTCGGTCATTTTAATACACTACAGGTACAGTAAAAGCCCTTGTATACCAATTTTGACTGTTATACATCAAATATTGTTTGAAATATTTAAAAAAAAACTATTTTAGAAAGTAAGTTTAAACACCCTGTATTTTGGAAGCCACGCATTTTTCGACCCATGTTTATATAGACTTTATGCATTAATTTTAAAAGTTCTATCGAATCTTAAAGTTATGTAACAATAAACGGAAGCACCCTGTATATTGTATACATATTGCTTACTTTGTATACACGCTGAATACATTGTATACGCATTCTGAACGTTGCCTTCGTATTGTCTGCATAGAATTCATGTATGCACGTAAACGCCCATCACTGATTGTCGCTCGGATCAATAAATTTAACTCTGAATAAGGCCTAAAACATACCGTTTTTTATTTTTCTAACTATGGTCTGTTACTTTTCTTTTCACCGAGGAATGCGGTTCGTGCCAATAGTCAGACAGCCAGATGATACGCGCAGGCAACAATTTTCATTCCAGTCTATAAAATGTGATAATGATTTAGCACGTTTCCTTTTTTTTTGCCGACAGACGGTGAAAGTTGTGACGGTCATACGGGTGAATCGATATGAACGTAACGGACGCAAAATCATATGAAATTAACTTTCCCGTTAGTTTCTTATACTGGTACGTGTCTTTTCGTGTCTTTCTTTATAAAAATCTACTGCGTCGCTGCAGACAGCGAGATGTTTATGTGACAACTGTGCAGATCTCTGTTAAAGCTTTTCTGTAATGTACGTCGATGATGGCCTTCATGTCTAATGGTCATAGTAGACCGGTACCGCTAGAATTTGATGAAACATATTGTATAGACCTTTGTACATCATAAATATATTTTTAATCTGGAGATACAAAACATTTTGCCTAATAACTCTTTCATTTACCGATTTCCATAAACTACAAAGCGTTTTTATCCCTGGCATAGTAGTAACCATGTGTGGAAACTTCATCAAAATCTTCTGCAGTTGTCGGCGGATATAACACTAGCGGACAGACCGGTAGAAATGAGTGACATCATTTTTCGTGTTGTACTTTTTTTTATGTATCGAAGCAGCCGCACAGGCAGAAGCCTAAATGCCGGAACACCGCGGCTGCTATGATGATCCCAAGGAAATTTTGTTAATACGACTTTTGAACTGCCTAAGGTTAGTAGAACTGTGAAAAGCTTCCTCTTGTAGATTGTTCCACAATCTCGACACCCTCGGGACAAAGGAGTGGTCGTACCGGCCAGTTCTGGATGTACGAAGTTCGACACAGTTAAGGTGAGCCGGCGGATACTCTGGCGAAAACAGGATCAGCCGGCAAGCTCGTTGGTCCTGAGCCAGCTCTAGGAGTGACCGCGCATAAAGCTAGGAGGAAAATGGAGACGTGGGTTGCAAGACAACACTCTAAGAAATGGAGAAGTATCTCTTGACATCTCGGCCAGGCACGAGAGCTTATTGAAGGGCCCAGTGCTAAGGATGGACGCTTCTGCCTATCTCTGGGTATAGCCAACCTAAGGTTGCTGGTGGGACTGTTGTCTGGCCATAACACGTTAAGGTGTCACCTGCACGTGATGGGGGTGGCTGAGGATCCCTTGTGCGAACGCTGCGGAGTAGAGGAAGAGACCTCGGCGCACGTTTTGTGTCGCTGTGAAGCTCTGAGCTACTATAGGCAGACTATACTGGGATCCATTACTTTGGATCCTCAGGACGTCAAGGAGCTTGGACTCAAGGCGATTCTCAACTTCGCTAGAAGGGCGAGGCTTGTGATCTAAGGATTGTAGAGGTGCATAAGGGCCCGCTTAAGCGGCCTATGCACTGGCTCCTTATGGTGGCCGGGATGCCTCTAATTTTAAGATTCATCCATTCATTCATTCATTAGGGTGGGACGCCAAGGTCAAACGGATCTGCCTGGCAGGCACATCGCACAGCGGCATCATGGAAGAGAGCTGTGAGGAGCAAAGCCCGTTGGTGTAGCGGTAGAAAACATCTAGATCGCCGACGTTCGCCTCTGGACAACATCGAGCATGGACAATGTAGTCGGGGCGGCAGCACCCCAAACATGTGAGCAATACTCGAGGCTAGGCCTTATCTGGGCCTTGTATAGAGTGAGAAGGTCATGCGGAGAAAAGTACTTCTTAGTGCTAAACAAATAGCCTAGCTTTTTCCCAGCAGCTGCTGCTATTGACGAGATGTGTTCGTACCAGATCAGGTCCTCGGTGATCTGGACTCGGACGAGCCGAAAGGAATGGATCTTTGGCAGAACTCGGCCATCCATCGAAACCGGATGAGCGCTAGGACGCTTTTTGTTCGTCAAAGTACAGTATTGTGTTTTGGAAGCGTTGAACTGTACAAGATTGTTGCGTCCCCAAGCAGTGATAGCCTCCAGGTCTCTTGTCAGAGAGGAATTCGTCGCTAGTCTTCTTTCCAGCTCAGCGGCAGAGATCGGCTTGTCAAATACCTCATATAACGCCCAAAAAACATAATACCTCAGTTTCGAAACTTTTCAGGTGTACAATACTTCCTCGTCAGCTTTGGTATACGAAGTAAAAGTTACAACAAACTTATCATTGAAACTTAAAGTGTAAAATCTGTCTTTGCAACTTTTTCCTAACTGGGTCCGTTTTTGGCTAATATTCCCATCGCGGAAATGCTGGGTATTGTCAATAGTCTATACTAAGTGACATATAAATCCGAATACCCAGTTTAAATGGTTTTATTTTAATAAAATTTTGTCCAAGTACTTAATGAAGCATAATAAGTAAACGATAAAAATTTCAAAATGATTGCACTGCTTTAAAGCCCTTTGACCTTTAATAATGTGTGGATGCACCCTGATGTGCTACGCATTCTCCAACGCGCCTAGGCATGCTTCTGATCAAGTGGTCAATGTCCTCCTGTGGTATCTCATTCCAGGCAACCACCAACTCCTCTCGAAGTGCTTCTAGAGTCTGAGGAGGACGTTGCAAATTGAGCAATCTCCTACCCATCATATCCCACACGTGCTCAATTGGGGATAAGTCGGGAGATCTTGGTGGCCATGGTAACAATGTGACATCATTATGTTGAAAGAAGTCTATTGTGACTCTTGCAACATGTGGTCGGGCAGTATCTTGTTGGAAAGTTGGATCTGCCAGGGTGTCAAGATAGGGTAAAAGATGGGGTTCTAGAACTTCGTGGATATAACGCTGCGCGTTCATGTTACCTCTGATAACTCCAACAGTGTGATGAACATGTCTTTCAACAAAAAACTGTGGATTCCTCCTTTCACCACGTCGCCTTCTAACCCTGGCACGACCATCGTACATGCCTAAACAAAATCGAGACTCGTCACTAAAGACAATACTGTTCCATTCCTGATCCCAGAGTGACCGTTGTCTGCACCACTCAAGGCGATTAAGTCGGTGTTCTCGAGTTAAAGGGAGGACCCAGTGTGGCCGGTATGTAAACAAGTCAAAACTTCTCATTCGTCGGTAAACACTTCGCATGCCAATAGGTCATCCGTGTTCTGCAAACCATTCATTTGCAATGGACCTGGTAGTGGAGAAACGGTCCCTTAAGGCCAATAATCTTAGGCGGCGATCTTTACGGTCTGTTGTTCTACGGCGGCGTCCAATGCCCCTTGCTCTTTGCGTACGGCCTTCTCGAAGCCATTCCTGACAACACCTATCCACAGTGTCTACATCTCTTTGCACTCTAACTGCAATTGCCCGAAAAAAAAGTCCAGCTTCCCGAAGTCCCAATATACGGCCCCTATCAAACTCACTAAGTTGTCGAAGTCGTACAGGTCTCCGTACTCTAGGCATCGTAACCGATCGTAAAGGATGTCAAGAACCAAAATCCGCCAACGTTGATCCTTTACTGCGGCTGAAATATTCATTTTTAGAGCGTTAGTTAAAAAAAAAGCAGTATAAAAACCGGAATGTCCATCTGATAAGGCTGAAAATTTTGTCACTTGTTATTTACAGTAAGATAAATACATTCACAAACTTTTATTAAAATAAAACCATTTAAACTGGGTGTTCGGCTTTATATGTCACTTAGTATACTTAAAATGGATTGTCATACTTACATTAACTGGGCTAATTAGTCACATATATGTTTTGTCAAGGACACATCATTTGGGAACATATCCTATACGGCAGAAAGATAACTTCATAAAGGAAGTACCGACTTATCGGTAGCGACTTTCGACACATTCTTAAAAATAGCGATAATTCAAAACCGTGCACATTCAATCAGCTATGGACATATATGGTATTTCTGATTGGCCATCTCTACTTTTTATGGCTCTCTTCCACTTTATCCATGACTTTTCGAACACCCTGTGTAAGCAGGACCACGGACTCGTAGCTTTCACATCAGTTGTTGATTTCTGCAATCTGATGAACGATTCTAATACATTCAGTCACCCCACTACCGAATTATCAAACTCGGCTAGACTGTTTCAATGATTTTTGAGCCGGCAGTTTTTGAGATGCATCTCCAATAAACTTTTGATCAACGTCTACAAACTTTCTATGTGAAAAGAAAATTGTAAATTCTCTCGCATTGCGGATATTATAGTCTTAGTACTATGATGACTATTCCTATTTCTACGGAGCAAACCTACGTTGTGCATTATGCAAATTTTCAGAATATACAACATAATATAGCGGATTCAGTAAAGTATAACGACGGCATTTCTAAGGGTAACGGCGTCTCTAAGATCTGGTCACAAATGCCTTTTACGATTAAAGCTGTGTTCGGAATATGCAATTTCTGGATACAAAAATCCGGATAAAGATCGAAGTCATTACCGTAAAAGGCTTATGGAAGCTTTTGGAAGTGTACTGAATTGCAGTTACATCATTTATAACGAGATTTTGACTGTCTCAATGCAGACTAAGTTCCCTAGCAAGGAAGAGGTTAATTTGAGCTTCTGTACGACATAGATATAGTTTACTCACTCACGTCACAACGTCAAATAATGACAGTGATGCACATGTGTGAGTGAATCTATGTGTGAAATATGTCTAATAGGTCGCGTAGATTTACTAGGGAAAGCGTGTAAATATACTACCGCCTAAAAATTCAGATTTACCCTTCTCCATTCCTTACAAGCATCTATAACAATTTTTCTTAAGATGATCAGGAGCCGCCAAAAACGAAGTTCAAGCATTTTCTTTCGCTTATTATTCTGCCGTCACGGGACTGATTTCTAAAAAAAACCGCGTGATGTTTGGAAAAAGGACAAAAACAAAATAAAAAAATCGCTCAATTTTCGTTTTTTGACTTTCCTGAGGAAAAAAAAATTGGAATGAGAGAAATGTCTTCAATACGCATCTGATTTTGCTCCCGGTATCGTGCCGGTCATGACAGGAGTTCTGGTATTACTGCCGCGCCTGACTAAGTTAGGTATTGGGGAGAGGCGATGTTATCAGTTGGAGTAGGGGATACTGGGGCTGGTTGTCACATGAGTTGGTTGTCACAATTGTTAAATCTCAGCAGCTCCGCAAGATATAGTTGCCTGGTGCGCTACACATCGTTTCTGCGTCCGCTCCGAACACTTGTATTCAGTACGAAAGTTGTCTTTGGTAGATTAAGGTCGCACGCACTACAATAAAAAAATCGCCTAACCTGAGTAAATTTTTCGTTTTCCGCATAATTTGTGTTTTCAAGACTACATTTGATAATAAAAAGAAGAATTATTAATGATTTAAAATACACGTGACAACCAACCCCAAGCAATGGGACATCCAGCCCCAAGGGGGCAAGTTGTCACATTTGTTTCTCTATTTTGAAACATTTTAATTTAATATGGTGAATTATTTTACAGCCTTATCGATTTTACATAGTGTTTCTAAAGGATAAACCATATTAGTTATGCACCAAATATGTGCATATAACGCTTCAGATCGAATAAAAAAAAGAATTACTGAAAATTGTGACAACTAGCCCCGGTCTCCCCTACTGGTGGGGTAGGGAAATAATGTTTAAAGAATCTGTCTAATTCTGGCCATACTTCAGGACATTTGAAAGATTGTAGCGTCAAGGACTAGTGGAATTCGTATGCAGAAAACGGTCCTCCATTTTATTCATTGTATACTTATACACAAACACACAAAAAATGTACATAAACTAAAGATGAATGCGATATACATGGACTGCCACATTGTCCGGCCACGTCAGTGTTGTGGCCCAGAAGCCAAGCTTATGTCGTGTGACGTCACGACCAAACCTCGACGTGATAGTGGTTGGCTACCGCACTCAATACAGAAAACGCCATAACGTCCATGAATCCCAAGTTATCGGAATAATTCTGTCATGACACTATATCACGAAAAATGCTACTGTTATTAAAGAACGGCTTACTAAATCATATCACATATACGAACCCCTTCCCACTTCAGTTGGCCCACTTCAAGATTTGTACCAAAATATGCATTTATAAACTAAAACATTTTAGATACACTCTAGTCGTAAAAAATACATATTTGAAATCACTTAGACCTATAACTAATAGATCATCTGAACAAATAAACAATGTGCGAATAAATGCGCGAAGTTAACCTAACAACAACTGAACATCACTTTTATTTTTTATTACGACTGAAATTCTTTAGGGCATAGTGTTAACCAAGTTTTGGCAAAAATTTGGTGCAAAACAATTCCATATTTCTTGAAGCTTTTGTCTCAGTTCGGTGATTGTACGAGCAGGATGTTTTCGTAGAACCTTTTTCATCTCGTGCCACAAAGTTTCAATAGGTGAAAGATCTGGCCTGCCAGAAACCCATTTCAAAAGTGGTACATTATTTCTTCCATCCATTTTATAGCCTTTTTTGAGGTATGTCACGCTGTACCATCTTGCTGGAACACAAAGGTAAAAGCGATTCTTCTAAAATTGCCAAATATTTGTTTCTATCCACATTTCCATCAATAAAATGAAGTTTTCCTACTCCCTTTGATGACATACTGCCCCAGACCATAATGGATGCAGGAAATTTCGCTTTTCTCTTCAGACAGTCAACATGGAATGCTTCATTTTTTTGCGAATAACTCTACTGCGACTGTCACGAACACAAACTTCGAATCGGGCCTCATCACTCCATTGTATTGCACACCATTGTTGAGGTGCCCATTGTATTTGTTCTTTAGCCCATCTAAGCCGATTTTTCTTTTGCAGTGAAGTTAATAGTGGCTTTTCTTTGGCCTATAAGCAAGTTGTGCAGCTTTAGAGTTTTTACTTCACTTTTTTATGAGAAAACTTACCTTGCAAGTGCTAAATGCCAGTTTGTGGGCCTGTCTATGACTTGTGAACCTCGAAATTGTCCTTCCAACAGCGTCACTCCACAGAGCACTTAATTGTAAATAATTGGCACGCCTGTTTTTCACGATTATTCTTCTTAATGCTCTTCGGTCAGCATTTGTGATATTACTTTTTTTCACATATCGTGGCTTCATATTAACTGAACCAGTTATGTCTTGTAACAATAGTTTTCACACTATGCCGCGATAAGTCTAACAAAGTTGCAATTTCTGAGTTTGACTTCCCAGAATTAAAAAATTTAATTATCAGTAACCGAATTTTCTCACTAATCTTTCCTCTACCCGTTTTGAAAACCTTACCCTACTAGTACCTAAAACAGTCTTAATCGTATTCTAACAACTGTGGTTAATAAAAACAATTGTCATGGCTTTTATTTTACCCAGCCACCTATGCGTTATAGACTTATTTTGCATTGAAATGAAAATAGGTTGATATGCTGTAATTGCAACATGTGTTATTTTTATGCTGCAAATTTGATTAGGGAGTGATAAAGTTGGTGTTTTCTACTATATATTATCAAAATATTCATTGTTAATATTTTAAACCTATAACACACTGCTACATTTTTATCATTTGTGTTTGATAAGAAAAAAACTAAGATTTCAATAGTTGAGCTAACTGAAGTGCGAAGGGGCTCGTATAATAAATTGCTGTCTTACTTCGTGTGTATTTCCAGATGTGTGGAAAATGTCTAAAGTAATACCTAGAATATCTAATCCGAATCAATTATCTGACTTAAGACCAATCAGTATTTTACCAATATTATCAGAATCTAGAAAAGATGGAACAGCAAATTTCGGAATATGTTACAAATAAATCTATTTTACCACAGATTCAATCCGGCTTCCTCAAATCTTATGATACTACATCAGTTTTACCTTGCACAGTCGATGATTTAATGTTTTCAGTCGACAACAGCAAAATTGTTTGTTTAGTGTTACTTGATTACAGCAAGGCTTTCGATACCATTGAAAATGATATACTTTGCACTAAATTAAAATACTTTGGCTTCAGCTGTCTCGCTGTGCAACTTATAAAAGGTTTTCTGATAGAAAGATACCAATATGTATCTATTTATTTGAACGATTCCAATAAATCCCCGATAACAATGGGAGGACCTCAAGGGTCCATTTTCAGTCCTTTATCATTTTCTTTATATTTCGGACTTTTCTAAAAAAATAAAATGCTGCAATGTTCATCACTACGCAGACGACACACAATTATATTATGGTTTTCATGTTAATGATGCATCTTTTTCCTTTGATTTGATCAACAATGATCTACATGCAATGTATCACATTTCGGCTGCCCATAATTTAACACTAAATGCTTCTAAATCAAAAGCTATGATTTTTGGACCAAATCAGAGACGAATCATAATAGAAAATGAAAATCTATATCGGCTCAACATCAGCAACATTCCTTTACCAGTTGTATCGGTAAGCAAAAATCTGGGTTTATGGTTGGATAATGAACTAAAATTTGACCATAATATAGAGAACTTATGTTCAAAATCTTATGGTATCCTCAAACAATTATATCCTCAAAGACATTAATTTACTAAATAGTGAATTGAAATTACAACTCTGTGATTCACCAATCATTTCAAGGATATCTTATTGTGACGCAGTATACGGACCCGCTTTATTGCAAAGTGATAAGACCAAGCTGCAGCGACTCCAAAATTCTTGTTTCCGTTATTGCCTTGGCATTAGAAAATACGACCATATCAGTCATGTTTATAAGAAAAACGGAAAATTAAATTTAGAAAATATTAGAATCCATCATTCACTATCTTTAGTCCACAAGACGTTAATGAATAAGAAACCAGAATACCTTCTCAAAAAGCTAATAAGCTAATAACAAGAAATGGTCAATCCCTAATTATACCCCACCACTCAACATCTTTATACAAGAAAAGTTTTTCATACATTGCGGCCAAACATCACACATCTACCAAATGAGTACCGCAGTTACAGTGTAATTTATTTTAAGGAAAAATTAAAAGCAATGCTTCTATCCACCTCCTCTATCTGATGATAATGAGATCAATTTTAAAAATTCAACAAGAATAAAACTGACTGTATGATTTTGAGTCATATCGTATGAACATCATGATTTTATATTAAATGGCTTAAAATTTAAACACATATAGATTTTTAGGCAATTATCACAAGTCACATGTATGGTATTGACTATTTTACGATACTTTTCTTATTCATGTTTGTAATTTTATTTTAGGGCTGAGTTGAAGAATAACTTAAGGTAACACTCCGCCATTTCTATTCTTTAATTTCAAATTTTTAGTACCTGACCTTACCAAAAATATGTATTTGTGAAAGAATCGAATTTATTATATTTGCAAGCAACCTAGCAGTATTTTTGACTAGCTAATTATAATACCTTCTACACAGATTCGAGAATAGCCAGCGCGTGTCTGGTTGCATAACGCCCGTTGTATATATATCTACATTCCCTTCAGCGAAGTCATAATCCACTAAGCAAGTTTATTCGAGCTTCCACCTGTCTGCGCTTGGTCCACATCTGGTTCGCTGTGATGTGTGCTAAGAAAGCTCAAGCAGGGGATGCCTTGTAATTTGGGGGCGTTTCCGACGCATCGCACTCCAAACTTGAAACGTGCTAATCTCCTAATCTCATAAAGTTAACAGCGCGTGTAAATCGCGAGGAGGCGAAGTGTGAATGAGCATCTTCAACGAGTAAAGATATCATTGCCAGATGGTAGGTTATGCCTTATGCCATCGGGTGCGCTCAGCAAATTAAGCTGCATCAGAAATCGCAATGAAGTTGTTCTGGTTCACTGTGTTTGTGACTGTTTGTTAACGCCCTTCAAAGTAAGTTGTTTTCACAGTTTCTACATAAACATGCAACTGTGACGTAACCTGAAATAGCTAGTATTACAGGCGGACTAGGATGCGTTTGATATTTATCTCTGTAAGCATAGCCAAGCGTATACTAAGTTGTTTCATGCTTTTTAGCGGAGTAGATGTCTTATGGGGATTCGGTCTCAAAAGTTCCAAAATCCGCCACCAGAGGCGCTGGCGTCGCGCGCCATTGACAGGTTGTTGGACGGAATCTGTAATCGAAATTCATGAGTTTGGGATTCCGCCGCTAGATGGCGCTGTCAAACCAAACGGAATCTGTGTGTCATTGGACACCTGTCATGCGTCATTGGGCATCTCACGCATAGATGGCGTTAAAACGTCATCTGTCATACGTCATTGGACACCTGTCATTGATGGGTTGGGCATCTCGCGCATAGATGGCGCCGATTTGTTTGGCGGTGTACAAACCTAACGGAATCTATGTGTCATTGGACACCTGTCATTGATGGGTTGGGCATCTCGCGCATAGATGGCGCCGATTTGTTTGGCGCTGTACAAACCAAACGGAATCTATGTGTCATTGGACAGCTGCCATTGATGGGTTGGGCATCTCGCGCATAGATGGCGCCGATGTCGCACCTGTCTGGTGTTGGCGTGGATTACGGGGGGCATTCAGAACGTGTATACAGGGGTGCATCGAAAAATAGCGGATCGATGGACCGACGGTATATCGTTAAATCGTATATAGCAAGGCGTGACCTAAATAGCGTGGTGGGCTCCTCTGGTCGGTCGGTCGGTCGGTCAGAATGTCTCATAACCTGTAT
This sequence comes from Acanthoscelides obtectus, assembly GCA_963669975.1. NCBI lineage: Eukaryota > Metazoa > Arthropoda > Insecta > Coleoptera > Chrysomelidae > Acanthoscelides > Acanthoscelides obtectus. The sequence continues at coordinate 101,260,185 of CAVLJG010000004.1, read as the reverse complement.
ACGATGTACTGTTATTATTATACAGGATGATACCGTTCAAAATGAAAATAGTATAGACATTCTGACAATTATTTCGCAAACCAGAGGTATTTTCAATAAAACTACAATAATACGTTTAATATTTTATTGAAAATAGAAAAAACTACATAGGTAATATGATATTTGAAAACCAGTGGCGTAGACGTTCAACATTTCTCTGGGTACAGGAAAATTGTCCGTTGGTGTGGCATGGATTGGAATCAGCAACAAAGTTTCCAGTAGCACACGGTGTACCATCATACTTGCAAACATCAATAATGTTGGGAAAAACACCAAAAATGTGACATTTCTTGAGTAAAAAGTTTGCTTTCTGTTCTCCACGAACGTAGACATAGTCAGCCGCATATATCACCTTATTTTTAATTATTTCATTTAACTTGGAATATTTAACGTCGCCGGAAGAATATTTAAGCCCATGGAAATTCTTCTCCAAGTAAGCGACAGTTTTCTTGTCTTTAGTATTTAATGTAGAAAAAGGTTGCGGAGGTGTAAAGATGTAATGACTTTTCTTGAAACCAATTTCGATACATAGTTCTTTAGGTACGAATAATCCGTCAACTGTAAAGCCTTGAATGTCAACAAACGCGATCCTCATGATGTCTGATGCGGAACTGAGAGTCCTTCGTTGCTTACGAGATGGTTTTAATAACTTCGGTGAGGGGGAAGTACTCGATTAAGCAGTCATGTATAATGATGCAGTAGGCCTTGGTGTTGGTTGGAAAGCCAGTATCGGCTTCGATATCCAATCTAACATCAACAGTTGATGATTTCATGGTTTCCTCTTGTTTGGAACAGTCAATAACAAACAAAGCGCGATTTTTAAAAGCGGTATAATCTAAAAGACATCTCTTCAGAGGAGAAGAAGAAGTTGTATAGCTGGTTTGAAAGTCGCTATAGTTGAAATGAGCTTCAGTAAAGTGATTGTTTGCAAAGTCCAATTGCATACGTTCGTTGGGATAGTATTCACCATTTAAAGATACTCGAATACTAGCAGCATTCACGTGATCAAACAGGGTAGGGTCTGAGGTTGCGACGTCACGTTTACCGGTTTGGAAACATACTATAATGAAACGTGGTCTTTCGATTGCGGTGCTAGTTTTAACTGACCATATTTCTCTTCTCGCATCTGCGGTAATTGCAGGCAGTTCATTCAGATCCCATTTTCTAAACGGTATAAGTATCGGCTTATCAGTTTGAATAGCTTTCAAAAGTTGTTCTTTCACATCATCACTCGGGTAAATATGTTTGATTTTCAGTTCCATGCTTTCAATAGTTATTTTCGCTGTCGTCGTCGTTCCAGTTTTTTCCTTGATAATGATACAATCGTTATCGTTTCTAGCTCTCACAAATCTGAGAGTTTGTCTGCCACACGTAATCATAGGATAATCATTGAAAATGTTGAAAATATGTTTAAGCGGCATTAGCAAGCTAAAAGACTTGTTATGTGTTGACGCCATTATAGGTGTTGAAGGATAGTTCCATCCAGCTATAGCCATATGATTTGAGTCTTCCTCACTGTAACATACGTAAGCTCGGACAGTACTTACAATACCAGGATCACGTACTGTTTCAACTTCTCTAGCGGATTCACTGTAAGTGCAAGAGTCAAATAGGAAGGCACCAAAGTTTGGAGCTAAAGATACATCTCCTGCTCCTCCTCCAGTTATTTCAACTTTTCCTTTGATAGATAGAAGGGAAGCGTTCATTGCAAAGAACGAATCTACTTGATTGATGCTAAATTCCACAACATCATTACAATTAAATGACTTGATGAACGGCGTATAAGATCTATACTCAGCCTTGCGAATAGATTCATCGAATGCTGGAGATCGATATAGATCAAACATCGGAGAAGTATGTGATGCTGCTGCTGCTGCCTCCTCAGTTTTTCTCTTTTTGTACATGATTCTTGTTGTTGTTGACATGATATCCAAGTGAGCGTAGAAACAGGATATTTGATGTAGTTAGTAGTAGATGTCGTCGCTTAGGTGCTTGGGGTAATACTGAAGTTGCCTTGGAAGCACCACTATGTCTTATAATCACTAATCCCATCTGCGCTTCGCTCTCAACTCCAACACAAGAGTACTAGTTTCACCTTGAAAGTTTACAGGACGACCGTCTTGATTCAAAGCCAACACTGTGATGTTGGTTATTTCTTGTTTCGGTATAACAGGTAGATATAGTAAATTTACAGGTGTTTCGACTATAGCGTATCCAGGATCGGCTGTCACAGCAAATTCGTAGATCGTGTGTGCAGGCGTGTCTCCGTCAAAGGCTCCCGACGTAATGTTAGCATCAAAGTGTATGGTTGATACTTTTATTATGTTTACAGGTAAATCAGAAGAATGCTTTTGACCAGGATTAAGAACTTTTTTCGAGAATCCCAATAGATGTCCAAGATTATTCGGTTCTGTAAAAACTATTTTATAATACTTGCTAAAGATTTCACATTGCAGTGTATTATTGTTAGGTTTTAGAGAAAAATAATCATCCGGAGGAGCAACTTCATTTTCAAGATTCATTTGCGTTCGTATAAATGTTTCTATGTCGGTAATTTCATAACAACCTGTCGGAAACTCGATAACTTTTAATTGACCACCACCACCTATCCGGTCGATATAATAAAATTTATCTCCTTTTTCAATATTCGGTATGGAATTGTATGAAGTAAAAGACCTAAGCGCCAATTCATAATCTTTTTTCGGATCCAACACTATCGGTGTTGAAGGACGAAATGAAAATATATGAGTAGTGCTATTGACTCTCAACAACTGCGACATGATGAATGAAAAAATATAGCTGTGTACTAAGCATTTATTCAAGTTTTTTTTGTTTATTTTCGAATGGATAATTTACAGAAATAACAATTTGCTTGAGCAGTAGCCGGTCCATCCCAATGTGTTGCCCAATCAGGTCTGTTGTAGTGAACATAGCATGGAAGTCGTATTTGAAGATCAAAATTGGATGTGTATTCTGCAGGCAGTTTGTGCCATATACTCAATAATTCTGCAGGTCTCACATTGCTTATTAAATATTCCAGCGGCGGAATATTCTTCTCAAACTCTTCTAATGTAAATTCCGATAATGTTTTATTATCCATCGTTGTTGTTGTTGTTATTGTTATTGTATAGAAATTTCAAACACAATTGTCCGCAATTAACTTGATTATAAGTTTGGTAAGGATCGTTGTTGTAGAAAATTTTAGCGTTTTTCAGATATCGAACAAGTTCCTGTGGAGGCTTCAGGTTACCAAATGAATCGAAATACTCAACGTTGTTGTTTATCTTTTTATAAGCTACCCAATGAGTTCCGTTGTTTTGTGAAATATCTAAGTTCACGACGGCGCATTCTCTTTTACGTGGACCGTCTCGTGGTAAAGTGTCACGCATGAAGACACCTCGGAAATGAGGTATGTTCAAGAGCTTCGCATATTGCTTTATTTCATAATCATAAAGCGCTTTCTTGGGTAGCTTGATGTTTAGTTTTTTTGACTTTTTTTTTTGAGGTACAACCCATAACCACCTTTAGCATTTTTTCTCAAATACAATCCTTTGCCCAAAGACTCCATAGCTTTGTTATGGCGATGGTCTTCCTCCAATTTCTTTTGTGTATTCTTGGCATCAACGACCGTTTTGGCCACACCTGCAGCTCCCCCTGCGAGCGCCCCCAAGGCACTTAATCCGGCGAAAAGGGTGATCAAGGGTAGGAATCCCCCAGATTTGCCTTCGATCGGAATTATTCTCGGTAGTCGAACTTTATGTTTTCCACCTGCACTCTTCACCGCTAATCTTGCCGCTTTAAGAGCAACCAATGCAGACTTTTTTAATGTCGTGGTGGTGGGAGCATTTTTCTTCAAGGACTTTGTGATTTTCGTGAGAACACCTCGTCGAAAAGATGATTTCTTCTGCCCCATACCCAATTTTCGCTTAACTTTCATTGCGGTGGTTGTTAGCCAAGCTGCAGTCTTTTCTCCTAGTGAAGCGTCAGGTGCTTTTACACGTTCCCAGGCTCGGTTCTCAAGAATCCAATCAGCTTTGTGTCTGTCTTTCAAATTTTTGTATAAGGCGTATGCAATATCGTGGTCTCTTGCAGCACGATCCAATGGGTTCTTTCCAGGATCTCCTCGTGCTAACCTCTTCTTTAATTTAGTCCCCGCTGAAAATATACATATACATGTGTGAGAATGAAAAAAAAAATATCCTAATCTGTCGCACACTTACGTCCCAGGAACTGATACGAAGGTACGTGGAGTTCTATCGGAAGATTATTTATCAGAGAGTTTACAACACCTTCACCCTTGTACGTTAACATGAGAACTGTTGATGATGCGTTAGCAATATCTACATATATACTTTTACACATTCCCTATTCGAACGCCACACGATGAAGGTTGTTCAACAAGAGCAGTCATTACCCATTGATAACTTGGATTTTACAGCAAAAACTCAACATAGTAAACATGGTAAATTGTTACCGAATTCGTTTCGCGCTATCATCTGCGGACCAAGCGGATGTGGATAAACGAACGTAATGCTGGCGCTGCTTTTCCATCCAAACGGTGCTAAGTTTAAAAATGTTTACGTTTATTCAAAATCGTTGTATCAACCAAAGTATCAACTGCTTCAAGAAGTGATTTCCGCTGCTAAGGGTGTTGGCTATTTCCCATTTAAGGATAACGAGGAAATTATAAGTCCAAGTAAGGCTAAAAATAGCTCTATATTTATATTTGACGACGTGCCGTGTGACGGTCAGCAGAAAATTCGAGAGTATTACTCCATGTGTCGTCATAAAGATATCGATGCTGCATATCTCTGCCAAACATACTCTAAAATTCCAAAACAGCTCATACGAGACAACTGTAACATTATAGTACTATTTAAGCAGGATGAAATTAATCTAAAACATATATTTGATGAGCATGTATCTCCAGATGTTACTTTTGATGAATTCAAAAAGATGTGTTCGGAATGTTGGGCAGAAAAGTACGGTACGTTAGTTATTGTTAAAGACTTTCCTCTTAATTATGGTCGATACAGAGTAGGATTTGATAAGTACATAAAATTGTAGGCTTATCATGTACGCCATCATTCAGTAACATGATGTCAAAGGACCAAGTTGCCGTTGCTAGTCATAAAAGAAAGATCGCAGAACTTGCTCGAGCTATACGTAAAAAGTATCTTACTTTAAAGTTAGGTCGAACTGCAGAAGATGAATCTATTAGAAAACTTTTCAAACCAATATCTGAACCTCTTAAGCAAATAGCTAAGACTCAGCAGCATCCTTCATTTATTATTAAAAAAGAGGAAAAATTGAAACAGGATGATGATGATGATAATGATGATGATGATGTATTCACACAGAACCCAAACTATCTCAATTTAGAAGACGTGGCTTCAACTGATGAACAAGGTAATATACCGCCGAGACCTGAAACACCACCACTACCTGAAGAAATGCGTCCTGCTGATTTTTCACAAGAAGCAATAGAAGAATACTTAGATCAATATCCCCCAATAAGCCATAATTATTTACAAGATTTTTGGACACAAAACGATAAAATTGATAAAAATTATGGACCTATATATACCGACAACATTGGTTGGATGTTAGGTAAACGCCGAATTAAATTTGATAGAGCGACTGGCCAAATACAGATATTACCTGAGGGGACAAACTTAGCAGGTACATGGTTTCTTGGCACACCTGGGCTGTATCAACTTTTATTCTATAATGACCCAAACTATGCAGATGCAGATTTACAACCCTATAAAAATCTATTGCAAAGTACCGGTGTTCATTTAGATTCGCTTGGACGCCTAAAAGGTTCGACAGGATTTAAATATAATCACATTATTAAGCCTCTCTTTAAAGATGTGCAGAAAAATAAAGGTACAATTGTCACACGATCAACATCTACAAAAATACGTAGTCCACTTAGTCGATCATTAACAAGATCCACTCCCTCAACAACAACAACAACAACAACATCATCAACATCAAAACCGCCAACAGGAAAAGGTATCGGTGATTACTTGACATACAACGAGGAACCAATCGAATACGTGTACTGGGATGATCCCAATGAATTAATCGATCGACTTAAACTCCTTATGGCATCTCAGGAAGCTGGCAATACGTCGCATGATAATGAAATAGTAGCCATCCTCAACGAGCTAAAAGAAGCTAATATAATACAGTAATCTAGTTCCTTGGTCTTTCATTTACACGATGAGTCTTGATAAATTCGGACGTCGCTTTGATAAACAAAAGACACTTCCGTATATGCGTACACCGCCAAAGTTAACACTACCCCATACTTCTGATGGAAATGTTGACTTCAAGAACGTAAAGTTGTGTAATATAAAAGATCCCACAGATAATTCAGATGCGGCAACTAAAAAATACGTAGATACTTCAGTGATTGATTTAAAAAAAATAACAGCAAAAACAGATCAAATAACAGAGTTTATTTCGAGAAATCCGCCTACTTCTGGTAAACATATGGCAACAAAAAAATATGTAGATGACTCTATTGCAAATATAACAACAAGAATAGAACAGGAGTTGGCTACAATTAAGTCTCATACCGATTTGACTCCAATACGGAAAAATATCATTGATTTATCCTCTGAATTACAACTTTTGCAAGGACGCACATCATATATATCATTGAAAACATTCGATCTTGCTAAGCGTATAAAGCCGATGGAACAACAATTTAAAGCGTTAAAACATGATGACGTACGCCAAGGAGAAGCTACAACTAGTTAACGAGCTGCACAAGCCTGCTCGAAAAAATTATCTAAGACGACGTACCATCATTAAAGGCTTAGACGATTTATGGCAGACGGACTTGGCTGAAATGCGACCTTATGCTCATCAAAATAAAAATTTCAAATTAATTCTCGTCGTAATCGATTCTTTTTCCAAGTTTATGTGGACTAGACCGTTAAAGACAAAGACGGGTGAGGAGATAACTCGTGCGTTTTCGGATATCCTCGCACATACGGAACGTACGCCGAAAAATCTACAATCTGATCAAGGTAAAGAATTTTACAATAGTAAATTTCAAACTTTAATGAAGAAGCATGATATTAATCATTATAGTACATATAGCATCAAGAAAGCGGCCATTGCTGAAAGAGCCATAAGGACGTTGAAAAATAAACTTTACAAATACTTTAGCTTAATGGGATCGTATAAATGGATTGATATATTACAAAGCATTACCAATGAATACAATGGAACACGTCATCAAACCATCGGATGTAAACCATCACAAATTAATAAATCCAACGAAAAATGTATCTTAAATCGAAAATATACTCATTTAAAAATCGCGGGCCCGCGTAAGTTTAAAGTTGGTGACATTGTACGCATCAGCAAAACCAAAATGCTATTCGACAAGGGATACGTTCCAAGCTGGACAACGGAATTATTTAAAGTTACTAAATTAATATTACCAACCCTGCAACGTACATGCTCGAAGATATGCAAGGTGCACCGATCAAAGGAGCCTTTTATGACGAAGAATTACAGAAAACAGCCAATCCAGATGTTTATTTAGTTGAAAAAGTTTTACGTCGTAAAGGTAAAAAAATGTACGTCAAATGGCTTGGCCTTGATGCAAAACATAATAGTTGGATTGACAATGATGCGATCGTCTAGGTGTATGGGGTGGGGGGGTTTCTGCTAAAAGTGAGTTCTCAGTCGGTTGCAGTCAGTCAGTCAGTCAGTCAGGCAGCTAGTAAAAAAAAAATGGATACCAGTGGTAGTGGTTCAAGTTGCAGCGAGTTTGACCTCACCACCAGCAGCTCACACGAATCATCTGTAAACTACGACCGTGAGCTGGATGCTATTCTGGAAAGGTACGAAGAAGCGGCCAAGAACGAGGACCATTATCTGCTGTACACGCAGTTTCCAAATGGATCATACCAAATTGGATGCGGTCTAAGCCCAGCGAGATCATTTACTCCTGCTGTAATTGTGTGGAACTCATCACGGTTGAAACTATCTTTCAGTTCCTATGAGTGGGAACAATTAATCACCCAGCTCAATGTGGTAACGGTGAAGGAGACGGAGGAGCAGGAGGAGGAGAAGAACCTTCCTGACAAGTATGATCCTGTCGAAATCGAGTGCGGTGACTATTGCAGAATTCGACGACTAATCTATGATAGTACGAAAATTCTCGAAATAACCAAGCACAACATTAGTTTCTACCTCTCAGAAATGGACGTGAACGCTCTTTTAGAAGCAAATAATGAACTTTTAGTACCGTATATGTCTATGCTAGAAACTGTTGAATTTCCAAGCTATTATTATAATGCGCTTAAGATTGTTCGAGCTAGTTTTAATGATCAAAATTATACGTTTTCAGATGCTATTCAAAAATTGTATACATTTAAGCTCGTAGGCTGTACTTTACAACATATAGCGTTAGGACAACATATATTTTTCTATAGACATAGGATCGCTAATGATCTTGAACGATTTTAATAAAGTTTTGTAAAAATGCATATCTGTCGTTTCATTATGATATACGTCACGTAACGTGACACGTGACGTGACGTGACACGTGACGTACGTGACGTGACACGTGACGCACGTGACGTGACACGTGACGCACGTGACGTGATACGTGACGCACGTGACGTGATACGTGACGCACGTGACGTGCACACTTTGTTCAAAAATACCAAAAAGATGTCTTGATAGCCCGAAGAACCGCGCCACAACATCAGAAGTAATGTTAGTATTATGTGTGTGCGTGTTTTTTTTTTGTTTTTGAACACGCTAAGTTTTGAACTCCAACCACGCACTAACATTGCTTCTGATGTTGCACACCTCTGACGACTCAAGCTATCAGGACATCTTGTTGTTGTGAACTCTTCTTACTAGAAAAATCTAACGAAATCAATAAAACATTTTTTTATAAATATTCATTTATTAAATCTAATTACATACATGTTTGAAAAAAAAAAATATATATATATATAAATGTTAGTACTACATACATGTTTGAAAAAAATATATATATAAATGTTAGTACAATAGATAGAGAGAAACTGGAGGACGGATGAACGCTTTTTATATATTTTTTGTAATTTGTTTGCTGTGATGTTTTTTTAAAACTCAATATCGCTGTCTACATCAGATTCATCAAATCGGATTCGGATGTTATTTCTAGACCTATCATGTAAGGCATCTCTGCAAGATTCCTGGTCTTTTAGTTCAAACACTACGCTTTTAAAGCAGCTGTGACACCAATTATACTTTTTTTGGTATACGTTCAAAATAATGTCATGTGCATCGTGAACCTCGTGAGAATGGTCATAGCAGGCAAATAAACGTTTATTTAAAGTTTTATGTATTTCTTTAAATTTAGATAAACAATTTTTACATACGTGTAGGTAATATTGGTCCAGCCAATATCCACTTGTCCATAGACAGTAACTAGAATAATCTTCAAAAACATAACCCCAATCTGATTTTCCTAATATAGTGTGAATTAAATTTGGATCTATTTCTTTGTGACATCTAATAAAGTTAATTCCTGTATATGAAGAATCAAGATCATTTTGGCTTCTTTAATCATAGCGTGCCATTTATATAAGGAAATTGTTTCAC
>CAVLJG010000004.1:101134595-101250019 GCA_963669975.1 Acanthoscelides obtectus | reverse complement strand
TATAACTAATCCAACGGGCTTCTCTTTTTGGCTTCTAAAACTACTGAAAACCTTCCTTGAAGGTAGTAATTCTGATCAAAATTCGCAATATCTGTCGACAACACGGCTGATTACAGCCGGCGTCCCTCAGGGTTCGGTTCTTGGACCTATCCTTTACTCACTGTACATCCATGACGCCCCTAGCCCAGCCACTGTGAAGTCTATCTCTATGCTGACGATACTGCATTGGTGCTCAGTCGTGGTCTGGTGACCTAGTCCATGACAGGCTACAAAGTGCGGTAGAGGAAGTATTAGATTGGGTGGATCGGTGGCTAATTAAAATTAACCATTCGAAAACGCAGGCCATCTACTGTAAGGTGGTCGTAAGACCAGCAATGACTTACGCATGTGCGGCCTGGTGTTTTATTGTTAAATCACACATGCGAAATCTGCGGGTTCTGCAAAGCTGGTCGTTGCGCACTATTGCTGACGCCCCATGGTATGTCTCTAACGAAACTCTACATAGAGACCTGGATGTCCTTTACCTAAAGGACTACATTAGGCAACAGGCGCAGCGGCGCTATAGCCTAGCGGAATCGCACAGCAACCCTCTGTTGCGTGAGTCAGTGGACTACACAGTCGAGCAAGTTCGCAAGCACAAAACGCCGCGGCTCGTAATCAAAATTAATCGTGAACTTAGAACAACCAAAATCGGAGCATTTTGACAAAATCTTAGAAAAAATAGAATATTTAATATTTAACAATGCCTAAACGCTGCCTATCCTAAAGATTCACCTCTTCCCCTTTGCTTCCGTTCTTCCTTCTCTCCTTTCCTTCCCTTTTTTCCTTAAAATTGTCTGGTGTCTGGAATTACCAGACCTGACAGACTTACAAACTGACACTGCGACTCAAGAGCTAACGATGACTTGACGAAGAATAGGGACATTCTTGAAAACAGGGAGCATTTGATTGATGGAAATTGGGTGTCGTTCTATTACATTTTGGGGAACTGTTTTGCTTAACACAGATAGAAGATAGCTCCTCGAGCCGCTCTAAAGGAGAAAAAAGTGCGGAAGTCTCTCCATGATCATCAGTCTCATATCTGAAAACGAAATTAACTTTGTTATGAAGCAATTAGGGATATGAAGATTTTGCCAAAGATGGCTGAATTTACAAACTTATTTGATTAACATTAAAAAAATGTCAGACAGTGTTAGAAATGTAATACGACACTTTCTACTAATTATTGTATGTTATTGTCTCATTTTCAAGAATGGACCCTCACCTGTATGTGCCGTTCGCTCTTACAAACGGGTTACAAAACCCGGCATGTAGTTATGAATCTCGCAATAATGTATATGTTTTAAGCAGCATAATTTTGTTGGTTGTTTAGCGGTCTATCAAGTAAGAAGCTCCCTTATTATTGAGACATTTAAAAGTTATATATAACTAATTATTTGATATGGTAAATACTAAAAGCTAATAAATGAATAAAATGAAACAGACATTTCTTCAAACAAGCTTCTAATGTATGTTCTAAATGTTTTTAGCTAAAAATTCATTGTCATTAATTTTAATAAACACAAAATAATATCATGTTGCCTTTGGGAACAAAAGTTTGCTCACTTACTTTGCTGACAGTTGACATTTATTTATTTTGAACGTTTTGTTTTGGGATATCGCATAAATTAGAAACAAGAAAAAGTATCTACAAGTTGGTTGGGCGGATACCCAAACCTGAAATCTGTCGAATATTCCAGAATAAAAACATTTAACGCAGGACCTTTTATCGAATAGTAGCGGAATACATTTACTGCACAGGGGTTAGAGCGATTGGTGAGATGAGCAAAACATCAGGTTTGAAATGCCAACAACGAGGCTGGCTCGTCAATACAGATCTTCTAAAGGAGGCACGTAGAGGAATACCCTGGCAATGTTAGATACAAAAACAAAGCGAAATTTGAAGATTAAATTTTTTTCAGGTGCGCAATTCTCAACAGAGGTGTATAACAATTCTTTGTGGGTGAATTTTTGAATAGTCGGAGCTATACTGACAACTGCCTTTCCAAATTGCTTCAGTTTCTCTACGAACATCATGCCAATGACCATTTCATGATCTGGCTAGACCTAGCATCATGCCATTACTCAAGAGATACCCAAAACTGGCGTCGACAACACAACATACCCTTTGTTCCCAAAACGGCAATCCCACAAACTTGCCGCAGGCTTGCCCATTAGAAGATTTTTTGGCTTTACTGTCTAGGAGGTTTATCATGGAGGCTGGAAAACCCAAGACGAAGAACAATTAAGACGGCGAATTTACTAGGTACTGTGAGAAGTTGACCTGAATTCCGTCCAGGACCTCATGAGATACATTCGAAGAAAGTTGTGTGTCTAGTAGAGTAGATTGGGTTACTCCACATGATTCCATAGTATCGTTTAGTCAAGTAATGAGTTGTAATTTATGATAACTAGTTCGTGTTCAAATAAATTTCTTCATTAAAAAAATCCGATAAATATTTCGTGTCAAAACTTTGGGAACGTACGTTACTTAGATGTTCATAAAGTGAAACGCAAATTAAAAAATACCGTTTTTAATATTTAAACTCCTCCATCCGAAGTTTCAAATAAAAACTTATTACGTTTTGACAGTAGGATGGAAGTGGGATTTAACACGCTTTTATTTGAAAACTTGTGGAGGAGCTTAATTAACGCTTAAATTATTCCAGTCGGGAATATATATTTTACGAACAGCTAAAGGAAGGCATGTTTAAAAAAATATTATTCTTTCATTTTATTGATTTTAATTACAGGTGGACGAATATTCTAAGCATCGTTAGCGTTAATGTGATAGTGGAAATTATTTTGCCTTGGCAGCAGATCAACAAGGAAGGCGGGAGATGTTAAATAAGTTAGGAAGTTATGGAAACCTTGCCATCAAAGGCTTTGAATTTGATACAAAATTAAGATCACAAAGCGAAGCTTGATGGCAAAATATGAAGAAATCCCCAAAACATCTTTAGCTCAATCCTAAGTACTATTTTTTTGAATGTTGGCACTCCAATAGATAATAAAACTTAACTGTAAAACCCAAAGAGGCCCCATCAAACCGTTTTGTTAATATATTGATAAGCACCATTCATTGTTTTATTGTACATTGTCAGACATTTCAATATTGAGCTTGAAGCTTTTTAATTTTGATGAAATCCAAAAAAGCTAAAACATCCAGCCCTGGACTTTTCAACCGCACGACTTGATTCACGTTGTTACTAGGTAATTTTGGTACTGTGCATTTCATCAAAATCAGTTTGATAATGCCTGAGTGATGTTATATTAAATATTTGGCGTATTTTTATAAATCTGTTTAAAAAAGAATTTAGTACTTTTTCATTCTTCGATATGAAAAGCCCTCGGCCAAACTAATGAATCCGAATAGATTAGAAAGAGCCAAGCTTATATCTTTACATTGCATTGTTTATAGATAAGTTCACGTAGGTTATGACTAATTTGATAATCATTGCCTACCACAATGACAACGTTGTATCATCAATATAATAATACTCACCGATGGAAAGATATTTCTTCCTTTGGCTTATGTCACTATTTCCAAATTATGCAAGAAGTATCAAGTTCCGATTTCGCCTAACAGTACAATTTTCTGCAAACACTCGCATTTTGAATACATAACACTAAAAATACGAATTTAATGACGTATATTAAGATTTCTTATAGTATGCACTATCATCCAGACTACAGTATGATATTTTGAAGGCAAACAAAGTGTAGGCTTGTTCCTTAAACCTAGCCTGAATTCATTAGTTGATACGTTGATACTATATACCTAACATGTTTATTCAAGTCGGGTAAACACTGTATACAGGGTGTCCGCAAAGTTGGGGTTTTCCTTTTCAGAAACAACTACCGTTGAAATAACAAAGGTAATGTGTAGTGAAACGAGGGCGACCAAGTAAAAAAAAAAGGAAAAAGTACTCACTCTCCAGTTGACGAGAAGGGCTAAGTACGTCTCTGCCCGAAATCATACCGCTCCAACAGAAAATGAAATCAGCTGAAGCGCTACCGAGCAGACGCAGAAACCACATTGATTGTCTTACACTTAATGGCACATCTTCTAACAAGGAAGGCAAAATGTTGCGTGAAAAGTCTAGGTATTGCATTCCGTCCAATCGATTTGGGAGAATAAATGGTCCAATGAGCATACCGTTCACCATGCCAGCCCAAACATTCACCGAAAATGTTTGTTGAAAATGACCAAACATGAGTGTTGCGAAAGTTATACACCCCATTACGCGTGAACGTAGATTCGTCTGTCACCAATATGCACTTCAAAAAGTCCGGATTATCGTCATGTTGATGCAACAACCACTCACAAAACCGCACTCTTGCTGGAAAATCGTCAGGTTGAAGGGCTTTTACACGTTGGACGTGAAACGGATACAGCCCCTCTTCACGCAGCGTTTGCCACACTTCAGTTGTTGATACTTGCACTTCTCTAGCCACGTCTCTAGTGCTTGTTGTTTTTTGAAACGCAATCGATTATACGAGTTCGTTTACCTCTACACGCGTGACTGTAACCGTCGGTTGAAGGTTGCATACTTACCTGACACACTGACCCCGACCAGTTCTGCCGTCGGGTTGAGACCTTGTCCAGTCAGATATTTTTGATGTTGCAGAGCCCTTTATCTCGGTTCACTTAAGACGTTGGTGTATATAGTACTAAGAAAAATTGCTTATGTTTTCAAAATCTACACGTCGTGTAAAGGAAAACCCCAACTTTGCGGACACCCTGTGGTAACAGTCACGTCTCCGAACAAATGTATTCTCAGTGTGTGAATAACTAGCAACGCCAGTGCGTTATACGAGCCTCTTCCCACTTCAGTTGGCCCACTTCAAGATTTGTACCAAAATATGCCTTTATAAAAGTCGTAAAAAACACTTATTTGAAATCACTTAGACCTATAACTAATAGAAAATCTGAACAAATAAACAATGTGCGAATAAATGCGCTAAGTTAACAAAGCAACAACTGAAAGATTACCATTGGGTAACATCACCTTTATTTTTATTACGGCTGAAATTCTTTGAGGCATATTGTTAACCATGTTTTGGCAGAAAATTGGTGTAAAACAATCCCATATTTCTTGAAGTTCGGTGATTGTACGAGCAGGATGTTGTCGTAGAACCTTTTTCATCTCGTGCCACAAAGTTTCAATAGGTGACAGATCTGGACTGCTAGAAACCCATTTCAAAAGTGGTACATTATTTTCTTCCATCCATTTTATAGACTTTTTTGAGGTATGGCACGCTGCACCATCTTGCTGAAATACAAAATCTTGGCCGGATGTCAAACATTCTTCCATCACTGGTAAAAGCGATTCTTCTAAAATTTCCAAATATTTGTTTGTATCCACATTTCACGACATACTGCCCCAGACCATAATGGATGCTGGAAATTTCACTTTTCTCTTCAGAGAGTCAACATGGAATGCTTCATTTTTTTTGCGACTGTCCCCAACACAAACTTCGAATCGGGCCCCATCACTTCATTGTATTGCACACCGTTGTTGAGGTGTCCATTGTCTACGTTCTTTAGCTCATCTAAGCCGATTTTTCTTTTTCAGTAGAGTTAATAGTGGCTTTTCTTTGGTCTATAAACAAGTTGTGCAATTTTAGGGTCTTACTTCACTTTTTTTTATAAGAAAACTTACCTTGCAAGTGCTAAATCCCAGTTTGTGGGCCTCTCTATGAGTTGTGGACCTCGAAATTCTCCTTCCAACAGCGTCACTCCACAGAGCACTTAATTGTAAATAATTGGCACGCCTGTTTTTCACGATTATACTTCTTAATGCTCTTCGGTCGGCATTTGTGATATTACTTTTTCTCATATATCGTGGCTTAATATTAACTGAACCAGTTACGTTATATCTTCCAACAATATTTCTCACACTGTACCGCGATAAGTCTAACAAAGTTGCAATTTCTGAGTTTGATTTCCCAGAATTAGAAAAATTTATTATCAGTAACCGAATTTTCTCACTAATAACCTTTTCTCTACCCATTTTGAAAACCTTAACTACCCAAAACTATTTCAAACGTATTCTGATAGCTGTGATTAATAAAAACAATGGTCATGGCTTTTATTTTTCACAGCCACCTATGCGTTATAGACTTATTTTGCATTGAAAAGAAAATAGGTTGATATGCTGTAATTGCAACATGTGTTATTTTTATGCTGCAAATTTGATTAGGGAGTGAAAGTTGGTGTCTTCTACTACATATTATCAAAATATTCATTGTTAATATTTTAAACCTATAACACCCTGCTACATTTTTATTATTTAATAAATAATAAACTAAGATTTCAATAGTTGGACCAACTGAAATGGGAAGGGGCTCGTATTATCAGATTCCTGCCCCAGACTGACCGATTTTCCGGTGTAACATGTTGGCATTCATTATATAAATCCGGTAAACGTTCCGTAGTGGATAAGGGCTAAGTGGGCTAAGGGTTTGACGGTAGCTGTGCATCGAGTGAATGACGGATTAATGGCTTAATTACAATGCCGCCATCATCAGTAGCAGAGCTGTCGAACGTGTACGTGGCTTTTTCTTTTCGGCAACGGAATCGAAATCGAAATGGATTTGCTGCGTACATAGAGGACGATGTATTTGGTTAATGTGATGCAGTGCTGTTTGAGGACGTAATCCGTGAGTTTAGCTTTACCGCTACCAAATACTCTCGGTGCTCAAACATCAATAAATTGAGGCTCAGTTGAAGTAAGACTAGATGAGCCCACCGTTATGGTCGAGAGCAGTTATAATATTAATAATAATATATATTAGTTCAAGGGGCATCAAAAGATGATAGACACATCCGCTTTATTTTAAAATGTGTATAGTAACGCATGTTTGTTTTTCGCATAAAAATAAAAGTTATCTTCCAGAATGGTCCTTTAATCATATCTGCAAAGAAAAAACACGTATATTTTGCTAGTAAATGCTCTTTGAACGAATCCTGTACATAGCTCAATAAACTAGTGATGGCCAGAAAACAGATGTTTTGGGATAACCCATTAGAAATTCCCAAAAAACTACTTGACCATATCCTCCTATTTTGCTGACGTTATTAAGAAGTATGAATCGTACTGCATTTTGCCTCGTTTTTGGGCCATAACATTTTGCTACTAGTCCGACCTTTTCACGTGTGGTCTCTTTTTGTAGGTCTCATACCTTAAAATCTTATATTAAAAGTTTTTTCGTTTCCGTCAAACACGTTTTCTCATTGTTTGTTGTCACATGAAGTTTTCCCACAAAAATCGGTATACCCATTTTATGCGTCCATGTTTAAAATACCCCCTTGGAAAACTTGCACCAATAAAACCCGAATTTACAATTATTTCGGAAATTTGCTAAGATGATTAGGCTAATGACAAAATATTATCCATAACAATATTACGCTTTTCTTGAAACTTGCCACATATTTTGAATGAAGCAGTAATTAGTTGTCTTGTCTTAGTATAGACGGCGCTTTTTTATTCCTTATACTTACATTGTGTATATCCTTTCTTCGAATGACAAGTTCTTTCAGATATAATGCGGTACTAAACTTGATGTCCTTCAATAAAAGGCAACTAAAGTGAAAAAAGCACGTCGCTTGCAAAATTTTAAGACTAACTCGGGAGCCATTTTTAGTTTGCTCTTAAGTTGTCTTTATTTGGGTAAAAGGCCATATTGGCATACAAGTAATGGAAAGGCTGACATTGCTGCAACATCAGCCATTATTTGAAGACCTAGAGAAAAACTACCTTTGTACAGAGACTTACTTAGTTTATACAAGACAAACGTAATTTCAATCATAAAAATATTTGTATATAAATCTCTCAACAAAGCAACAGCAACTATTCTTTGCTACATGAAACCCTTTCCACATGTGTACCACATATTTTCAATTTTAACATCATTAAAGAGGGTTCTGCTACATTAACCAGCATAAAAGTTAACCATGGAAATTTCCCAGCACACCTTGTAAGGTAGACGCACAAGTACTTGTTCCTGTCATGCAGTAGGTTCAAGAGTGCTACCTACAGATAAGATCGTATCACTTATAATCCAAACTTACACTGAATATTAATACATTAATAGCATCAGAGAATAGAGAGGACTATCGTGCACTATCAGACTTTTGCACAGAAAATGGACCCAGGATTTAATTTTAGTTTCATAGGTCTTTGTGGCCAAGAGACTTGCGCTTGATGCCAACTCTTCAAAAGAAAAGCTGGAAAAGACTCGATTGCTCTGTAAACAACTAACTAGTTTCCTTACGGAATGGATGGATTCTATCAAGTATAAATAGATATCGAAGATATGCATTTTGTATTTTCTGATTGCGATGTTTATTATTATGAATGTCGTGAGTCATAAAAAAACGGTGTCGGTCAAAGTGAACTTGTCGCTAGTTAACAGTACATCACAATACGTTCATAGCTGCTTTAGTTTGAAGATATTTGACATTCCTTATTGAAGTGACTATTAAACGATTATGTATTGTTCATTATAAGGAGAAGTTTTTTCACCTACTGTTGGTATTTTACACTGTGTCCATTTAATACCAATGTCTGAAAGCATTATAATCCAGAGGCGTAAGGGGTCTGTCATCTTTATCTAAAGGGATGAGGATGAAGAACAGCTTGGTAAACCAATGTTAGGTTGAGATCTTCAGATTGAGCACTAGACAGCTCTGTCTGGTTACAGAGACAAACTGCGAAAACGTTCATTCCAATCTTCATACTTTTCTTTCCTACACCACTGACGAGAAGGATTGTGATCGCGAAACATTTCGAAAATAAGTTATTGCGTTTTTTGGATATTACGAATAAATTACGTCACTCATTCCCGTCGGTCTGTCGATCTATGCGTCTGTCTCTTTGTCTGTCTCTTCGCTAATCCTCAGCCTGCCTATAACTCGAAAAGTAATCGCTCAAACTTCGTTTCTTGTAGGGGTAAATATTTGGGAGTTGCTAGTTTTTGACGTTAGTATGTATTTCATTCACCGGTTATTCTACGCACCTATCAGAAATATTTCACACATCATGGATATCACTGTACATTTGCTCTTAAAACTTTGAGATCCGACCGACATAGATGCGTTTCGCAGTGGGTGGTAGCAGACGTACTACCGTGGATGACGACTATGCGTGGAGGCTAGTCATAACAACGTTCATGGGCGCCCGCTGAAATTTTTCTCAAGCGAAAGTTGAGTTGAATTTAGTGAAAGTGTACCTATCTCAAAACTTTTTGAATATTTTACCAAGGGAGACCGACACGGCTGTTATGTAAAAAACCTGAAACACTTAAAAAACCGACGGAGTGTGGTCTTGCAGACTAGGTAGTTTTTAGTGTGCAAATAGTTTATTCCACGTTTGCTCGCTATAAAAAAAACTGACGAAATCTCACTTTTCAAGATACGCAATACCATGCGGAGCATACAAGTTTCCAAAATTGTACTCAACATAATGCTAAATATGCATTCTCGGGGTGGCCATGGTATCCCCGGGCGCCCTTGCACACCTTGCTGGCGCCCAACGTCCATGAAATGTGAATAGTGGCTACTTTGACAGGCAGCAGGTAGCAAATAGTACTCATTAAAGTGTAAAGCCCAGTATTTTAGATATTTTTGTGATGACGTCATCTATTTTCAGACAGCACAGTTTCGACACCGTGCCAGATACTTCTAAAAATTAAGAGATTAGGATTTAACTTTGGTAATATAAATGCTAAAATTTACATATGTTACTTGGGAAATTATCAATCTATGATAGCCCCAGTAGCCAGAGAGTCTTAATGGTTTTAGATTGTGTCAGACACATTGCAAGACTGCTGTTTGTCGCTGCTGCACGACGACACGCAAGTCGTTTCCCAATCAATTTCAAATATTCCAATTCGTCAAGTAGCTACTAAACTGATTGTATAGATAAATGCAACCAACAACAATGATTCCAGCTATAAAATTACCTCTGCACTAATAGTAACCAAAAATTGTTGTATAGGCGAAAAATTAAAGCTTCCGCCTTTTGTTGGGTACTTCGACAAAATTTAAGCATGGAGGACTCTTTTTACTTTTTTATTCTCTCTAGCTTTCAATGGTCTTTGCCATCATCATCTGGAGCTGCAATCACATTGATAACAGTAGCAACAATAGTGTCAAGTGAATTTAAATTAACTTACAGTAATATGTGAGGATGTTGCTAATTGTTATTTACGTTAAGGATGAGGGAAACACCCAGTAACATGGTGAAAGCTGGATAGACGGTACAATGGTCAAAATAATATAAAATACACACAGCTGTATGACAACAACAACTTAAAAACAGATTGAAAAAATTTCTTTTAGAAAATGAAAGTTAAGCATTACATCGTGAAGCCACTTGATGATTGCAAAAAATGGTGGGCATGGAATAATGAGTCAGATGAACCTTTTGACAGATGGCCGAAGTTTAGCAGTGTCTGTGTAGAATGATGGAACGAAAATTGTTTAGTGGGCGTGTGCTTCGTTGCCAAATCACTTCAGATGGTGTGATTTTCAATATGTGTTGGGTAAGAATTTGTCAAACCGACCAGAGGCAGTTGAATTAACTATATTTTATTAGATGGGCAATTAAATTAACAGTTATTATTTAATTATGAGGAAAAAGTTATTAAAATTTGAATGGAATGGAGTTTATTGGTGGACTAGACCAAGAAACAGATTCCAATTATGGTTGTGAAGAGTCAAAGTTTGGAGAGATGTGTAAGTGCTCCAATTTTTCACAGTTTAGCAAATATGAGTAAATGACACTCAGTTGCTTAACATTTGTCTTCTTATTGATACAGTTGTCATTCATGAAAATGTGGGACATTTCCAGGAATAAACGTTTGTATAGGTGATTTTCTTTATCGAGAACTTTGATACTTGTGTTGTGGACTTCGTGTGTGGTTTTTTCCTCTCCATCTTCGTTTCCTCAGGTTACACCCGTATCCGGATGTATGGGCATGTGTATCTAGTTTGTAGTTACATATGTGCATTCATTTACGACCTGATGAAGCCAACCAGCAGAAATACGTATCTCTCGGGTTACCTATCCTATTTTCTGCTCGAACCCACGTTCCTTCTTTTTGCGGATTTTGCCCATTATTTTTCTACTTTTTTGTTATATATATCCGATTGTATCCCCAAAATTGCTTCTCGTTGATTAATTTTTAATATGTTCGTGTGTATTGACTTATAGTGTTAACACATAACGATGGTATCTGTCGTTATCCGATTGGTTTTATATTTGTAACAAGTGCTCTCGTCTCCATGTTCGTTTTGAAAACCATTTGGCTGCAACCTCAACGACGAATCCTGATGAAGGCTCCATAGAGAATCGCTGAAAGCTTGATATTATCGTCAAAAGAGATAACTAAAGCCTAAAAGGTTGCCAATTTCCCAATTAAAAATTAATTGTATATATATATATATACATTGGTTGGTTCGATTTGGATATATAGCCGTTCTAGCTTTTCGCAATTCAACAGGTAGGAATAAATGACACTGAGCTGCTTAACATCAGCCTTTTTATTCATGCAATGGTCTGTCGTGAAAATGTGGGACATTTCTAAAAATAAACGTTTTGAGAGTCTTTCTTCTTTATCAAGAACCTCAAACTGTCATAACTCATAGATTGACCTGTGTTGTTGATATGAGATGCCAAAGCAAATCTCTCTGGATGTCCTATTTTCTTTGCTAGTATCACAATTGTGTTTTCAAAATCCTGACGAAGGCTCCATAATAGACAGCTCGATTTTATCGTCAAAAGAGTCAATTTAAGCCTAAAAATTTGCCAATTTCCCAATTAACAATTAATTGTATTTTGTGCCCAACTAGTCGTTGGCTTTGGCAATGACTACTGCTCACACACCAATACTTTGTTATGGAACAAGATATGCACGAATAGCTTAAATTTACCACCGCCGCATCCTTGCCCGGTTCAAATATTGATGTTCCCTACATTTTTTTGGGAGATGGAGCCTCTGCACTTTCAGAACACTTAATGAAGCCCTATGCTGGTCAGCACAACATAGGATCAAAAAAACGTGAATTTAACAAGAGATTATCTTCAGCTCGAGTGGTGGTGGAAAGTACTTTTGGTATGATGACTGCCCGATTTAGAGTGTTTAGAAAGCCGATTCCATTACAACCAGAAACAGCTACCCTTATAACAATGACTTGTATATTACTACATAATTTCTTGAGACGAAGCTCCACTTCTTCGTGTATCTATACACCACCCAGATTTATTGACATTTATGATGATGATTCAGTACTTATACAACCTGGATCATGAAGGAAAGAACAAGAAAAAAACTTGTGCTATCCGTAACTTGAGGAACGTAGCTCGGCGATCACCAAAAGATGCCACAGAAATAAGAAACGAATTCACCAAATATCTAAGTAATGTTTAAGTACTTTATTAATAAAACATATAACTCACTTCTGTCAAAGGTTGATCTCACTCATTATTCCATGACCACCATTTTCTGCAATCATCAAGTGGCTTCACGACGTAATGCTCTAATGTTTTCTAAATAATTTTTAATCTGTCTTTAACTTGTCTTGTCATATTTTATATAATTTTAACCATTGTACCATGTATCCAGCTCTCACCATGTTACTGGACGTTTCCCTCATACTATACGAAAACAACAATTAACAACATCCTCACATACTACTGTAAGTCAATTCAATTTAAGTTCATTTTACACTTTGTTGCTACTGTTATCATTGTAATTGCAGCTCCTGATGATGATGGCAAAGTCCATTGAAAGTTAGAGAGAATTAAAAAAAGTATAAGAGTCCTCTTTGCTTAAATTTTGTCGAAGTACCCAACAAAAGGCGGAAGCTTTAATTTTTCACCTAACTGGTCTAGACGACAATGACCACGTCTCAAGTTATATACGTATATATATATATATATATAAGTAATATTCAAACGGATTCAGCGGAGTATAAATATTGCAAAGAGGAAAGTTACATACACTCTTGACTCCTATTCCGCGGAAGCGATTTCAATATGATATCGTGATTTGGATCAATATAAAACACATCCTTTACACCATATCTGCCGCATCGCGAATTTGAATAAATATTGACTTGCACTCGGAGAGAAGTACAGAATACAGTATTTCCAGTTCCCGAACAGGAAACAAGGGAATAGCAGATCAGAATCGAACGTTCAACAGTAGATCTCTACCGTCACTATCACATAGAAGTCGGGGAGGAATTTTCAAAAATTTGGAACATCACTATCTGTTTAGCTACTTTCAAATTTGTGGCAAATTGCAAATTGCGTCGTAGCGTCACACTTGTAATAGGTATGTATTAGCGTCTTGTAACAGAGCAATAATAAAATCATCACGAGAATATTTAGCTTAATGGCTTTATCAGCAAGGAGACTCTGTAGCAACAGCGTCTTAGTGTCAATGCTCTTACCTCTCAGCATATACAGCTTTTCCTCCTTCTTCCGGCCTCGCCAAAATGAAACCTTATTTAAACCAACAACCTGAGGCAAAAGAAAACACGGTTGCACTTAGCTGCACTAAATTTTTATCTCCAGCCACGAGCGGAATCTTAATTATATCTAGTTCTAAATGGAAAACTAAAAGCTTTTTAATTTTGCAACTCGTTCAAGGCATATAAACTTATTTTTTTAGCGCCAGACGTGGTATACTGTTGTGCTTTTTTCGAGGGTTTTTCATCAATTCGTCGTCCAAGCCAATCTTAGACAAAATCCTATTTGTTGGCATGTTTCTGTTCGGATATCATATACAGGGTGTTCGTTTGACGACCCATCTACCGAAAACCACTGATTAAAAGGAAAAACGCCGAGACACGTCAAAAGATTTGTCAAGGGGGACAACTTCTTAATAAAAAACTACTTCACCCCCTTCCACCCTCGGCCCCCCAGAGTCATTTCCTTAAAAATTTTAAATGACAAGGCATATCGAGTAATAGCTTGTTTAAAAGGTCTTCCAAAGTCCTTCATTTGGCGTTTAATTTTTTGAAAGCAGTCGATTCGTTTTTGAGCAAATTAGGAAAATCTTTATTTCTCTTAATTTGTTCAGATAGTAAACAGAAACACATGAAAATACCTACCACTTTTTATTTCAATAAGTGTTCAAACTGTTGCCCGTTAGGATTTGCTAAATCTACAATTTGTTTTAACTAGGAACTACCAACATGAACAGTAATTCGGAAGATTAGACGTGACATCGACCAAATAACAAC
Organism: Acanthoscelides obtectus; assembly: GCA_963669975.1. Lineage (NCBI taxonomy): Eukaryota > Metazoa > Arthropoda > Insecta > Coleoptera > Chrysomelidae > Acanthoscelides > Acanthoscelides obtectus. The sequence continues at coordinate 101,235,720 of CAVLJG010000004.1, read as the reverse complement.
CCGATTTTTTCTCCGCATTCTTTCCATCTACACAGATATTCTGAGAGAACTGTATTTATTATTATACCTGTTTAGTTCTTTGTTGCTAAGAGAAAGAGAGAATTCAGTTTGATTTTGGTTATCTTTCTGACAGCCTTGGGATAGTAAAAATTAATTCTTTGATTCAGAGAGTGGAAATGATTCTAATTTATAATGCCAAAAATCAATGTGCTCAGCAAGCCAGACATCCGGGAAGATAACTTCGCATAGGTACGTTTTGGACCTTGCTTCTAAATTTACTCAAACTGCAGCTCAGAAGTATAAACCATATCAATTATTGAGGACGATGATCCCACACACTCTACGCGATATACTAAAATAGGTATACCCAAAAGTATTTAAAATTTAAATTCCCTCACATTAGCACATTTTTTCAAGGCTAGCATGTTATTTCGCTAATCTTGTAATAATTTTAAAAAATTCGCCGGGTAATGTTCAAATTACTAGGTCATTATATTATGAACATTACGAAATCTTACATTGGAATTTTTTAACCAATGACTGTTGTCTGTTGAGTTTAAAACTAGTACAATGGTTCTTCTGGTTGAATTTCTAGCAAGATTAACAAACTTTATATAGTGCTCTTCTTTATTTTTGAATGGCCTTTCTCACGAAGTGTTCTAACTGACAAATACCAAAAATTGAGATAACTCGCATATAGGTGTATTATTCCATGCTAGTTTATCTGACGAAGAAGCATAACTATATATCTATTAGTGTCTATTAGCCCCCGGGTGTCTTATCTGCAAAGGTAAATTTATGATTCCCACGAAGAGACCTAAATGAAGATGTCCCTTAGTGTCCAATAGTCCTTGTTAGTATACGCTCCTCGGTGGTGGAATCTTGGCCAAAGTGAGAGAGAATCTGCTCACAGTGCAATTCATACTGCGATAACGGGAGTTGGAGATCTTTTTGAACCCTCATAACTCTATCCGGTTTTTAGATTCGCCAGAAAACGTCAACCTTATTTAGTAATTCCCAATGAATTTTTTGACTTCAAGAAACTTTCAAAAGATTTAAGAATATTGTCCACACGCCAAGCTGAGGAGGGGCAAAATATTAAACGGAGTTTATTGTAATAAAAGACACGCCCACCAAAATATTTTTTAAGTCTAGCAACCACCATACTAGTTATGATAGTATTGAGTTAAAAAGGCTGATGAGAAATAGTAATAATATAAATGATATTAAACTAGAACAACTTAAAAATAACAGAAAAGAAGTACTCCGACTTAATTTCGTTATGTAAAATCCGAAAAACGCCAGTTAGTTGTACGCTTACCAGAATTCCAAAACTTTTACAAAATTTGGCCCATGAAACGGAATGAATTATTGATAATTTTGTTTTTTTTGTGTTTCACAATACATCAACATTTGCTGGCAATATGTTAAAATATAATATTTAAGTCAGTTGCTTTTCTTTTAGTTTTCATTTCAATAAAAATTGGTTTGACGTTTTGAGTTGTTTTCTTCATCTAATCACGTCATATTTTTGTCATAATCTACATCAATTTCAGGCATTGACATTGAGGAAAATATTTTAGGGGGTAGCCAAACTTCAAAAGTCGATCTGAACTTTTTTATTTAAACTTCGCTGTCAGCAGACCAACGATTACTTAAACAATTTAACAATCAACAAATTTTCTGATATAATCGCCCCCTTGGCTGGAAATATGATTCTTTTCTTATAAGTAAATGAAACATTAATGAAAATATATTTTAGCTCTGTCTGACAAAAATCTTCTGAAAATTCTCACGAAGTGACCTACGTGCGTTTTCCATTTTTTCCAAAATAGCTTGATAAGCTACCGCAAATATTGAAACGGCATATGATTCACAATGAAGATAGGCTAATACACGTGAATTTTCAATTCGGAATATCTAAACTTTACATACAATGCTCAATCAACAACACGCTGATTTCGTTTTCTTGCTCTCCTGTAAAATTCACTAACCGTTGGTTAGGACACTTCGTGAGAAACCCGTCGAAGTGCGCAAGCGCGAAACCGCAATCTTGACTTTTTTAACGGAACGGAACATTTCGAATATCCTGATGACTACATATTTATGACCCGAGACTATAAAATTAGGTACTATCATTCACAATGGTCGACTGGGAGGATGTCGAAGTTGATCATTTTTGCAAAAAAATGTGATCGTCGGAGAGTTTTGGATGAAGCCGCTCAAGCTGAAATTTTGGGTCATTTTGGAATAAATCCTAATACTTCATTAGGCGAAATTGTTGCTGCGACAAGTATTTCCTTAGGTTACTAAACTCCATAAATTTCATACATTCTAAACGAAAATATTGCAAGAGTTAACTGGAGATGATTTCGATAGGTGAGTTGAGCTTTTGATCAAATGACTGCAGCGATTAGTGATAATACCATTCCAGTGATGAATGCACATTTTATCTGAATGGATTTGTTAATAAGCATAACATAAATAAGTATATATTGGAGCAATGGAAATCCTCAAGGTTTTTAAGAGGGGCATACTAAAATTAATGTAATGGCATGCAATTTACGGTACTAAAGGATTGATTGGACCATCGTTGATGATTTTCGGCTGCCGCTAATTTTGTAGACACGGTATTAATAATAGTAATATTAATTCATTCATCCTGTGGATGACAAAGTGATATAGGATAAGTAGAATGAATATTAGTATACACAGAATTTCCTACATACATAAATAACATTCAAAGCATCAAATAAAAACACGAAGTGTATAAACATGAAAACGAATTAAAATAACAAATTAACAAATTAAAATTGGACAATACATTAAGACAATTAGAAAAGACTATCACTCATTAAAAACTCTTATATAGAGTAGAAAGCTTTATCAAGTAAAATTTGCCTGATTCTTTTTTTAAATAATATCAGCGGTAGTGATTTACAGTCAATGGGTAGTTTGTTGAAGAGTTTTATTGCCATGTATTTGGCACTCTCCTCCGTTCTTGACATCCTATGTACCGGCAAGTCCAATACATCTCTGTTTCTGGTATTATAAATTCCAGAATTTATAGAACTACAATTGTCCAGGTGAGTTTTGACGTAAATCAATATATTCATTATATATACTGAAGGAAGAGTTAATATCTTCAAAGCGGTGAATAGATCCCTGCAATTAAAGCGCCTTCCCATCTTTGCAATAGTTCTAATAGCTCTTTTTTGTAATATAAGAAGCCTTTGTAGTGGATGAGGCTCCCCACGCTTCTATTCCATAAGTCAGAGTAGAATGGATATGTGCATGGTAAAACATTAACAATATCCACTTATCAACGATAAAACTCAGCTGGTACATGCAAAAGCAAAGATTTCTCTATATGCGTATCCCATTTGCAGTTTTGCGATATGTGTATTCCTAAAATTTTTATAGTTTCTGCTTATTCCATGGATCTACCGCTTGATTTTATAGGGAGACTACGATCCATGTGCATATTAGAGTACATACATCTCAGGAACACTGTCTTTTTGTGGTTTAAGGCCAGGCCGTTATTAATGAACCATTGCTCTGCACCAGCTAAGCTTGAGTTGGCATTTCTTATCACTGACTCCAGGTGTCTTCCATTAATAAGTAATAAGGTATCATCAGCATACATTACCGAGGATTTGGAGAGACAGTCATTGACAGATCTTATGTATACAGGGTGTTTCAGTTTATTGTTGCATAACTTTAAGATTCGATAGAACTTTTAAAATTAATGCATAAAGTCTATATAAACATGTGTCGAAAAATGCGTGGCTTCCGAAATACAGGGTGTTTAAATTTACTTTCTAAAATAGTTTTTTTTAAATATTTCGAACAATATTTGATGTATAACAGTGAAAATTAGTATACAAGGGTTTTTTGGTACGACAAAACGAACCATGGGCATAGTTTTACTGCAGCCGCTAGAGGGCGCTCTCTACTGTACCTGTAGTGTATTAAAATTTTTTCTTATTGCAATTTTTTGCTTTTTGAATAAAAAAACTGATTCATCGCACATTTCTGCATAAAACAGCTCTCCCGTGAGTTTTCGTTATAGTTAGCCGTTTTTGAGATATTTCGATGTTTAAGGTTCGATGCATTTTTAATTATTTATGGGAAAATAATATTTTTTTTACATTTTCGATTTGGGCATTACAAGTAATTAAGATGATCGTTTAGATTGTGTTTTTAAACACTGCAATAATTCCTAACTCCAAATAAACACAAAAAACAATATTAATTTGTTTAATTTTCCAATATTATTTTTAACAAATTAAATTAATTATTTACAACTAAAATGCTATTGGATAGTTAGGACAAACATACAAAATCTAAAGTAGTTGCTCAAAATGTAAACCCAATTGTTCAATACACAATTCACATTTACGAATGATCGAACGTGGTATAGCATTATTCAAATAAGGCCTTATTTCATCAAATGCATTCCTGATTCTGTCTATTAGCATATCTCTTGTGGTTACGCGAGTCTGGTACACTTTTTCTTTTGGAAATCCCTACACAAAGAAATCTAATGGATTTAGGTCAGGGGATCGTGGAGGCCAGGCGACTGGTCCTCCACGGCCGATCCATCTTTCTGGATAATTTTCGTCCAGTCAGTTTCTAACTATTCTCGAATAATGAGCTGGACAACCACATATTGCATGTTCAGCCTTTAAAAATTCCAAGAAGGTCGCAGCATTTAACCTTGCAGGCAAAAGGTAGGGTCCAAATAGTCGATTACGGTAGATACCAATCCTCACGTTGACACTAAATTCATGCTGAAAATTTCTTTCCCGAACTGCATGCGGATTTTCATGCTACCAAATATCTTGATTATGAAAATTTACCACTCCACGTCTAGTGAAGCCTGACTCATCGGTCGATAAAACGTTACTTAAAAACTCCCTATTATTATCAGTTCTATCAAGAATCCACTGACAAAATGTGATTCTTCGTTCTCCGTCCCCTGGCTGTAGTCCTTGCACAGGTTGCAAATGGTAAGGACGTCTACGGTCATTTCTAAGAACACGGTGAACATGGCTTGCTGAAATTCCCAAGGCACCAGAAACTCTCCTAACACTCGTCGGATCTCTATCAAACTCACGCAGAATCATACGGGTGAATCTGCGCTGACGAACATTTATATTTTGATCCCTTTGGAGATTTCCAAAACCATTTTCAATTATTTGGCGATGCACTCTTACAAATACTGAGCGAGTTGGATGTCGTCTGTTTGGAAATCTTCGTGCGTATTCTCTGGCTGCTTCTGCTGCGTTTCCATTTACAAAGCCATACACAAAATGAATCTCCGCAAACTCTTGATTGGAGAATAAAAATGGCATTCTTATAAAACTTACAAAATAAAAACAGGTAAAAGAAACTAAATTTCGTTCATTCACAATTGCAAAAAAACGTTTCAGGTTTCAACAGACAACAAAACTAACTGTCAACTAATTGACGTTTAACCTTATTCTGCTTTCAATTTCAAAAATATTTGCTGGCACAGCTTACTTCTAAAAGTTATCGAGATACTGACTTTTTAACGTTATTTTATCATAAATAATTAAAAATGCATCCAACCTTAAAAATCGAAATATCTCAAAAACGGCTAACTATAACGAAAATTCACAAGAGAGCTTTTTTATGTTGAAAAGTGCGGAGAATCAGTTTTTTTATTCAAAAAGCAAAAAATTGCACTAAGAAAAATTTTTCGCTCATTTTAATACATTACAGGTACAGTAGAGAGTGCCCTCTAGCGGATACAGTAAAACTATGTCTATGGTTCGTTTTGTCGTACCAAAAAACCCTTGTATACCAATTTTCACTGTTATGCATCAAATACTGTTCGAAATATTTAAAAAAAACTATTTTAGAATGTAAATTTAAACACCCTGTATTTCGGAATCCACGCATTTTTCGACCCATGTTTATATAGACTTTTGTATTAGTTTCAAAGGTTTTATCGAATCTTAAAGTTATGCAACAATAAACTGAAGTACCCTGTATATTATGTATAGGAGGGGACCAAGTATGGAACCCTGTGGAGCGCCTGTATGATATAGGTGCTAGTCAGACTCTGCAGTCACTAAATATTCCTACACACTTTTCGCCATTGTCCATTTTCAAATACAGTTCATCAAGAAAATGAAGCACAGCGTTTTTGGTTGACAAACCTTTTCTGAATCCAAACTGTCTGCCATTGAATAATTTGAAACTGTGAAAAAAATTGACAATTTGTAAGGAAACATATTTCTCAAATACTTTCGCAAAGGGACTAATTAGGGAAATTGATCTAAAATTACAGAGATCGTGGCTATCACCCGACTTGAACAAGGGCTTTTTGCAACTTTAAGTTTATCTGGAAATATTCCCTCCTCAATGGAACAATTGACTAAAAATGCTAGAGGTTCGCTAATGAAATCAGATGACATTTTTAAAATGTTTGCACTAATTTTATCTGCGCTAGTAGAGTTGGAGTTTTTAAGGTTATTTATTATTGATATTATGTCACAACTTACAGCGGGTTGAAAATAGAAAGAGTGACTGTTTCTATCTATATTATTTCCATTATTTTTTTACGTTCATATGAGCCTGGAATATTATTAAAATGTTGCATAAATTTTTCGGAAATCTCTTTTGGTTCAGTTATTATTTTATTTTCTATGTATAAGTTGATGATTTCGTGCTTAGGTGTGCTTCTGTTTTCATTTATTACTTTCCAAGCACTTTTTGTTTTATTTTTTGCATTTAGTATCGTTTTGTTGTAATAAAGTCGCTTAGCTGCCCTTAAAGGTCTGGCATATACCTTTTATATTTTTTATAGAACTCTATAGTAAAAACATCTCCCGTCTTAGACAAATCATACAGATAGTGAAGCTTATCTCTTGATATTAAGATACCTTTGTAATCCATCGTTTTCTGGCTCTTTATTTTATATATATATGTATATATATATATAAATCAAACTTCTCATTAATATCTCCAGTAGAATGATAAATATGGTGCCAGGTTTCTTGACCTAGGAGAGCTAAAACATTGTTGATGTTGGATTTATTATACAGGTCTTGGTACTGGTAAGAAATCTGAGGTGGCTGTTCAACTTTTTGATAGTTTCGAGTTAATAATTGAGCAAAATGATCACTAACATTATTGTTTACTACAGCAGTGTCACACGTTACATCCACCCCTACACAAATATTGTCCATGCAATTAGATCCTCGCGTAGGTTGTTTGATAACAGGCTTCAGTGAATATGAGCTTAAAACATCCAAAATACAATTTAAATCTAAAGGGTTTTTGTTAAAATTGATGTTAAAATCACCACAAAGGACAGTACCAAATTTTTTGCATTTAAGGTTTAAAACATTTAAAAGGTCATTAAGTTTTTCTAAAAAATTTTAAAATCGGCATCAGGATATACAGAGAAACAATAACCGAATTGACGTTTTCGGTTATAACTTGAATTCCTCTACATTCGAAAAGCTTATGAACTGAAATATCATTCAAATGGTCTATATTAATGTATTCTAGTCCTGCTTTGAGATATATACATGTTCCACCATGATGAAAAAGCTTTCTACATTATGAAGTTGCTAAAATGTACTCGTGTATACAGGGTGACTTTGAAGTTGAGTCATTAATTTTCAGATAACGATTGTAGAAGGAAGATAAACCAAAACATGTGTGTAAAAATAAAAAAAAACTAAAAAAAAAATTTTACCTTGTTTTATAAAGTATCCTCCCAACAAGTATTTCAGTGCGGACCTGTATTTGATCGTGAGGTCTTGGAGCACCGGCATGCCCTCTCCTGTGAGGTCTTAAGTCACCTGATTCACGAGCCCGTTGTACTACATTAACAAAGGCACGAGGGGTTGGTTGCACTCGATTGGGAAACCGATCCGCATAAACATGTGCCATTTTTTATTTCGTTTGAGCCACGCAGCAAACACCACTATTCACTCACGCGTTACCGACTGACACATCGACTGAATAAAAACATCGTGATCAGCGTTTCAAATTCTTTCGCTTTTTTGTTTCCGATGGGATGAACCGAGAAGGCGGATTATATACGTTGTTGCCAAACACGAGCACATAATATTATTATTGAGACAGGGCGGTACTCAAACTTCTAAAGGGCTATAACTTTGTTACTTTAATTTTACCACAAAAATGTTAAAGGAAAAAAACATTTCTTTTGATCAGATCTACTCACTGTTAAAATAAATTACTCAACTTCGAAGTCACCCTGTATATTAAGACACCATCTGGTCAGAAGTTGCCCAGTGCTCGGAAACACAAAATATATCACAGTTAGTTTCATTTAGAAACACTTTCAGCTCAAGTACTTTGTTACTAAGGCGTTGCACATCTTGATGAATTATTGTAGATGTAGGATAGTGAAACACAATTATTTTACTGTGGTCTGAGAAAATAAAAATAATATTTTCTAAATTTAGATTGCTCAAAACTTACAATATAATGAAAATAACTGCTCTAACTGATTAACCTTTTAATACAATCACGGTTATTTGAGCTACTCCATGGCCAGCCTATAAGAAAATTAAGTCTCCAGGTGCACTGGAGGGCGGCGAGCGGGAACATGATTTTAGTTATTCAAAATATCGTCAACCGTTGATTATAAATGTTGAAACGTACGATATATTCAGGCGTTTAGGATATAAATTTTGACAAAAAGTATAGAATGATGGTATATACTACACCATCTGAGAAATGTTCAATAAACTTGGATACACATTATGAGTAAAGGAGACAGAAACTTCGAGTTGTTGGATAAACTAATGGAAATAAGTATGCTAAGTCATATTTATTTTGAATCAGAAAAATATGGGATATTATTTTTTCTGAAAATATACAGGGTTTTCCATTTGAGAAATACACCTTACTTCGATAGCACTTCTCTGCGACTGCATCCAAAAAAATATTACCTGAAAAGCATCATATTAGACCCTATAAATGTTATCTACAGCTTTTTCTTCTGGATGGTCATATACGAGGTATGTATTTTAAGTTTGCATATAAAAACGTAGTAGGCCGCGCGGATCGAATGTCAGTACTGAATCTTAACCTCACTCTTTAGTAAACTTAAATTTAAAGTTTCACGTGCAGTGTTGTCTCTACAGTGAACTTTTAAGTGTCACTAAGTCATTAGAAAAATGGAACTCAACCGAGAACATTTTCGCGCCATAATTTATTACAACTTTCAGAGACAATTATCGCAACAAAATGCCTTGCTGAGTTACTGTGTTTTCGGCAACGAAGCGCACATCGGTCGACAATTTTCCCTTGGTATGGAGAATTCAAACGTGGACGGGTGAGTCTTAGCGACGATTCCAGGGTGGGTGCACCAAAGACAGCAGTCTCCCAGAAAAAGGTCGACGCTGTACGCAAACTCATCATTGAAGATAGACATGTGACATATCGCGAGATCCCAAAGACCTCAATTCAAAAAATTTTACATGAACAATTAGGAGTAAGAAAATTAGTTTCTCGTTGGATACCCCACCTGTTGACCGATTTAATGTTATGAACCAGAAAATAAACGACAGTCGGCTGTTTGGGTGTTCCAAGGTGAAGAAAAGCCAACAAAAGTCATCTGTTCACGAAGTGTTCGCCTGTACCCTGTACATTTTATTTTGAAACCCAGAATAATAGAGAAATGCTTTTGATACACATCTCCCTCTGTTATTTTTGGAGGTACTTCGATAAACGCTGTCGCGTCTGATGATTTGAGAACGGGCAGCGTTGCCAGATGGACGGTAACGACCGATTAAGTAGGGAAAGAATGTTTATGGAACTAAATGTATGGGCCTGTGTTGATTGACTTGATCCATTTAGTTTCTCTGTTGCACATGTTCGTAAGTAATTTTCTTCCCGCAGGATCTGACTTCCGCTGAACACAATCCTTTATTAACAGGTGACGGCGTTGAATGGAAGGAACATTGTCGAGTTTGTCATTCGAAACTTCACGCAATATTATCCCTGCTTTGCATATAGTACATACGGGCTAATGGATTAGTGTTCGATAAACATGTCTCGCATCAACAGGCTAAATGTATATTGTATCATTTTCTCACGAATGAATAGTTGATTCCAATATAGTTGCAGAACACTGCGCTCGTAAAGCTTCACATCAGCATGGAAACGAATTCGCTTCAACAAAGCTTTAGTCGAGCTTTATCTAAACAAGCCATGCCTCGCTACAGTGCCGTACATAGGCATACTTCAAAAGTTTATTATAAATATGCCTTCTATAATTCATTGCTTTTCGCTTCCAACACAGTGGTCGCTAAGTTATTATTCTAATAGTTTAGTAGAGGTGAAAACAAATTAATTGTGTAAGCATACGTAATAATTTAGACACTTTTCTGTAAAGGTTCACCTGATACTTGGAACGCTACAAAGGACACTGCTTGTATACACATTTCTGCAACCACTTATAACCCTGAAAAATTTCACGCATAATCGTGAAAAAAGGGGCGCGCTGAGGCACAGACCCTCTTAGTTCATTTGACTATTGTTCTAACAGTTTAAATGTCGAAATGTTTGTGTCTTGTGATTTTTGACTTGACGTTCTAGGTATGTGTGAACCTCCTGGCTTCCTTTCGTGACAATTTGAAGGATCTTATGTGTATGTGTATAGGGATTGTTACTTTAAAGTTATCATGCTGCTCCGTTATCTCTGATGCAGATGTAACGTCGTAGCTCTTGGGCATTCACATGGCAACGTGAGATCTTGACTTTTGGACTTGGCATATCAAAGCACCAGATTAATAGGGTATCCATATCGAGGTGACTCCATGTGGTAGGATACTACCGTGTCCCCATGCAATGTGTTTTAATATTTAATTGAGAAATATCATAGTCAGTATTGCATTTCTTTATGATCAGTATCAACACAGCTAATTAACATAATGAATACACAGCAGTCGATAGCATAAGGAAGGTACTTAAAAGGATTTTGCTACCCTTGTAATAGAAGTGAAAATGTACTCCATACGCTTTCAAGGTGAGATTGTTTGTTTCTCATATTTATCATCGTTTTTATAACTATCAGATAAATAATAGTACATTACAAACCTTGGTGGAGGAGTATGCAATTATTCAGTGAGCACTCTGCGCGTCAGAATATAATGTGTGTAGGTTGAGTATGTATCAGTGAAAAACAAAATCAGATACGGGCATGTATAATACAAAAAAAAATGAATGGATCAAGTGGGCCAACAAGGCTCATACAATGGTCCATAGTCTTACCCATTGACAACGCTGCGGTCTAAACACTTTTTCCTAGCCGGAAAGGAGAGAGATTGACAGGGTTGGGAACGTATGAATATAAAACCTACAATGATTGAACTATACTCTCTCCTACCCCCTTCAATCTCAGCCTCTAATTTTTAACCGCTACAAAAGAGTTTCTAAATGATCAGTAGCCTCTGTCAAAAAATGAAGTTGAGCAGTTATTATTATCATTTCATACACCTAGCTTCGCCAAAGATTTTCAAACACTTTAGTACTTTTTCGTTCCTAGCATGCCAGAATTTCCTCGAACTCCAATTGGTACTGTGCAAGTTATGGGGGTCAAGGCGTTACCACCGAGAGTACAAAGCCAACAACTGGGTTCTGAAAAGCCTGTGACGTCACGCAGAGTAGGCCTATGCATGTTCTTATGGAGTTTCGCGATGCCTGGCTGGCAAGAGAACTGCGCCACTATTTCTCTGGGGTGTTGTCATATCTAGGTTTGATATAGCAGTATCGAAATCTCTACTAATTAGTTGTACCTCTCTGTGAGCGAATTTGCAAGATGTACTCGGGGCCTGCGCAGCTTCAGTGATGATGTGATTATTCTTTCTGATCTGGCTCAGTATGTCAAGAGTACATTTTCGATATTACGTTCAATCTGTCACTTGTGAAGTCTAACATTCCATTCAAAATTGGAATATGTGGCAACCTTGGTAACACCGCTAGCGTCCAACAGCTGTCCAACAGCCAACTAACCTCACATACTGAGCCTCTATTATGTATCTTTCTATGCTATGTAAAGTGAAAATTATTGATGTTTTAAACTTATATTTGTGTCTCGCGATTGTTTAGCTATGTTTCAAAATGCCTTACAAGTGCTGCGTTCCTAATTGTGTCGGTAATTACGGGAAGGGTCCGAAGGTACACGTATTTTCGTTTCTATTGAATGAAAACTCGTCGTAAAAGATGGATCAATGCAATCCCTCGTAGTGATCTGGTGGTTACAAAAAACACCCGAGTATGCACTTTGCTGAGGACAGCATCATTTGGGAATCCACCTTCCATGACGAAAAGACAGGTAGGACCATTACTGTACCCTGTAAGTATCCAAAATTAAAGGCAGATGTAATTCAAGTATGTTTGCAAATTGGCCAAAATACCTTTCAAAGGACACATCAAGCAGAAGAAGCCGAGGTGAGAAATTGAGGCACAAGGAACAAGAACAACTACTAAAAGCACTGCAAAGTAGCATTGATGATTATTCCTCCTATCAAAAATCAACTCCTTTCCAAAATTATTCAGACTGTCTCACAGTTTTCTGCACTACATGATACAGTATATGGCTTATTGGAATTAGTAAGGTACTGTAAATCTGAACTGCACAGTAATTATATGGTGTTAAGTAAATTTCAAACTCATTGGAAAATAGATTTGGTAAGTATCGTCAACTGGCAGGGGGTCAATATATTATATCAATTCGTCAGTTATATGAATCTGAGAAAAAGTTACGAATTCAGAGCCTGATGTCATTGAAGTCTCGCTATGGTGATATAAATAGATAAATTCTGTGAAAATGATGATTTAGAAATAGATGAAATTCCACACAATTTAGTGATTACCTACCACTTTTTCCGGGAAATCAAAATTTTACAGTCTGATATTGATAGTATAAAGGATGAAATCCCTGTCATCACCTACTTAGCTGGTTACTGTGCCTTATGAAATAAAAATCACTGCGATCATTGTACGGAAAATTGACACACACAGATGATATTGATATATACTAAGTGACATATAAATCCGAACACCCAGTTTAAATGGTTTTATTTTAATAAAATTTTGAATAAGTACTTAATGAAGCATAATAAGTAAATTATGAAAATCAAAATGATTGCACTGCTTTAAAGCCCTTTGACCTTTAATAATGTGTGGTTGCACCCGGATGTGCTACGCCTTCTCCAACGCGCCTAGGCATGCTTCTGATCAGGTGGACAGTGTCCTCCTGTGGTATCTCATTCCAGGCACCCACCAACTCCTCTCGAAGTGCTTCTAGAGTCTGAAGAGGACATTGCAAATTGAGCAATCTCCTACCCATCATATCCCACACGTGCTCAATTGGGGATAAGTCGGGAGATCTTGGTGGCCATGGTAACAATGTGACATCATTATGTTGAAAGAAGTCTATTGTGACTCTTGCAACATGTGGTCAGGCATTATCTTGTTGGAAAGTTGGATCTGCCAGGGTGTCAAGATAGGATAAAAGATGGGGTTCTAGAACTTCGTGGATATAACGCTGCGCGTTCATGTTACCTCTGATGAAGATTAAAGGTGACCTGGAACCATAAGCTATAGCACCACAAACCATAACTCCAACAGTGTGATGAACATGTCTTTCAACAAAAAACTGTGGATTCCTCCTTTCACCACGTCGCCTTCTAACCCTGACACGACCATCGTGCAAGCCTAAACAAAATCGAGACTCGTCCCTAAAGACAATACTGTTCCATTCCTGATCCCAGAGTGACCGTTGTCTGCACCACTCAAGGCGATTACGTCGGTGTTCTCGAGTTAAAGGGAGGACCCAGTGTGGCCAGTATGAAAACAAGCCAAAACGTCTCATTCGTCGGTAAACACTTCGCATGCCAATAGGTGTGCGTGTTCTGCAAACCATTCATTTGCAATGGACCTGGTAGTGGAGAAACGGTCCCTTAAGGCCAATAATCTTAGGCGGCGATCTTCACGGTCTGTTGATCTACGGCGGCGTCCAGTGCCCCTTGCTCCCTTTGCGTACGGCCTTCTCGACGCCATGCCTGACAACACCTAACCACAGTGTCTACACTTCTTTGCACTCTAACTGCAATTGCCCGAAAGGAAAGTCCAGCTTCCCGAAGTCCCACTATACGGCCCCTATCAAACTCACTAAGTTGACGAAATCGTACAGGTCTCCGTACTCTAGGCATTGTAACCGATCGTATAGGATGCCAAGAACCAAAATCCGCCAACGTTGATTCTTTACTGCGGCTGAAATATTCATTTTTAGAGCGTTAGTGAATTAAAAAAAAGCAGTATAAAAACCGGAATGTCCAACTGATAAGGCTGAAAATTTTTTCACTTGTTATTTACAGTATGATAAATACATTCACCAACTTTTATTAAAATAAAATCATTTAAACTGGGTGTTCGGATTTATATGTCACTTAGTATAGAAGACAGGCACAATATTATACAGAATTTGAGTAGAGGTGGCTTAAAATTCCCAAAGGATCCAGTTATTGATATTGTCATGCTAAATTATATAATTTTCAATAAAGTTTTGGAAAGTGACGAGAAATCATTTTTAGAAATCACCGATAAGAGACGCGATCTTTCTCAGTCGATAATTAACAATCTGAGTGATAATAATCACGACACTTCATTTTAGCGTTGCACAGTCCATTCACCAGATTATGTTATAAAACTATTTGCTATTCGCACAGTCAATACATTATTGAAAAATTATTGTGCCAAAAGGAGCGACAGTTTTGCAAGCGCGAATAAAGCAAAGAAACGTAAATTGACTACATCCACAAGAGGCCGCAACATTTACATAGCTGTAGATAAATGTTTATTTGTACATATTCAGAATTTAGCACTTTAATTTTCGTTATTCTAATTTTTGCTATTCTTGATACTTGTTTTCTGTTTTCTAATTTTTGTTATTATTTTGTGCTGTTATTTGTTTGTTCTAAGAGTTTTTATTAAGTTTTCGTTAATCTCTGTTATGTTTTTTCTGTTGTTTATTTTACTTTGATTTTATCTGTATTTCTTATCATTTATCCTACACTTTTCCTCCTCATCTTCCTTATTCCTTTCCTGGCAAGAGCTTACCTCAGAACTCCTCGTTGGTTCTTGCTGGACGCAACTGTTCTACAAGCACTACATTTTTTATATAATTTTTAAGCACCATTATATTATGCCTATAATAATAGTAAATTGTCCACATATTCCTGTGAAATTTTTTTGCTCGGTTGTGACTAACATGGGGTTATTCATTGAAGGATTTATCATTTTTAGCAAGCTTTTATAACATCAACTTATTAATCTAATGTGCATGTTGGATGAAATATCAGTGAAAATCAGGGTGAAGGTAGTTAATAACTACTTTAATATTTTCCACCAAGTTGCCTTCATATACCAAAAACATTCTCTGAATTGTCCGTAATTTACATCAGGTACAGTATATTAAATATGCTGCAATAATATATTATCCACTAGCGCTGATGTACGGCACGCCGTGCTGTCGGCCGGCCGACCGGCCTACTCGTGGTGACGTCACGCGTCTGTTGTCAGGCCTTGTACTCTCGTTGGTAACGGCCAAGGACAGACCGATACACAGCGACACATATACTTTCTTGCCAGTAGCATGGGAAGTAAAAGTCAGCCATCGAAATTGCTCCCTTTGATAGTCAATGCGCCGAACTGATTCGAATTGAGTGGATACATTTTATTGATAATCACAAAGTTAAATACGAAATATTTTAAAAGGTAGGCGCCGCATTGGGTCTCCTCGATGAGTTCTGAAGTTGAATTTACCATCGCTTTGCTATGATTATGGAAAAACTCATTAAGTTTTATTGCTTTCAAAGTTTGATTAACATCCTCTCCACATTCCTCGAGAACTTCGCAGGCTTTTCCGGTCCAAGCTTTATTCTTTTAGAACATTTCTAAAGTCCTAGGAAATAACAGTATTCTGGTTTCATTCTTGTGAAGACGCTCTGGACGCAAAGGTAGTAAATGGCAACTTACACAATCATGTAGATTGACTACCGTTTTCATCAGATTTTGAATGCTGAATCGACCACTTTTTGCAGTCATTTGGATTATTTCTCTTAGAACGATAAAATGTAAATCGGCATAGGAACTGTCAGTCTGTCGTTTTTTATTGTTGTTTTTGAAGTAGCCGAAATTATTGATTAAAATATCTCTTATATTTAGAAAACTATCAAGTCTATAGGAACATTCTAAAATACCTTTTTTGTTCAGAATGTCCTGAATATTCGAAAAAAACCTGAGGATTCATTGAATGACATAATGCTAAAAGTCTGGATCAGAATATATTTCCAAATAGTTGCAAAGATGCTACCAGAACTACATATAGGGATAGACCAAATACGAGGGCCACGCTATATATTTTGAGATACACGAAAACTAAAAACTATTTTCGAAAACTGTTTTTTTTTACGCTCAAACTATTCTGCTCAAGCATCAAAGACCTTCTACAGATAAAATGGTTCTAAGCAGCCAGTTTTTGGAATGCCTTCAACAAACTGATTAATTGAGTCCCCTATTTCCAAAAGCGGCTAAATCCAAAATTGACGGTATTAAGAAAAAGGCGAAAAACTGTAATTCTTACTAATTGTAAGTTTGTGAGTCAGTAATACCGTAATATTAATGTATGTAGCACAATAAAGGATTTTTGAAAAATAAAATATATTTTTTGTTTTATATGTCAGTATGAGAGGGGGGTAGGGATGGATCTACCCGAGTTTGAATGTGAACTCAGGATTTACCCGGTATTGAAACGAAGTTTGTGTGAATTCTTTCCTGATGTATTAACATTAGATAACAAAAAGGAATAAAAAGAAAATCATACATTCTTTATTGTAAACTGTTTTGGGTACATCAACTTAAAACTCAACTTGAGAAGTAGAAAGTCCTTTTGTTAAAAACGAAAATAAAAATCATAAAACATCAGCTTCAAAGCTACACTCGGTATTAGCAAAGGACACACTTTTATCATCAGCATTTTCTTCTGCTTGTGTTAAACTGTTGATTATCCATAACAGTCTTATAGTATTCCAATTCGATTTCTTCATTTTTTTGCTTCTACGCCGTTCCAGAATGTTTTGTCAAAAGTTCATCAACATTCTTTAGTTTTTCGGGATTTATTTTCAAGTTATTTATACAAACGTTTTCTGGGGACATGAGCGATATTCTCTTCCAACTTTTGCAGATGCCTTTAGCGTATTCACATCAGACTGGTAATTTGGTTCACCCCTTACCAGGACTTGCAGATTTTTTTGAACGAGTCAGTATCAACCGCTTGCATGACTTGATTTGTAAATGTAGTGAGGTTGGTGAATTGATGACATTTGCGGCCTCCTTTTTCCAATTTTGAATATGCCAGTCCTGTCCCAATTTTTTTAAAGTACCAAGGTTTTCGAAAATATTATAATACGTTTCAGGCTTGACTATTGTGTCAAGTTTTTTTATCTTTTTTTCTATCAAGGCGAAACTCGATCTGAGGTAAAAAAGAATGGCCAGTGACCGGAAATATCAATTGCAGTTTTTCGATATGGCTCGGAGCTACTAACATCCATTTAGCGCACAAAGACAGAACAATACTATTATTGTTCTGCCCAGTGCAGCCATCTGATACCAGTCTAATCTCTTTCACATTCTCAGGAATCGTGATTTTGTTTAAAGAGTCATAAACCGCTGAGGCGATTTCATTCGATCCCTTATGACATTCTGTTTTAAGCCATGTATGGATATAAACATTTTCTTTTAAAAGTTTGCTTTTGATGATCCTATGACAACAGTAAAGTAGTAAAGATACAGTTGCCTTTTGTAATATGTCATTTGATCAGGAATTTTCGGTAATACTAAGTTTTTTTGGCAGTCAAATGTCAGAATCAATAGATCATCACTTTGGCCTCTGAGTTTATCATAAAATGCTTTTGCCCTTAGCTTATGTATGCATTGTTTCACTATTAAATCGTTTTTTACCTGCAAATCTTTCTCTCTCTTGATCATTTCTCTGTATTCAAGGCATTGCGAGCAGACATCTACTTGTGGCGCATTGAATCCTATATAATATACACGTCAACAGGATCTAGCCGGTCTTGTTCATAAACAAGAACATAATAGTTGGTGTAGCAGTGGATGTAGCCGGTTTTGGTAAACCAAGGATATAGCCACTTTTGTAATAAAACACGCATCAGCTTTAGCCGGATTTGAAAATAAGACTGAAATAGTGTGCTGATTTATATAGATTTTGCCGCATTTTGGAAACGAGTATGTATTACAGTATATTACTAGAACCTTTGACTATGAGATGGCAGCACCCACACCATTTTTCGTAAATATGGATTTAGCCGCTTTTGGAAATAGAGGACTCAATTGCTTGATCGATTTCCTCTTCGGACGACATTTCCTAGTCTGGCGATTAGGGCGGATGTTCTAGCAATTTGATGTGGTGCTAGCGTAAAAAGTCTACAGTTAGTTGGGCAGTGTGGCTAGAGGCATTGTCGTGATGCGGGATTGCACCTTTGTAACAGCTTTTTTTGAATGGAGATGATAATGCAAAATGGTGTGCACTGCTGCGGATCCACCCCAAGGGTTGCCTCTATAGTCTATAGTCGCATATACATACTACGTTCTTCATCAGCTAATCAAATCTTTTAAATTCGGCATATCGGCGAAACACACTTGTCCGGGACGAATGCCCTGTTGTAACCGTTCGATACATTGATAACTGACTTTAAAGTCGTAGTAAGTCATGTTTCGTCTTAAATTTGTTTACACCTCGTGCAATGTAAAATGCTCTTTCTAATAGTGCACTGTTGCCGGTTTTAACTAGTATAGTTAGTGCGCATCTTAAAATATACAGCGTGCCCCTCGTATAAGTCGGAATTCTTTTTTAATATTTATCTATTCATAGAACAATATAAAAATACTATTGATTATTTTACTTCGCGTTCCACACATTTTCTCAACGATTTGGAAGCTTACAAATTCTTTGGTTGTAGAAACTTGGAGGTTGAGTAACCAACCAACTGCGCCACCAAATTCTCCACATCTCAACGAAGACAAGATTCTTTTTGATGATCGCTTGAGCACTTAGAAAGCTAATGCCCACTTCTAAAGCGACCTCTTAAATAGTAATTCGCCTTTCAGTTTCAATAAGGTCACGAACAGCATCAATGCTGTCACCAGAGATACTAGATCTTGGACGTCCATCATGACTCACGTTTCCCATACGTTCTCGTCCACTCTTGAACTTGTTGGCTCAATCGATTGTTTGAGTTTTAGACAGAGTATTATCCCCATACTGAATCCCGCATCGTTTAATGCCATTCCTCATCAAAACTTGATTATAACTCGTTGCGCAACGGACGGTGGAACCGGTTCCCTCTCATGGCTGTCACGCATTGACTGACAGCAAGAACCTATACTGTAGGAGCGCTCGTGATTGGCTAAGAAAAGGATTTGTGAAATTCCGGTTACTTGTGATAGGGTAGTTCGTGCCAACAGAAGTGTAATCAATAATGTGATATCCATTTGTACTTTTTCTTCTTTTGTCCTACTTTGGCTCAAACCGTTTACTTAGATAACTCCTTTTAAAGTGACAAATACGGGATAATATAGATACATCGTACTTTACCCGAATAAGTACTTTCATATGAGATATTGTACATAAACCAGACACTTTTTCTATAGTGACAAAGTGCCATTAGGCAACAAACTATAAAGGTAGTATTTTCACACGCTGGTAATCGGCCTTAATCACCACTTAAACCTCCTTTACTGCGATAGAACAATTTACTTCCAGAAAGAGTATTCAGGGATTTTTGGTCCTGAAAGTAACTGCGATTTTTGCATTTAAATATTTCAGAATCCATCTATTTTAGACTTCCATTGATATTCTTCTTTCTTGGAACTTGGTTGTCTTTTTAAAAGTTCAATGAGTAATGGGCAAAAGTGTCAAAATTGTGAACCTTTTGAAACAATCTATAATAATACAAAGTGTTAAAGTTTGCGAGTTTGTCTGCAGGAACTAATCTCTGGTACTACTGAATCGGCTTTGAAGATTATTTCACCAGTTGAAAGCTTCGTTATTCCTAAGTAACTTAGGCTATATTTGATTGTTACTTATACTTTCATTTGAATTTTCTAAGGGCGGAAAATTGCGAGCGTTGAGTCGCTGGTCGGTTCTAAACGACGATACCTATGAAAAGAGCGTCGATGATTTAATTGGTTTTATTTCCTCTACATGTACATTGTACACTATCTGCACCAAAATATACTTTGAAATTTACCAACAGTAAAGCTGATGTTGTGGGTAAATACAGTATCCACATCGCCCTATCCGGTTTGCCCGAAGTTAGTTAGGAATCTCCTTATTTCCTACTAAAGCCATAGAACCAATCATGCTCATTTATATGACTGAGGAAGTCCTATACTACGTTAAATACCTTGAAAAGCTGTCCAAATAGCTGGTCTGGAATTGGAATCATAACAGGTAACCTATCTCGTAAAATCAATATTTCTGTTGAAGAAAAGCATTTAGATGACTGGTAGCGAAGTTAGCACGTCTCCTACACCTGGTTGCCAATCACAGAAAAGGTTTGTACGAATATGTCTAAGTACTTTTTTCCTGATTTTACATGGTTTTGATGTAGCACAGGATATTCACTTTGCCCGCGTTAACTATTTTGTCGTAAGCCTTATCTAGGCTCTGCAAACAATGGCATCAAGTAGGCTGACTCTGCACCTCCCACGCAACACTGCCACGAGTTCGTAAATAATTATTATGTTCAGTACAAATTAGCCCCTCTGAGGAAAGAAGTGAGTAAAGGGTATGCGCAACAAAATAAATGTGATGGCTGAAGTTAGTCAAACAGATCTGTACAGGTAGTCCACCTACTCGACAATGTTGCCATACCTTCTGTTTGTAAATCTGTGATGCCTGAAATTTGTCTAATAAGCGTGTATAATTACCAGGGCTAGAAGTGTATAAATACAGAGTGACCTGAAATTTGGAAATCTGAAACAACTACGTTTGTAGCAGCAACGCTGATATGTGGTGCAGCAACAGCTAAAAAGTAAAAAAAATAAATGAAAAAGTACTCACTGTTAACCCAGGAGAAGCTCTACCACTTGTAGATATTGTTGTCTGCGACAGATTCAAGACACGTGTTTGTGCTCAACGTAGCCAAGTATCGGTGAAGGACTTTAGAATAGACTTATGTTTTCCGAATGAATGCAGGAGATTGCTTGATTCGCACACGTAGTTCGTCAACCATGTTTACCTCAGTTTTATACACTAAACATTTCACTTTGCCCCAAACAAAACAAGAAATCTCGAAGGATCTTGAAAAACGATCTGCCTGTACTCGTGAAGCCTCGGTGACATTTCGACGACACTTACCATATTCAAATAGTATAGACAACTCCGATATTGCCGATGAACGTGCCATTATTGATTTGTTTTTTTTTTTGAACTGATGTATAGAGTACGCGTACGACAGGTTAGGTTTTGTTTAGGTTTAACTGATTCTGCAATCTTAAAACTTATATGTATATTATGTTACTGAAAAAACTGCTAATTTTTTAAGGTCTATACGCCGTGTACAGAAAAGTCCCAACTTTGAGCACACTAACGCAAAGTGTTTCAAAATATATTGTGTAGGTATTTTTGAGTTGAAATAAAGGAGCTTAGATTCATTCCGTTAGCAAAAAAAATAATTTTATGTCAACTTGTAACTAATATTAAACAGCTATTGCTAGATTCATCAAACTACAGACCTGGAGTTGCTTGACTGACACCTATTCAACGGAATTTCAATGCATTGACGTTTCTCTTACAATCTGCTTCTCACTACTCTGTCTGTTTTTTGTGTTCCACCATATTGAACTATTTTGATCGCTTACTAGCTTCTGTTAGAAAATTAAGATGCCTATCTTCTTACGAGTATAATAGTTGAAACTAGAATAATAAGACCCGTGCTAATAGTGCACCATGACCGAAGTGAAGTTAGAAACTGTCAAACGACCTCACAACAGGTCCACTCTTGACAGTGCAAAATAGCAGTTATAAGCTTTCTGTACAACTATATACAACAGTATATAGGTTAACAATGATATACAAATAAAACACATAACTGCTCTCTATGTTTATCGTGAAACTTTGTACAACTGATGCTAGTAGTAGCAATAGAAGTTATATTGTATTTTGGTCATATACACATGATATAAGATATGTCGGATATACAGGAATAAATACACATATCATAGTAAAAACACTCATGTACATACAACCAAATATGTGAACAATACTCGATGCTAGGCCTTATCTGGGCCTTGTAAAGAGTGAGAAGGTCATGCGAAGAACAGTACTTCTTAACCATAAACAAATAGCCTAGCTTTTTCCCAGCAGCGGTGGCCGCAGTAGTAGACTCTTCGGTCTCCTGATCAGTCGCCGTGCGCTGTGCGGGTTCGCGTCCCGTCCCAGGAGAAATTTTTGTCTTGGCTATGGATGTTGTGATTGTCCGTAGGTGGTAGACGGTCTCTGACTGTCGAACGCGGAGGTACCACCCGGAAGATTTCGTAGGCGGAGCCAGAATGTGTGCATGTTGCATGCACACGTGTTCCCTCGCCAGAGTCCGTGTGGCGTCCCCCCTTTCCCCTGTATCCCCCTATAGCCCCACGGTCCCCAATGGGTGTTTAGGCCTTAGGCCTTCGTGGTAGTTGGAATATAAAAAAAAAACTATAAGCAACTAACACTATTAGTAAAAAAGACACGTATCTAAAAAAATGAAGGACTTAGATTCAAAAGAATTCTGTTAATGAGTCTGTGCTCAGCTCCACAAAATACTTCCTCCGGCGTCTTCTAGGTAGTCTAACGCTCTGAAATTTGTTGCTAAATAACGTAGAAAATGCAACACCGACTAGAAGTGCTGTAGTTTTGAGTATACTTTCACAAGTCTTAGGTCTACTGATAGTGCAATGAAACAACAAAGAAACAAATGGAACCAACACAGGAAAATCAAAGAATGTTGAGTAAACGTGTTCACGTTGTTTGGGTCCTGGTATGACAAACAAATCTTTACAAAAAGTACGGCTCGGAATTCGGAATGCCTTCAACGTTTTATCAGCGTTTACTTCCATGCTAGCGAATATGTCTACAAGTTTCTATCAAAATTCAATAAATAATTCTGGGTGTTGCATTTTAGTATATTATAGACCTGTATACAAGCAAACTCAGGGGATTTTTCAAACACTGTTAATGCTAACATTTATATCGTCATTTTTGACAAAACTACATTTATTCAAATATGTAGATTGCCGGAAGGGTTAGCAGATTATGACTTTTGTATGTAGACCTACCGGATTGACGCCTAGGTATACCACACAGGCCTGTCCTCGAACTATTATGGCTCTTGAGAGACATAGTGAACATTAAGCAACACTGCCTGCGCTACACAGTGCTTCAATTTTTAGATAGAAACGTATTTATGACCTGTTGAGAGTCTTACTTGTATGTATTTGTCAAGTTAGCTTGGAATCCATAATTGTTACCAAACAAGTATCTGAATCATCATGAAGCAGTGAGCTATTAGCATTAAAGTGAGAACTAAAAGCCTTGTCCGCATTTAAAATCAAGCGATACTGTTGGCATCAATCCTTCAGTTTACTTTCCACTAGGGCAGTGGTCGACAACCCGTCGATCGCAGGCTACCGGTAACTCGCAAAGGTAGTTCTGGTGCCTCACAACATATTTTAAAAAGGTGTACAAATTATAGGATTTTCCGTAAAATTTGTAAATTCTCATAATAAACACAAGCAGCGGCAACCCTGCGGTGAGCGATCTGTCCAAGAACGATCTCGATTACTCTGAACGGAATAGATACGCAGGGTGCTTATTTTTCATTGCTGCTGGATGAATTCATAGATGTCGACGACACCTCTCAGATGACAGTGTTCGTCAGGATGGTTTTTAGTGATTCTACGATTAAAGAAGTTCCTTTGAAGTGTATCCCACTAAAAGTACAGACTACTGGGCATGACTTGTTGTCTTCTTTTAAAAATATTATCTCTTCTGAGAAAATTCGACGCAGGAAAGTAAACCTCAATTTGACATAGACGCCATCTTTGTTTTCTGTCACCGACATGTCATTTTGTTAGTTGAATGTTTACCATTGGTCGCTATGGAGTCGTATTCGATTGAAGACCGCATTAAAGTTATTCAAGAGCACTACAAAAATGGTGCAAACATAAAAAACACGTTTCGCGCGCTTCGTGAACATTTCGGTCGCAACAACCGCCCAAACGAAACAACCATCGGTCGTCTGGTGCGTAAATTCGAGGCAGCAGGTTCTGTGGCAAATCTGCCAGGCTCTGGCCGGCCAAGGAGCGTTCGCACACCGGAAAATATTGCTGTTGTGAAGGAGAGTGTGAGAGACGATCCGAAACAATCAACAATGCGTCAATCCCAAGAATTGGGCATTTCGAGAACCAGTTTGCTCCGCATTCTCCACAAGGATTTGAATGTACACGCCTACAAGATCCAATTGACGCAAGAGCTGCGTCGGGCCGACCATTTTTCGCGCCGAACGTTCTCAGATTGGCTCCTTGAACACCACCAAATTGTTGCCAATTTTTCATCAAAAATCATGTTCAGCGACGAAGCGCATTTCACTTTGAATGGGACGGTAAACAAGCAAAACTGCCGCATCTGGGCGAACAAAAATCCCCGTGAGTATCAAGAGCAGCCGATGCATCCTCAAAAAGTGACTGTGTGGTGTGCATTGTGGTCAAAAGGCATCATCGGACCTTACTTTTTCGAAAATGCGGCCGGGGACGCCGTTACCGTCAATTCTGAGCGATATCTCGTGATGATAGAGGACTATTTTTTGCCGCACCTTGAAGGAATGGATATGGACGATGTTTATTTCCAACAAGACGGTGCAACATGCCACACAACCAACGTCAATATCCATCGATTTCAGTCCTTTTTCGGTGATCGCGTGATTACGCGCAGAGGAAATGTGTCATGGCCACCAAGATCGTGCGATTTGACTCCCTTGGACTTCTTTTTATGGGGATATTTGAAAAGCAAAGTCTACGTCAACAAACCAGCCACCCTCCAAGAACTCAAAAACAACATCATTGCCGAGATAAATGCCATAGAACCGACCATGTTGCAAAATGTCATTGAAAATTTCGACCATCGCGTGGACGTCTGTAAATCCAGTCGTGGTGAACACTTGAGCGATATTATTTTCATACATAAATGGTATAAATGAACCTTCAAAATAAAATACCCAACTTGATTTGAATATCAATCTTTCTTGTTTTAATATGCGTTTACTTTCCTGCGTCCGTTTTGGACAACCCCATATAATATACTCGTATATGGCAGGCTTGACAACCGATGGCGCTCCAGCAATGGTGGGCCGCGATAAGGGTCTCGTGGGGCTATGTCGTAAAGATGAAAGTTATCCGCAATTTCTCTGTTACCACTGCATTATCCAACAGCAAGCATTATGTGGACATTTTCTAAAACTAAACAACTGTATGGAATTGGTAGTAAAAATTGCTAACAAGATAAGAGCTCAGGCGTTATAAAGAAGATTATTCAAAACCGTGGCCGATGGAATTGACTGTCAATACGGGGAACTACTTCTTCAACTCTGAAGTCCGATGGTTAAGTGGGGAACGAGCGCTGTTTATTCCTAAATTATCAAAGTAGCTCAACACACTGAAAAGGTAGGCGACCACTGCACTAGAGTTACGAATAAGTTCCACTGACTGCAACGTCAGCGTAGCTTATCACGAATCCAAACAAAGACTCTAGATAATGTTGCCCCTCTGTGTATCAATATCTCTGCAATCAATGCAAGCTTGCTAAGAGATATTCCAATAATAAATAGGGCAAATGCTCCTTTAAAGTGCTTCATCCCGAGCATTTTGGGGGAGCGTTTTTGATCAACTTGACCTGCCGTGCTCTGTTTTTCATTATACAAACCAAATTGCTCTCGTTCTAGCTTAAACCTTTTAAACGCCCTCCTATAAGGAGAGTTCTTTCTGAAAAGATACACATCAATGCTATCATATAGACGATCGTCCATTATATAAAATGATGTCTCACCATACGCATCTTTGACAGCTTCCATAAATTCATTTGCATTTCGTTTATGCGTTATGAATGCCACGTATGAGTTGACGTTCGCTTTAACTAGTTTTTCATATTCTGCACTGTTACGCACCGGTATCAGATTTTCAAGGTCAAATGTTTCTCGCATATACTGTTCAAAATAACTCACCACGTAAATATCTCTACCGCTACGTTTCAGGTCCTCAACAGTTTTGATTTTCGAGAATTTTTCCACTGCTAATATGCTGGTGTATTTCGACTGGAAGAGACAGCACACGATGACGGCCAGAATTGACCACCATAGCACTATATATCTTGAGCGAGAATTGTGACTAATGTTTGTCGGGTTGTTGAGTAATTGTCCCAATAATCTTATGAAATAGTATTCCAAAGAACGCTTGTCCCCGTCAAATTTTAGGAATACTGATATTAGAGTGATCGAGATAACTAAAATCAGCCATACCAAATAGTGGAACGTGTAAAAATGGCCATCCATTGAAACCTAAAGTCAGTTTCTTTTGTGATCATAGCGACGAATTGGTTCATGTCAAGGGGATATATTCCGCTGATGTTCAAGATGTTGAAGAGCACACGCCTTACAAATATGCAATCGATTTTTCCTTCTTGAAATAGCTTGGATGCTTGAGAAACCAACTTAACAAAATTTCTCGTAGACTGCATATTTGGTTCGACTATCTTCAAAGTTCCATTTATAGCCGCTACATACTTCTTAAGGATTCCGTAGTCTTTGCCTAACCATGTGTTATTCCTATACAACAATCCTGGAGGGTTCGGAAAAAGTAGCGATCTGATTTCTTTCTTGCGAAGATTTTGCAGATGGAAGGGTTTCAACCGGCAATTTTCACAATCTCTTAGGCCAACCAACTTTTTTTCTAATTGATCATAAGAATATAGTTGCATTCCGTTCTGGTAGAACACGAAACTGTTTGGTAACAGGTTCTTTTTGAATGCTAAGTCGGCTGCTCCTTGCAAAATTTGGAAGCGAGATATTTCACTTAGAATCATAATATGTGTATCGGCATTTTCTAGAGGTAAAGGAACTATGTCGGTCAGTTGTTCCAGATCATTTTGTGTATCAGCGAAGAGAAAATTGCCTGGTATTCCACAATTATTGTACATATCCTGTGTTGGATGGGTCGTAATTATTACGTTTACACATGCGTTGGTTTTTACGAACCACGTGACTAGGTCTTGAGTAGTCAAAGATGCAGAGGGCAGGATGACCGACTGGCAGCAAGTGTAGTTGCGTTCTATACGCTTGTGATAACCTGGACAAAAGAAAAAACATTACATTACAATGTTGAGCTTACGTTATTTTAACTTAGCATTTTTGAAAATCGCCTATTTACTTTAAAACGACTACTTCCTAGTCGATGGTTTTACTTATATCTAGGATGTTAACATATTCAAATATTCAAGTACTCAATCATGATTAAATTTTATAAAAAATATCACACTTGGTAGAAAAAAGGTATAAAATTAGATGAATAAATGAATAAGCCCTGAGCGTGGCGTGAAAAAAAAAATAATTACCCTTGTGGAATACCCCATAGTGGTAATAGGAAGTTAAATAAAAAAAAAACTGTATGCAATTTTCTATAATGCTTCCGAACAGAACAAAGATGACTGTGTCGAAATACTATTTCTAGCTCTAAGCCTGCATGATACATTTGATCATTTTTTAGTTTCGTGCCACATCTTTGAGAAAAACTTGATTTCAAATCCGCCAAGAGTCATTAAGGCCCGCTCCTGGAAGCATTTCAATGATGAATTTTTTAATAATATGCTGAATTTTATTAATTGGGATACAATTTATACCTTCAATAATGTCAATTTAATGGTCGAATTCTTAACTAGAGAATTAATACGTCTTTTCGATATGTGTTGCCCTGTATATGAATTTAGAGTCACCAGAAACTTTACACCTTGGATCACGGATAATATAAAGCTTCTAATGAAATTGCGCGACAAAGCTTTTTGTAAGTTCAAAATAAGCCGTCAACCTTCTCACTGGGACTATTATAAGGAACTTAGAAATTATACAAAAGGGGCCATACAGCGTGAGCAGAGAGCTTATATTGAATTTTCTATGAAACAGAAAAATATAAAAATGACTTGGCATGGGCTACGTCAAATAGGAGTTGTCAAAAACAGTACAAATTCCATTCCTCAACACCCTTTCTAATCCAGATACAATAAATGCTTACTTTTCAAATCTACCTAAAGTTCATAGAACTCAGTCTCAACTAGATTTGTTAAATGCATACAATGAACCTCGCAGTAACAACTTGTTTTCTTTCACTTCAGTAGATGCTGCATTAATTTCAAAAAACATAAGAAGCATTAAATCTGATGCAGCAGGACATGATGGTATTTCCAAGAAAATGCTGTATGTTTT
Source organism: Acanthoscelides obtectus (assembly GCA_963669975.1). NCBI lineage: Eukaryota > Metazoa > Arthropoda > Insecta > Coleoptera > Chrysomelidae > Acanthoscelides > Acanthoscelides obtectus. Next base: position 101,207,110 of record CAVLJG010000004.1, on the reverse strand, counting down.
TGAGGATCATCTACTGTACCACATTACCTATATTATTAACTTTTGTTTATTAAACTCCGTTTTTCCAGAAGCGTGGAAGATTTCAAAAATCATCCCAATTCCCAAGGTATCTGTAGTAGAAGATATTAAAGATCTGAGACCAATCAGTATTTTACCAATACTCTCCAAATTATTGGAAATGGTCATAAGGCAGCAAATCTCGGAATTTGTTATGACAAACAAAATTATACCACCGATCCAATCTGGATTTCGAGCCCAACATGATACGACAACTGCACTGGCATGTATACGTATAGTTGATGAATTCTACAAATCACTTGACAAAGGTAATGTTATGTGTTTAATTCTCTTGGACTTTAGTAGAGCCTTTGATACCCTAGATCATAATATATTGTGCATGAAGCTGAAGTACTTTGGATTTGCAGATAATGCGGTAAATTTAATAAGGGACTACTTAACTAGTAGGTACCAATACGTATCGGTAAACTCTTCATCTTCTGACAAAAGAATGATTACAATGGGTGTACCACAAGGGTCCATATTAGGCCCTTTACTATTTTCTGTATATATTTCAGACTTTTATAACTACGTAAAAACTTGCAAAATACATCACTATGCGGATGATACACAATTGTACTCCAGTTTTCAAATTGATCACATTTTGAACTCCTACTCTTTGATTAACGATTGTTGATACAAAATACTTTTTCGTTACCTTCAAAAATGTATTATGATTTGCTGATAGGACGTTGGTAGCTACACCAGCAACAAAAGACTTTTAATCCTACGTTTCATTGAGAAAGTTATGGTAGTTAAATGGATGAGCTGAAACTCACTACATTTTTTTTTCTTTTTTTTTTTCTTATGATTAGTTCCTTTCTCTTAGGCACTAGGTTATAGAACAGTTATTATGACTATCATTAATACTTATGTTTATCTCTATTATTGTATGATATGTGTATGTTCATGATACATGAAAAATACCCCTAGGGTAACACTCCACCTTTTCAATTTTGCACTTTTGCGGTTTTCAAGATATCATTCTTTCGTTTTATTTTATGTATGCAAAGTTGAATAAAGGCACATTATTATTATTATTATTATTATTATTTAAACGTGACTTTTATATAGCCTATAGGCAACGTATTAACCAAAACTTTTGATTTTCTTTTAAATACACTGAAGCTTTGATATATCTATAGGCACCGAATTGTGAAATTTTTGACATAAAAAGCTGTGACATCTGATAAATATACTTTTATTTGGTTTTTGGAGCTATAATTGTTGAGTTGTCGAATACGTTACGGGTTTATTCTTCTTCAGAATCATGTTTTGTGATCGATATGGTCAAATGTATAAAGTTTGTGCTACACCCGACAAATTATAACATAAATATGAGATATGAGCTTGAATAAGTGAGCTATATGTTATTTTAATTTGAAATAATGTTAGCATATTACTAAGAGCTTTGAGTTTATGATATCTTATTATAAAAGTAGTAGAACAGTATATTTTTTCAAATGGAAACCCTTTTTTGTAACGGCATCGTATTACGCATTGAAAATAAGGTTAATTGTGTGTGATGTTGTCTAATTCGCAAATTAGTATTTTCCGAGATAAGTGCAAGTATTCTCTTGCTTAAGTGCGCTTTACGGCTTTCTCAACTAATTTCAGCTGGCAATGACGCAATGACAGTGTGATGTTCTCAGTAGATCGCCGAATTACTGCGATGGCCAACTTGGGTAAAAAAGCCATATGTAGCATTTAAGCAATAAAAAACCGATATTTCTGTACATCTTGAAAATTATTTTCAATACTTGATGCGGCGGAATCATAAAAAAATGGGATTTCTATTAGATAATCTCAACATTATAGGTTTTGCAAAACCCAATTTCCATTCCCTTTCTGCGACCATTCTGTACTAATTTAGAATAAAATATGCTAAGGTAAGTCCTCTTCTTTACAAAAATCGCTACGAATCCGATGGCAAGGACAATCGAGAAAATACTGTTGCAATTTACTGGCTTTCGTGGAAAGTATTAAGTACTTTATAAATTTTTTAATAGAATCTAAAACTAAAACTAAAATATACGAAACATTATATTTAAAATAAGAAAGTTGGCATACACCTTCGGAAAAACCATTATTATACATTATGATGAGGAAGAGAGATGGAAATATACAAAAGTATGTAGGTGCGTGAAAGACACTCGATTGTTGGATCCTATCTGGCAGCGTCGGAGTGTGACGGACAACGGGGTAAAGTAGAAGAGTGATAAAAGAGAGATGGCAGAACGGGCGCTGGCGCCTGCCGGTTAGACGGATGCACTCAACAAATGCGATTTGTTTCTCCCATTCGCAGAGTTGCCGATACCAATATGTCATATTTCTAAGAAATCTAAGTCTACCCAAATTTCGGGAAAAATAGCTGCGGATTCCACATAAGGGTATTCCAAAAATGAAAAAAGTTCAAACTATTAAAATTGTATTAATGTTTCATGGTTCAAATCATATTTTTCATGTTTGTATATTGTTGTATACATGATTTTGTAATCCCTATTCTTGTTGCCAGTAGAGATACAACAGTATTGAGAGAAATCATGGACCGCTAGATAGGGCTACAACTACCATATGACTATCAAATAGTAGTGATAAACAGGGTTTGTTTATAGCACAGTGCCTGGTGTGGCGAATGTGCGCCATAGGGGCGATTTGACAACTTTGAAGGACAACTATAACGGGTACTATGGTGCCCGGTGTTCGGGAATCTGGCAATACCTGATGATTCCTAACGTTTATTACGCCAGATTGTTTGCTGGTTTGCGCAGTACAACATGACAATCAACGTGACTGAGCACCTGGTAACCCTGGTTTAAGGTGTTATATTTAAAGAGCTTGGGGCAGTTAGGTATCTAGGTCACATTTTTTAATGTATTTCGAGAAATCCTTAATGTTGAGTAAATACTAGATCACGTTTCTTGCATAGTTTGCTGAAAATTCTACAATAGACGTACATTTTGAGAAACAGAGGGATGTCTTTTAAGTTTTGCATATAGAAACGTAGTAGACAGCGGATCGAACGTCAGTACTGAATCTTAACCTCACTCTTTATTAAACTGAAATTCAAAGTTTCACACCAATACGTGCAGTATTCTCACTACAGTGAATTTTTAAGTGTCACCAAGTCATTAGAAAAATGGAACTCAACCGAGAACATTTTCGCGCCATTATTTATTACAACTTTCAGATACAATTATCGCAACAAGAATGCCTTACTGAGTTACTGTCTGTTTTCGGCAACGGAGCGCCACATCAGTCGACAATTATTTCCCGTTGGTATGGAGAATCCAAACATGGACGGGTGAGTCTTAGCGACGATTCCAGGGTGGGTGCACCAAAAACGGCAGTGACCCAGGAAAACGTCGATGCTGTGCGCAAACACATCATTGAAGATAGACATGTGCCATACCGCGAGATTGAGGCATCCTTGAAGATCTCAAAGACCTCAATTCAAAAAAATTAAATGAAGAATTAGGAGTGAAGGGAATTAGTTTCTCGTTGGATACCCCACCTGTAGACTGGAGAGCAGAAAGCAGCCAGGGTTAATTGGTGTCAAGAAACGCTTGACCGTTTCAATTCCGGAAACTCAAATAATGTGTACAGGATTGTTAGTGGTGATCAATCGTGGATTTACTGTTATGAACCAGAACATAAACGACAGTCCGCTGTTTGGGTGTTCCATGGTGAAGAAAAGCCAACAAAAGTCATCCGTTCTCGGAGTGTTTCGAAAAAGATAGACGCAACATTTGAGTCTAAAGCGGGCCATTTGGCAACAATTGCTCTTAATGAGCAAAGAATTGTTACTGTGGACTGGTATACCACCATTTGTTTGCCAAAAGTCATCACCGAGCTTCGAAAAATCAACCCCGAAAGCAGAATCATCCTCCACCAAGACAATGCAAGCTCACACACAGCCGAAAAAACAAGGCAATATTCAACGGAAGAAAACGTGGAATTATTGGACCATCCTCCATATAGTCCCGATCTAAGTCCTAAAGATTTCTTGACTTTCCCGAAATTAAAAACAGACTGCGTGGTCAAAGGTTCCATCACCAGAAGAAGCAGTTGACGCATTCAAAAATGCCGTTTTAGATCTGCCACCAAACGAGTGGAATAAGTGGAGATTACTTCGAAAAACAATAAAGTCATTTAAAACTACATACCGTGTTGTTTTATTTCCATATGCAAAACTTAAAAGACATCCCTCGTATCCATTTTATCTATTCCATTTGTGACTATCCACGTCAATTGACAACGAAGTATTACATTCGCTGATAAAGACGGAATAGCTTTGTAGTTTTTGCAAGTTGGCCCAGTGGAAGCGGAATGAAAGGCACATAATAGAAATAAAATAAAAGTCTCTCAAACTCCGTTTTTTGACCTTCCAGAGCATCCTGACGATTTTTGAAAGGTTTTTAGCGGTAAAAAATTTTAAACGGGGTTTGAGGGGATATTATCGTGTTAACATGCTGCCAACACCGGTAATTCACATACACATATTTCATACAGCATAGGTTTCTCCATACATTTGCCTTAAAGAACGACATGGAAATATTTTCGACAGCGTCCCTGCGTCTGCTATCTGGCTTCATCGGCCGACGTACCCCCGCATGATTGGCACTCTGCCTCGGTGCCGCATCTGATGCTTTATATGACCAGGCATTGGAGAGATGCGGCGTTGCCAGATGGACTGTACTACGGCTAGGTCAGGGAAAGAATGTCGTTGACGAACTGTATAGGATTGTTTGACGCACTTAATACGATAACCAGCTATGAACAGCTGTTTAGTGCTTTTTTAGCAACTCATCAGCATGGTCTCGGCTTGATGCTTAGGAAATCGACCGAACGCATAGCAGGACAGAAGGTCTATATCGGTTTCTTATTTTAACACTGTCTAACTAGTGCTGAACGTAATTCCTTGTCAACTGATGACGGCGTGGCATGGAAAGAAGTGAAATTTATATCGCGGAAGACTACTCAACCTGTCAGTCTGTCTTTCTGCTTCTCCTGGGCTCCAACATAACTTAGAAAGTGACGCTTGGATTTTGATGAAAATTTGATACAGTCATGATGAAGACGCAAAAGCTTTGTAGTTTTGGGAAATCCTGCTGGTGACGGCAGAGCTATGAAAAAATGCAAAAAATTAAATCGCTCAAAATCCGTCCTTTGACGTTTCAGAGACTCTGCTGATACTCAGAAAAGTGTTTGTACGAGTCAATGAACTAGCCTTGGCTAAAAAAGTGCACCCATGTGTGTAAGTAACTTTTACCAAGAGGCGTTAGTTTGACTAATGATCTAACCCCTGAAACCAGTCCTGTGGTTTCCATGTCCATGGGGCTTCATCATCTGGCCACTTCAAGCCACAAATATTTCTTAAGTTCCCTTTATTGTACGATGTTGTGGGCACAACGGTAGCCTATTTCAATTGTCATTCTACTTGAGAAAGGTCACCAAGGTGGCCGAAATGCCGTACAATAGAGAAGATCCAAAACGTATGAGGTTCAACTCGAGGCAATGGATTCTTACAACATATTACTCTACGTCACGTAAACAGAAAGAATGGCGGAAACTTTATGCAACTTGGTTGACTCTATATCTCACATGGGAATTTTTCACAGTTTATGTGGCCTTGAGGTTATAAATATGCCGAACATAATCTAAAATTGATAACAGAACTGCGTGTAGGATACAGGGTTAACATACTTGATGCCCTTTTCCATGTATAATCCGGTGTTCTATACAATACCTAGGGAATTTATAGAATACCTAAAACGTGTAGGTAATGCATTAAATATTATTTGTTTTGTACCTTGCCTAGACATTATATGCAATACCAAATCCTCAGCCGGTAATGTATGTAAAAGACGAGAGCAACGAACGGGTTTTGCTCAAGGGGAAGCAATATCAGCTGCAAAATAGCTACAAGGCAGCTAAAAAGCAAAACGGAAGGAGTGTGAATGGTGGTTCTCCGCAACGCCTCCCCACGCTGAAGGTTAAAATCCCATAAGAAAACGGACGGGGCGGCACCCAAACCAAAATAACTAATCGTAAGGCACCTTATCCATAAACTGGTGTTTGGCGGTCTATCGAAAATCTGGAAGTTAACGACACGACGCCCACACCACATTCTCCGCACGAAAGTGAAAAGAAGAATGTTGATTGTAATAAAGTTGATTTTAAATAACATAACTTATTTCAATTGCCCGTCATTTGATAGGATAATATTGATAAATTCAGACCAAGATCTATTTATTTTGCACACTGGCGGTGGAACAGCAGGTACTCGGAATTGTATTCATTACCCAGTTGAAGTATGTAATGGATAATAATACGAGGGGTGTCTCTTAAGTTATGCATATAGAAACATAGTACGCCGCGCGGATCGAACGTCAGTACTGAATCTTAAAATCACTATTTAGTAAACTTAAATTCCAAGTTTCACAACGATACGTGCAGTGTTCTCACTACAGTGAATTTTTAAGTGTCACCAAGTCATTAGAAAAATGGAACTCAACCGAGAACATTTTTGCGCCATAATTACAACTTTCAGAGACAATTATCACAACAAGAATGCCTTGATGAGTTACTGTCTGTTTTCGGCAACGGAGCGCCACATCAGTGGACAATTTCCCGTTGGTATGGAGAATCCAAACGTGGACGGGTGGGTGCACCAAACACGGCAGTCACCCAGGAAACGTCGATGCTGTGCGCAAACTCATCATTGGAGGTAGGCATGTGACATATCGCGAGATTGAGGCGTCCTTGAAGATCTCAAAGACCTCAATTCAAACAATTTTACATGAAGAATTAGGACTAAGAAAATTAGTTTCTCATTGGATACCCCCACCTGTTGACTAAAGAGCAGAAGCAGCCAGGGTTAATTGGTGTCAAAAAACGCTTGACTGTTTCAATTTCGGAAACTCAAAAAATGTGTACAGCATTGTTAGTGGTGATACATCGTGGATTTACTGTTATGAACCAGAAAATAAATGACAGTCGGCTGTTAGGGTGTTTCAAGGTGAAGAAAAGGAAACAAAAGTCATCCGTTCTCGAAGTGTTTCGAAAAATATGGTCGCGACATTGTGTTAAAAGCGGGTCATATTGCAACAATTCCTCTTAATGAGCAAAGAACTGTTACTGCGGATTGGTATACCACCATTTGTTTGCCTAAAGTCATCACCGAGCTTCGAAAATCCACCCCGAAAGAAGAATCATCCTCCACCAAGACAATGAAAGCTCGCACACAGCCCAAAAAACAAGGCAGTATTTAACGGAAAAAAACGTGGAATTATTGGACCATCCCCCATATAGTCCCGATCTAAGTCCTAGCGATTTCTTTACTTTCCCGAAAATTAAAACAGACTGCGTGGTCAAAGGTTCCAGTCACCAGAAGGAGCAGTTGACGCATTAAAAAATGTCATGGGCAACCCAGGTATTCTATACATTGCCTAGGTATTGCATAGAGTACCTGAATTATACAGATCACCCGTAACATATATTCTTCGTTCCAACACTCGAACTTTAGGGGTATATGCTACCAAAAGTGATTTGGTGTGTGGCCGCCCAGCGTCTTTAGTAAACGACTCTTTTGGTTATGAAGTTGCTTAGTACACTCTAGAGAAATTAAACATTATTTAGGTCCTGAAGTACTCCGAGCAAGTTGAATGGGTGCCCGAAAAGCATCTCAAATATTACACTCACCTAACAAATAACTCTTGATAGCATCTTCAATTTGATCATCACCATTACCGAATGTCAGCTGCACCACGACCAAAATTAACAAAAGTACCATTCTCATCCGAGGGAAACAACTGTCAACAGATGTATACTGATTTAAAGATGCTTTCAAAATCACTCCTATATATAGCTGTCACAAAGTGAAGGCGTGCTAATGTTCTAGTTTTTTTGGTCTTGTGTCAATTCTACACAAATTATTCATGACCACGGAGTGGCTCGAATGTGCCCTGTTATAGTGTCAAAGACGAATAAACCAGAAACAATATACCTATGCAAAAAACATAAATCACCTGGTAGGTTTAAAACTCCCATCAGGCAATGTATATTGAGTAATAAACTGTTTCTTATAATGATTCTAATTTGACTCCCATTATACGTATTGTAATATTTATTGGAGAGACGGTAGTCAGCTAAAATCACAACGACTAGGTCTTGAAAAAGCTTTTGCGTTTAAATCAGCATTCTGACCGAAAATACAAGGCTGAAATCGATTTACAATAAACTAATCTCAAAATACTCTTCTAGATCTTCTACGTAATTTTTAAGCTTTGAATACTCCAGCACGGATTTGCTTAAACGTTTTTTTTTTAACAAAATTACAATTTTATTGCTTGGACACGTTTTTCCCAGGTTTTTTGAAACATGCCGAACTAAAAAGGCTTCTGTTAACTTTTCTGTATGGCTCACTGTTTTCGAGTTATGTATAAGCGATTCAATGCTTGAAAAGCCCTAAAGATGGGTATGTTCAATGCTTAAGCATTCCGTTAAAAATTATAATTTTTGGAGTCGCCAAGTTTCTAAGTTAAAGCTTAAATGCTATTTTGTAAACTCGGCGTTCATCATTGGCGTTGCAGTTGGCGTCAAGCTACTCGCGGTTGCAGTTAACCTCAATATCTGAAAGTGATCGTTAGAAGAGCGTTGACTGGTTCATTTCGTAAATGCATTTCAGTTAGACTTTTACGAACATTTTCGCACAAATATGTACTAGTAATGACAAGCACAATAAGAAACTTCCACTTTGAGATTATGGTTATGTATGTTTTGAGTTCCTGACAATTGATAGTTGCAGTTGGGAGTTTCTCAATCGGACTTAGGCAAGAACCCGAAGAGTATTTAGGTATTACTTTATTTTAAAGGATTTTTATTCATCTGTTATGCGTTGACAACAAATTTTGGCATGGCTCTGAACTAATACGTTACAGAAAACTGTAGAGAAGTGATATAAAGGATGCGTGCAGAATGACCTATCAAAGCAAACAATAGATGGCAGGTTAGGTTACAAAAGGTTAGCAATAATTGAATTGATCTACGTATATAGGGGATGTTAATAAAGTACCAGGATGAACCTAAAGGCCGTATTTCTTTGGTAACTTTAAAAAAAGAAGTTTATATACTCGTGGGTTCGAAAATACTTCGCTTTCATGTTACATGGTGAAAAACTTGAAAAGTTGAAAGCTGATGAGCTATACAACAGTCCTTTTATATATATATATATACAGGGTGTCTGCAAAGTTGGGGTTTTCCTTTTCAAAAACAACTACCCTTGAAATAACAAAGGCAATGTGTAGTGAAACCAAGTAAAAAAAAATAAAGAAAAAAGTACTCACTCTCCAGTTGACGAGAAGGGCTAAGTACGTCTCTGCCCGAAATCATACCGCTCCAACAGAAAATGAGATCAGCTGATGCGCTACCGAGCAGACGCCGGCGGCGGTGCAGATCAGTAGACAACGAACAGAGGTAACAAGTTTGACCATCGTGCAGAAACCACATTGATTGTCTTACACTTAATGGCACATCTTCTAACAAGGAAGGCAAAATGTTGCGTAAAAAGTCTAGGTATTGCATCCCGTCCAATCGATTTGGGAGAATAAATGGTCCAATGAGCATACCGTTCACCATGCCAGCCCAAACATTCACCGAAAATGTTTGTTGAAAATGTGCCCGACGGACAGCGTGCGGATTTTCTACTGACCAAACATGAGTGTTGCGAAAGTTATTCACCCCATTACGCGTGAACGTAGATTCGTCTGTCACCAATATGTACTTCAAAAAGTCCGGATTATTGTCATGTTGATGCAACAACCACCCACAAAACCGCACTCTTGCTGGAAAATCTTCAGGTTGAAGGGCTTGTACACGTTGGACGTGAAACGGATACAGCCCCTCTTCACGCAGCGTTTGCCACACGTTAGGTTTTGATACTTGCACTTCTCTAGCCACGTCTCTAGTGCTTGTTGTTTTTTGAAACGCAATCGATTACACGGGTCCGTTTACCTCTACGTGCGTGACCGTAACCGTCGGTTAAAGGTTACATACTGAACTGACACACTGACCCCGACCCCCGACCCAGTTCTGTCGTCGGGTTGAGCTAGTGTCCTAGTACCAGTCGGGGATATCGCGAGTCGCGGCTACAGGACGCTATTCAGATATTTTTGATGTTGCAGAGCCCTTTATGGTACTAAGAAAAATTGCTTATGTTTTCAACATCTACAGGTCGTGTAAAGGAAAACCCCAACTTTGCGGACACCTTGTATATAATATATATATGTGTGTGTTTTTCTTTGATGATCGTACCTGATTTTTTTAACGAAAGTAGTCAAAAACTATTGACAATTTTATCGCAAAAGAAAAACGAGAAGTAAAACAGAACACGTCGAGTCCGTGTGTTTTGAAAACGGGGCAAATCCGGACATACGTTTATATAAACTTCTATTTCTTTTTCCGTATAAATTCAACCTTAGGTATATTCAATTTATAGTTATTCAGATGGTACTGACAAATCGTCGATAATTTAGATAAGGTTGGATAAGAAAAACGTGCTAATAAAAAATTGTAAAGTTGGAATCCGATGACCTGTAAATGAAAATTATTTGATGTATAATAAGGTGTTTTTTTTATGATTATATTTAACTGTTTCAACAAAGGTAATCAAAACGCTACTCTTAATTTTTGAAAAAAACTAAAAGTAAAACAGAGTTTGACACCCTGTGTCTTGAAAACAGGGCAGTTCCGGACATACGTTCATATAAACTTTTATCATTAAATTACCCTTAAATTGTACAAGAAAATCATTGCTTCAGGTGTTGCAGAAACAAGATGCTTATTAATTTCGTGTGTATTCTTAACGTAACCACCGAAAACCGTGAAAACCACTGAACTCCATTCAGCTCAGTGTAAATGTAGCGTCTTCTAAACATTTTACGTCGGTTTGGCAACACCGCCTCGTTATATGCAGAGCAGGCAGAATGTCAATCGATCTATGAGCAAATCGCCAAACCAATGCGACTTGCTCATAGATCGCAATTTTTTTTTGTAAACCAGTAAGAGACCAAGAGACGGCCGCAAAGTTTTGGTTACGTCGCGTATTGATGTGATATGTCAAATCCTACATATTTTAATTCTATAAAGCTAACTCTCCAAGTTTTATGAACATCAAAATGTCAGTTTACGCCACTGGAGATGCTGAGGTTTCAAGGAGAAAACTGCAATATTTTATATTTGTATAGAGATATCCAGTTGGTTCACGCATTTTCTTTTTTTTTCTTCTCTAATAAAAACAAATTTCAATAAGTTCGATCCAAAAAAATGTGAAGTTTTTTGAAAAACTTACATTCGCGGGCTTCCATTTTATTTTGCGTTAGATTTGACCAGACTTATCATCTGATATCATTCCAAGAAGTGACTGGATCTGGTATCTCTACTCCTTGGTCATAGTGTGTAAACTACGACACTGTGGCTTGCATCGCCCTGGAAATTTTCAGCATTCAAAGGCTCTCTGAACGTATCGCGATACTTTTAGAGCTCTACGAATAGGACAAATTAGCGGTTTTCCTATTTGTGCAGCTCGCCTGGTTTAATTACATCCAATGCTCATCCAGGGGCTTTAGGGACATGTTCCGGTCTTTTTACTTTCGGCGCGTGATAAGGACAGTTCTGGGACAAAAATCGTTCAGTATGCACTTTACGTGGCACAGTTTTGTATACTCGAATATGCTTTTCTACTACATACCAGGGGATATAAATAGGAAGGTGGTGATTATATTTCTTTGCACAGACTTCGGAGACTTTCAAATTTGATAGTGCTTGACTCTTGGCGCGTAGCTTTCCTAAGTGAAATTTCACATTGGGCAGCCGGTCGGTAATGCAAGTGGTACTCGCTCTTGTACACACACGAACTGGTTAAGAGAGAACTGCTGCTTTAACTCACTGTGGATATTGTAGTTGTATTTTTAGGCAATACTACGATTTATGTCGAGAACCGGAATAAGTAAACCCAAGTCAGACGCCCATGACAAGCAAGTTGTCACAGTGGCGGTGACTGGCATAACTGAAGTAGACCCATACGTTGGGGAGAAAATTTTATACACAGGCCGATTACATATGTATGTGTGAGTGAGATGGATGTACGAAGATGCTTCTTGTAGTTCAACTGCGACCCGCCAAACATCCTGAAAGGATATTAAGTTCTCTAGTCGTTTATTGACACATATCGCACAATGTCACTAATTTCTGATTTTCGATGTATCATCCTTGTACCTCCCCAGTATTAGTACCTATCTTGATGAGGTTGCAGGTGTTACATGCTACCATATATCTGTAAAGCATGTTAAGCTTACAGGGTGTGTCAAAAGTATCGGAACGACTCGACGACTCTTTGGGAATACATTTTAGTGGAAAATACTTCAATTAAACCTTGTAGGATTTTTCTTCAACTATCGGTTGATAAAATTGGACCGCACGTTGATTTTAATACGGAAGGTTGTTTCATAACTGGTCAACACTGGTTTTGCCACACGAACTTTGACAGCTAATTTTGTTTTATCAGTCTATCCTCATTATTACATGACAGCTGTCATATGTCTATTAGCCTCATATTTGTTGTAATACGGTAATACTCATAACTAGTACTACGGCAGTAAATTAACAGAAACGCTTACAAGTAAATCCTTATAAAAATATTTGTTGTTGAATTTGAACACTTTTTTGTGATTTACTAACCCTGTGAATATGGCGAGGAAGTGTAATAATGATCCTAACTCTTTTTGTTATGTCTGCGGAGAACTAACATTCAAAAAACAACGACGGAATTTTACGAATCTTGTGTTGGAGTGTCATCACCAATGTTTTGGTTTTTCTGTCGCCCATCAAGACAAATCCTGGGCCCCTCATATCTATTGCATAACGTGTGTGAAAAATTTAACTGACTGGAAGAAAGGTGCACGACCTATGCCGTTTGCTGTACCCATGATATGGACTGAACAGCGAGATCACGTTTCAGATTGCTATTTTTGTCTCACAGACATAAAAGGTATACATTACAAGAAAAAAACCACAGTTATTTACCCTAACTTATCTTCGGCTATAAGACCAGTCTCTCATTGTAAAAAATTGCCAGAACTAATACCAGTTGCAACTACGTCTGTTGAAAACAATTCACAACCGTCCACTCAGGTGAATGTGTTGACGAGGACGATGACTTTGAGTTAAAAGGAATTGTAAACGAGTCACATTTGATAACTCAAGGAGACCTAAATGATTTGGTTCGGGATTTAAATTTGTCAAAAAAGCAGTCAGAACTATTAGGATCACGTCTAATAGAATGGAATTTGCTACATCATAATACAAAAGTTAGCTATTTTCGAAACCGTGATCAACACTTCAGAACGTGTTTTTCTCAGGATGGAGATTTGGTGTTTTGCAATAACATAAATGAGATTATGAAAATGTTGGACATAGATTTTGATCTCTCTCAGTGGCGTTTATTCATTGATTCTTCGAAAGAAAGTCTAAAAGCAGTGTTATTGCATAATGGAAATAAGCTTCCGTCTGTACATCTGGCCCATGCTGCAAATATGAAAGAAACCTATGAAAATATGAAACTTTTACTTGAAAAAATAAATTACAGTACATATTCCTTCAAAATCTGCGGTGATCTTAAAGTTGTTGCACTATTACTTGGACTTCAGCTGGGTTATACAAAGTTTTGCTGCTTTTTATGTGAATGGGATAGCCGAGACAGAACTAATCACTATATAAAAAAAACAAGGCCTACGCGTGCATCGTTAGTTCCTGGGCAAAAAAACGTAAAGTATTTACCCCTTGTACAGCCAAATAGTGTGCTTCTACCACCATTGCATATCAAATTAGGATTAATAAAAAATTTTGTGAAGGCAATGGATCGCAATGGGAGTGGATTTTTGTATCTAAAAGAAAAATTCCCTAAAATAAGTGATGCAAAGATAAAAGAGGGTATTTTTGTTGGCCCTCAAATTAGGGAGTTAATAAAAGATTCAAGATTTGAAGAAAAATTAAGCGATTTAGAAACATCTGCATGGAAGGCTTTTAAAAATTTTTTGGGTAACCACAAGAGTGACAGCTACAGAGAGTTGGTTAGCGAGCTATTATTGTCATATCAAGCATTGGGTTGCAACATGTCACTTAAGATCCATTTTTTAGACACGCACCTGGATTTTTTTCCTGACAATTTAGGGGCTGTCAGCGACGAGCACGGTGAGAGGTTCCATCAGGACATTTCTAATATGGAAAAGCGGTACCAGCGCAAATGGAGCCCAAATATGTTAGCAGATTACTGCTGGACAATTAAAAGGGACCAACCAGAAGCTAAATATTCAAGAAAATCTTAGATTATTAAGTCATTTATAAAAGAAAATAACTTTTGATTTACGAGATCTGTTTTTTCTTAATATTTTAAATTACTCAATAGAATAAAATCCTTGTCTAGCAAATTTTTTTTAACTGTTTATTTTTTCTTACAATCACCAATTAAAGTAAAAAATATCAAAAAAGTCCGTGTGGCACGACAAAGTTAAAATTTTGTTGACCAGTAATCAACATCAATTCAAAACTTAGTGTTAGTTCCGGTAATGAAAGAGTTAAGGTAATATATTGGAACTATTTATAAACGACTGATTGCCTTAAGCTGAGACTATTTTTGTTATGCTAAGAAAGCTGTTGCTTTGATAGAAGGTTTGATTTCAAGTTTAAATAAGATCAATTTGGTTTTTCCTGAAACTAAACGCCATAACTCAGAAATGGTTGGACAGAGGTTGTATAAGAATTATATAAAAAAAGTTCACTATTCAGCTATGTAAAAATAGACAGGGTGTTCGACCTGAAATTTTTGAGAAAATGTTAATTTTGCATATTGAGATACCCTGTATAAATAGAAACAAATCCTACTCTCTCTTCCGGATCAGCTTAAGATCGATGATAATAAAATATTTGTGAACTAAGATTTATCTGAATATCTTCAAAATTAGCGAAGCTGTAAGCCGTCAATCCTGGGCATTTTTTCAGACATTTGACCAAATATCTAAATAACTGATTATTGAAACCATATGTTATTTGATACCAAACTCCTTGATTTTAGAAGCTTTAAATAAGCAACCAAATATACTGTCAGGTAAAAAATATATGTTTACTCTAGCACAAAGTATTGAAACATCCTGTATATATTAGACTCATTTTAAAATGTGCACTAGGAACCTAACAAGGTTAACATGAAAACAGATTTTCGATATCCTTTCCAGTTTGCTCAGAAAACTACTTTTCATTTTCATTGCTACACCCTATAGGTATACGAGTATTCGTTGTTTGACCTTGACCTTGACTCAAACTACCACTGTATGGCCAGTGCCATTTACATTGCCTTAGTTTTCCGGAACTATCATCCTTGACTTAGTTGCCCGCGGGTCACTCAAGGTCAAATATAAGTATCACTCAAAGTCATACCTGAACGTATAAGTTTTTGCTTATTTCACCGCCGGGGTCAAAAACGTTTAAAACTACGAAGTTGACCTCCTTATGGTCAAGGTCAAAGTCAAGACCAAATTAAAGTTCACCTTCCGATAGCTGAAGAAAAATCCTACAACTTTTATTCAAAGCATCTCCCTGAAAATGCATCCTCAAAGAGCTATCGATATTCAGCGTTAGTGGCGGTCTGACCTTGAGAGATGACTCTAGGTTAAACATAAGGGTCATTCAAGGTCATGTTTGAACGTAAAATTTTCCACCCGTTTGACTGCCGGGATCAAAAGTCGTGGTTTAGATCTGAAATTTTAAAGTTGATCTTCAAATAACCTTCAAGGTCAAATAGAAGGTCTCCGACCAATAGACGACAGAAAATCTTACAACTTTTATCCAGAGCATTTTCCTCTAAAATGTATTCCCGGAGAGTTGTCGAGTCGTTCCGGTACTATTGCCACACCTTGTATGTTGTTATATGGCAACAAATGAGTATAAAAACTCCAACAAACTGAGGCTAGGCTAAAGGCTATGATTCCTTGTCTCCAAAATTTCATAGCCACCTCATAGACAGTGATTTTACGTTCTCATTTTATTTTTATCATATTCTAGCAAGGAATCCCAGTAGGGCTCAAAAAAGCTGTGAATATAAAATTAATTAAAATACTATCAAATCTCACTAATGATATAAACATAGCGACAATAATATAATAGCAACAGTTAAAATAATAACATTCACCTTCACATGCTCAACTAGGTACTTGTTTTTAGCCAAGAATCCGCTCAGATCAAAACAACTATTTAGAAAAACCGAATACAATTTAAGGAAGAAGCCCCGCTCTTTCCAATCTTACGTATTGTGGCAATGCTGCTACTCGAAGAAAACAATATTTTGAACTTTCCGTTTTCCAGAATCATGGATTAGGCAGAATTACCCATGTTAATATTCATTATTTTCGAATTTTTTAAATTATACCGGTTTATTAACAGTAACTGCGTAAGTCACATCGAAAAACAAGTAATATGTCAATCTGTTCTGTTGAACGTGAGTACATCCAGTACGATTGGCAACGTGAATACCTCTCCAGAGAAAAAAAATGTACGCCAATATACTGTCGCTTTACTAGGAAATGGTAATATTGAATTTTTCCTGCAAGATCGTCTATAGTGTATCTAACGAAGCTACAAAGTAATCGTAAACAGTGGTTGATTCGTGATCAACGCGTGATCGGTAGCCATGGCGCTCTGTCGGCCTCTTCCTGATTGGCTTGTAGCGACGAGCCTCCAGACAAAGTCGCACGGTTGCCACGCTCAGCGAGTTTTCGCCAGAGTGGTTGATCACATTCGCATGGATCACAAATCAATCTGTTGGTGCAATACATGCAATAACTGTTGTAAAGGACATTATATAACAATAAATGGCATCACAAAGGTATATTCCAATTTGATCTGCAGCAAATTATGAACGGCATATACGGAGATGCGAAAACAAGCTCAAAAAGGTGAAGAAAATTTTTGTGCAATCTTTATAGTTAAATTTTTCCTAAGAGATAGCATCAGTGAGGGAATTTTTTTCTATTGTCTTATTTTTCACATTAATGCGATGTCGAGGTATGTGGCCCTATCGCAATTGAAAATAAGGTTTCGATAATCCTTCCATAAAGTTTCGATGAGTACATCTGAAATAACCTTGAGATATTCTTCAGGGAAATACAAAAATCTCCTTTTGTGTTTTTTTGTGCAGATTTATCTATTAAAATCCTATCCGCAATCTATTTTCCGTGCACACACCTTCAACCGAATGTATGCCATATATGATATTACCGTTTCCAACTTTCACCAAGGTTAATAGGAACCATAACCGCTCCCTACCCTTCCCCCTATAAGAATATCGATTTGTAGCCTCACATTTCAAGGTTAGACTTCTTGTAATGTTTCTGTTCAACATTCGGCGATTTCTGAAAATTTTCCCAATAAAACATGATCATTGTGACATTAAGCCTGGCAACGCTGCATAGTAGAGGGAACTCTCAGCGTCACGTTGATGGTTCGTCACCACGCACAGGATTGTAATCAGTTACGGATACCCGTTTATGAGCGCGAACGTTTTATGCACGCCTTGACTTGATTTTTCTTGCGGAAATTTAATATTAGTCTAAAATGTCTGACACAGATACAGCTGATGAAGTGGTTGAAATCAGCTTAACGCCACCCAGCAAAAGGGCTAAAAAGCTTCATCTTAGCGCAGGTGAAAAACAAATTATTCTAAATATCTACAAGAACCAGATGCAAGAGAATAGTGGATTGGCTATAGAAAATATCGTATGTAAGGTTGCTAAAATTTCTGGAGTAGGTCGATCAAGTGTTTACAAAATCTTGAAGGAATATAGACAAAATCACTCACTATCTGAGCCAAAAACATATCCAGCGAGAAAAAAAATCATCGAAAAAATAGATGACTTTGACAAAAGTGCCATTAGAAGAAAAGTACATCACTTTTTCTTCAGGAATGAAATACCTACAATAGATAAAATATTGAAGCAAGTGAATGATGATGAGGATCTGCCAAATTTTAAAAGATCTACGTTCCATAAGCTGTTGAAAGAACTAGACTTTCGATTTTTGAAACGAGGAAGGAATAGTTTATTGATAGAAAAGGAGGAAATTGTTATCTGGAGGAGATAATACCTTAGAAAAATTAGGCAATTCCGCGCTGAAGGAAGAAAAATTTATTATTTAGACGAAACATGGGTGAACGCGGGGCATACACAGGGAAAGGTTTGGGTAGACAGATCTGTGAGGTCCTCAAGGCAGGCTTTTTTAGATGGCCTTCCGACGGGATTGCAAAATCCTGCAGGTAAGTTTCGAAGTATATGAACTTTTTTGGATGCAGATAATTCATTTTCTGATCGAATCAATGATTTGGAAGCTCCGAACTCAGTTTTGCTATCTCATCCAACCTAAAAAGAGTAAGTTGCTTAATTTCGTCATTTAGTGCGCTCGCTGAGAAGTAAAATAACTAATTACTTTCAGGCAAGGGAAAACGCCTGATCATTTGCCACATAGGTAGCGTAGATGGATTTGTTCCTGAAGCATTGTGGGCATTTGAATCCAAAAAAACTGGAGACTATCACGAAGAAATGGATGGTAACTCATTTGAAAATTGGTTCAAAAAAATTTTGCCGACACTTGATGATAACGCAATTATTGTGATGGATAATGCCCCGTACCACTCCAGAAAATTGGAAAAGTTTCCAACAATGGCCACCAAAAAGGCAGACATTCAACAGTGGCTTGTCTCAAAGAAGATCGACTTCGACCAAACAATGGTCAAAGCTGAGCTGATAAATATAGTCAAGCGACATAAGTATAAATATACTAAGTGACATATAAATCCGAACGCCCAGTTTAAATGGTTTTATTTTAATAAAAGTTGGTGAATGTATATATCTTACTGTAAATAACAAGTGAAAAAATTTTCAGCCTTATCAGTTGGACATTCCGGTTTTTATACTGCTTTTTTTTAATTCACTAACGCTCTAAAAATGAATATTTCAGCCGCAGTAAAGAATCAACGTTGGCGGATTTTGGTTCTTGACATCCTTTACGATCGGTTACGATGCCTAGAGTACGGAAACCTGTACGATTTCGTCAACTTAGTGAGTTTGATAGGGGCCGTATAGTGGGACTTCGGGAAGCTGGACTTTCTTTTCGGGCAATTGCAGCTAGAGTGCAAAGAAGTGTAGACACTGTGGTTAGGTGTTGTCAGGCATGGCTTCGAGAAGGCCGTACGCAAAGAGCAAGGGGCACTGGACGCCGTCGTAGAACAACAGACCGTGAAGATCGCCGCCTAAGATTATTGGCCTTAAGGGACCGTTTCCAGGTCCATTGCAAATGAATGGTTTGCAGAACACGGAAGACCTATTGGCATGCGAAGTGTTTACCGACGAATGAGAAGTTTTGGCTTGTTTTCATACCGGCCACACTGGGTCCTCCCTTTAACTCGAGAACACCGACGTAATTGCCTTGAGTGGTGCAGACAACGGTCACTCTGGGATCAGGAATGGAACAGTATTGTCTTTAGTGACGAGTCTCGATTTTGTTTAGGCATGCACGATGGTCGTGCCAGGGTTAGAAGGCGACGTGGTGAAAGGAGGAATCCACAGTTTTTTGTTGAAAGACATGTTCATCACACTGTTGGAGTTATGGTTTGGGGTGCTATAGCTTATGGTTCCAGGTCACCTTTAATCTTCATCAGAGAGGTAACATGAACGCGCAGCGTCATATCCACGAAGTTCTAGAACCCCATCTTTTACCCTATCTTGACACCCTGGCAGATCCAACTTTCCAACAAGATAATGCCCGACCACATGTTGCAAGAGTCACAATAGACTTCTTTCAACATAATGATGTCACATTGTTACCATGGCCACCAAGATCTCCCGACTTATCCCCAATTGAGCACGTGTGGGATATGATGGGTAGGAGATTGCTCAATTTGCAACGTCCTCCTCAGATTCTAGAAGCACTTCGAGAGGAGTTGGTGGTTGCCTGGAATGAGATACCACAGGAGGACATTGACCACCTTATCAGAAGCATGCCTAGGCGCGTTGGAGAATGCGTAGCACATCAGGGTGCATCCACACATTATTAAAGGTCAAAGGGCTTTAAAGCAGTGCAATCATTTTGAAATTTTTATCATTTACTTATTATGCTTCATTAAGTACTTATACAAAATTTTATTAAAATAAAACCATTTAAACTGGGTGTTCGGATTTATATGTCACTTAGTATATGATTTAAAAATTGTTGACGAAATGGCCAAAAAACAAAATAAAACGATTCTCAGGCTGCCTCCCTATCACTGCGAACTGAATCCTATCGAGTTGATTTGGGCCGACATCCAGCAATACGTGGCGTCAAATAACAGCACTTTTAAGTTTTCTGACCTTAAAAAACTGTTTGATGTTGCTGTCGATAGAATTACGCCAGCAAAATGGAGAACATGTATTGACCATGTCCAAGAGAAGGTTGAAACCAAAATGTGGGATATGGACAATATCATTGACACCCAAATTGAACCCCTTATAATTGACATCAACAATTCTGATGATTCAAGCTCCTCGGAATACAGCATATAAATCGATTGATACCATTAAGACTGGCAGTTTAACGGGCTTTTTGGCAAGACAGGTAAGTTCATGCAAGTTCACTGCAATCAAAGTGTAAGTTTCTAGTTATTAATGTGGAAATTCCAAATTTATAATTACACAAAATTAGGGTTAATTTAGGAGTTCCAAGGCATAATAGTGCCATTTTGACCTTCTTCCTATTTTTCATGTAAATTTTAATAGCAATCAAACTAACAAACTTTATGGAGTCTGTAATAAACTTTTGTACTACTACTACTACGTCTGTAGTTTCTATTTGCTTAAAAAATTTGCTCTGCATTGTGAATAGAAGGTTGATTTGTAAATATTATTGGGTATATATGTAAGTTAATAATAAAATATGAACAATTTCAATTGAGATGGTCCACAAGTTTTTTTCGTGTGCGTTTTAGTAACATTTTGCTGAAATGGTGAATACAGAATTTTTTGCACTGATTCCTAATGTCGAAATATGATTAGAAAGGCGTGGTATATTCCTGATAATTTACTATGCTTTTGATAGAATTTACAGCAACACATATCTTGTACGACATTTTTTGATAGATCAGTCACAATAGCTTGATACGGCCCTGTAGCGTCTCCTACGGTTAAGTTCTTGATCACGTGCAATACGGGTGTATATGTTTGATTTTACTTTGTTTCTTCGATGGATACAGTTTAGATCTTATTGATTTTCGTGCAAGACTCAGCAGTTGCAAGAAAAAGACAAAAAAACAGTTGTTTTGTTAATATTTTTACTTATGCATCTGATCAAACCTTCTCTTGCATCTGGCTGACTGTAAAGCGAGTATAACTCGGTTCTGTTATAGGACCATTTTGTTGCAAGAATTCAACAGAATTTGCATACATTAGCCCACTAGTCTAATATTTTTACGTGAAATTCTTAGAATGCTATATTTTTATCGAAAAGTGCTCTCGCTCAGAACTGCTACGCGGAAAATGTATGTAAGTAGATTATCACAAATACAAAAGAGATCTTCGAGATGTCCAATAGTGATCGTCTTCGCTCTATTGAATTGGAAACAGCTCCTGAAAATGCAGCGAGGCTACGAAACTCCGTCTGCATTTTAATCCAACTAGAGCGAATTCGCCAACAAGTAGCTGAACAAAGAGCATTTGCAACTCTGAAGTTTCACAGAGTATGACGGGGCTGAAAGTGGTTCTGCAAATATATAGTGATATAGGGAAAATAGCACCGTCACCACACATATGTAGTGGGAGTAGTGTTTATTATTTGTAAATGAAGTTATAAAGTATTATGACAATATATGTAATCAGGCTAAAAATAAACATACAATATCCTCTGAAGCCAAATGCTTGTGCGCGGCACACTTTATGATGAAGGTGATAGCTTAAATGGAATAATTACAAAGAAGAAGGTGGATTAAATGTACGTAATGAAAAAAGACGAAGATAAATACAAATGTCTACAGAGTTAGCGAACTGATTAAATTAACATGCCAAAACATTTATCAAATCGACGAGCCGTGCTTGCACAATGTCGATGCGACAGGATCCACTGATTTAGTTTGTTTTTGAATACATTTTTTTATTCCAGTGCTTTTAAGCATGCATAAGCTCTAGCTACTAGACAGTTAAATGATCTTTGACCACTGGTGTTGTTAGCCGGGAGAAAAACAACATTGTTCGGTTCCAGCCTTGTATTAGACAGGAACAGGAACACGGTTTCCTATGCGATACCGCCACATCGCTGGTCCAGGTACCCTCACTCTTTCCGGCCCAAGTGGCGGCACGTGGACTGGACGCTCCTGCAACCTGTGTTCCTAACGGACGCAAACCCTGCCCCCCTTCACATTTAGCCTTTCAAAGTTTCGCGTTGCGCAGCCAGTGGTTATCTATACTCGTTTGATTTTACGAGCCGTCTTCTGTTTGGGGTTTAATCGGTGTGACCTTGACCTGAGGTCCACGTTAAGGTTTTCCAAGGCGGCTTATCCTATGTTCCTTCTTGAGTTGCCTCCTGACCACCCAGACAAATATCGACGTCGTCAGCAGGCCTGCTTATCTAAATGCCCCGCACCTCGAACGATATTGGCGCATTAAGCATGGCAAATCTTCGCCGTCTGACCACCGGTCAGGGATCTGCCTCTCTTGCATGCAGTATCTTCCTCGCGAGATTTCTATCCCTCTTCTTTAGGACTCATCAGCTGCTGTGTCCTGTCTCTTCTATCAGCTGGCTTTTCGGTCCTTTGTGCCTGTATACAAATCCTGGATCGTAGTCCAGGGCTGCCTTAACGAACTGGTTCTCATGGTTTTCGGTGCTGTTTAAGAACATCTGGGCTCTGATCTTCATTACTTGCAATACTGGCACTTGTCCTAGGTCTTCATATATCACTGAATTTGGCACGTACCATGGTGCTTTGGCCGCTTTCCGGAGTGCTATATTGTGTTCATCCACATCTTGGCTCCGTAGCCCCAAGCAACTGACGCGTAGATCATGATCGGTAGGAGCACCATCTTAATCAGCAAGGAAAACTTGCTCTTCGTTCTAGGCATCGGTCTTAACTTGGATCTTGCCATCTTGGCGTTCGTAACTTGGGCTCCAGGTGAGTCCCTTGTCAATCTTGACGCCGAGGTTTGTGATGGTGTCCACCGAACCGTTTTCTCCTCGACGCGTCTTCGACCTCTCTCCACTCCACTTGTATCATCTTGAGATTGCCTTCAGGGGTCCTGCGATTGTTCCTGAGAAGCATCGCCTTAGTCTTTTCTGGATTCAGCTGGCTTCTCCATTTCTTACACCATTCCTATAGCCTGGTAGTCGCTATTTGTAGGTAAGTCGTCGCCATGCAGAGCTGAGGTGATTCAGCCATATCCAACAGTTTGGATTTAGAAAATCATTGACTGCTGGGGTTATATATACTAAGTGACATATAAATCCGAACACCCAGTTTAAATGGTTTAATTTTAATGAAAGTTGGTGACTGTATTTATCTTACTGTAAATAACAAGTGAAAAAATTTTCAGTCATATCAGTTGGACATTCCGGTTTTTATACTGCTTTTTTTTAATTCACTAACGCTCTAAAAATGAATATTTCAGCCGCAGTAAAGAATCAGCGTTGGCGGATTTTGGTTCTCGACATCCTTTACGATCGGCTACGATGCCTAGAGTACGGAGACCTGTACGATTTCGTCAACTTAGTGAGTTTGATAGGGGCCGTATAGTGGGACTTCGGGAAGCTCTTTCGGGCAATTGCAGTTAGAGTGCAAAGAAGTGTAGACACTGTGGTTAGGTGTTGTCAGGCATGGCTTCGAGAAGGCCGTACGCAAAGAGCAAGGAGCACTGGACGCCGCCGTAGAACAACAGACCGTGAAGATCGCCGCCTAAGATAATAGACAACAATACGTATGTGTAAATAATGTGAGATCGGAAGTATTCGCTGCCACTAGCGGTGTGCCGCAGGGACCCAATTTGAGACCTCTTCTAGTCTCACTTTATATCAATGATTTGTGTGATTCACTTAGTTGCAATAAGCAATTATTTGCGGATGATTTAAAAATATATATATCACTATCCAGTGAAGAAGACTGTATCATCTTACAGGAACAAATCTCTTTCCTACAAAACTGGTGTGTAAGAAATCATCTGCATTTGAACATTTCTAAATGCACAGCAGTAACATTCAGTCGCAAGTCCAAGCCTATATCTTATCGGTATACTATTGAGAATTCGACACTAGCAAGGACCGATTGCATTAGAGATTTAGGTGTCTATTTTGATAGTCAGTTGACATTTAATTTTCATGTAAGCCAAACAGCGCTGAGTGCTTGTCACACATACGGTTTTATTGTTATTAATTGCTCGAGTTTCAATGACACCTCAGCATTATCGTCTCTGTATTTCAGTCTAGAAAGATTTAAACGGGAATATGACTCACTCATATGGAGTCCTATATATAGCCAATATATCGTTGCTATTGAAAAAGCACAAAAGAAATTTTTTAAATTCATAACTTTTAAAATCGATGGTGTGTATCCACCAAGAGGCTGTAGTTAGCCTGAGCTGCTACATAGATTTGATTATCTTTGTCTTTGGAGAGCCGTAGATATCAGTTATCTGTACTTTTCTTGCACAAGCTTTTCCATGGAAAAGTAAATTGTCCTGTATTGTTAGCTCAAGTAGATATTCTAGTTCCTAGAATAACATCTAGACAATACAGGACTTTCCTGTGCCAAAGAGCTAAAACTAACTTACTACTGAAGGCTCCAATCAATTTTCTGTGCAGAAATGCCAACAAAATTTCAAGTGCATGTGATATTTTTCACCGCAGTGTCTGTGAATTAAAGAATAAATCTCGCGCCCATCTATGATGGATTTTGGTCAAGTTTTTCATGTTGCTTTTGTTTCTGTTTTTTTCTGTTTTACATTTTGTGCTGTAACTACCATGTAAGCCATACTACTGCTTTTTACTCTGTAAATGGTGATCACTGTTGGGCAATAAACGCATTATTATTATTATTATTATTATTATTATTATTATTATTAATATTATTATTATTATTATTATTATTATTATTATTATTATTATTATTATTATTATTATTATTATTATTAATATTATTATTATTATTATTATCTTACAGTTAGAGATTTTTTTCTATAAAATATCGGACGCTTATTATTGATTTTACGGCATGCATTATTGTAGACTGTTATCAGTTATTATCTTTCGTTTTCCAAAAATTTGTTATCTAAATAATTTTTTATTTGTATTCCAAGCTTATTGTATTTTTAAGTTTATTGTACGTACTTATGCAAATTTTGATAAGTCATTTTGTTTTTTACCTAGTTGAAAAACAGCTTGTGCTGACACGTGGCTTTTTTACCGTTTACGTAAGTAGAGACCTGTTATTATATTCTTATTATTCCTGTAATGTACAAATTCTGTGACGGAAGTGTTATTCAATTATGGCGCTTCATTCACTTCTGTCTAGAAAAATTGTCACCTCTTGAGATGAGGTTTTGTATATTTACAGTTGACGACCACTCTTTAGTTACCTGTAAAGAAGATTTATTTCACTGTTTTGCCACTTTTGACTGGACTACTAGTATCTGTGGTCAGCGACTTGTGCAGAACAGTCACGATCTCGTTCAGCTAACTCCCAATACTAGCCGACACATTCCTAATTGGATTTTCAGACCAAATGTACACTTTCCAAACCCAGCTTACGCAACTCCATTAGATGATTATGTACAACGTCGGGAGTTGTGGCTCCGATTCGTGTGCCGGAGTCGTTCGGAGTTTCGCTGACTCATTGCCATCGCCACTATGTGGTGTTGAAAAGAGAAGTTTATGTGTTGCAGTGAACGTGAGTTAATATATTATATATCAAAATATTCGCATTTTATTTTGTGAAGACTCGTTCGTTTGTCACATTATCCTTCAAAAAGCAGTTCTTAAAAGTAACGTGAATGAAACCATGGCGATGATATGGTTCCTCACAAAAAATACTGCTAAAGCTTTCCAATTACGGGATTTGTGTCAAGCTTGTTGAGCTTTTCAAATCAGTTAGTTTTCAATTTGCCTCATATTTCGGATATAAGTTCTTTCAATGTGGCACATGATTGTCAATTAGGTACTTCAAAATAACTTGGTTGGCCATTGAGGTCTGGTGTAATTAGAACAACCTTTATCTCAACACCCAAAAAATGTAAGGTTGTCATATATAACAGAATAAAAGCAGTTTTAAGGACCTAGGAATATTTTCTGATTCCAGGGCAACATTTCCGAACCATGCTGAACAAAAGGGATCGAATGCTTTGAAACTTACGGGTTTATTGTGCGGAATTGTAGGACCTTCATAATTACCCCGTAGATGATGATAATAATAATAATAATAATCCCCGCAGGGGGTATCTACTTTTGAAGCTGGATCTTTGATCCGGTTTCAAGGGAAGATACATGGGGAGAGTCGCCCCCACGGCCCCAGGCAGGGAGTTCGGGGTTTGGTAGTCTTATTCATTCTGCCAAACCCTGGGCTTTTCCTTCCCCCTTTCTCCCATCCTTCTCCTTTTGTTATATCCTGTGCAGATCTCCGCTGCCCTCACGACTTTCTTTGTCCTTTCCTTACTCCATGCGTTGAGGCGGCGCGTGGGGCTTCCTCTTAGCCTCCCGGGTGTTTGTGCCGTGCCCGGCGACCCGTAAGCTGGCCAATGGAATCCTGGTGGTTGAGCCCTACCAGTCAGAGGGGCAACACGCCACTTTGGTCCGGCGGTCAGTCTAGAAGGGCGGCCGCGCCTAGCTCAGCGTAGGTCAATCGGCTGTGCCATCCCATCAGAGGGCTGTCTGGGCAAGCCTTCGCATTGCGAAGAAACCAGGCAGGTGTGGATTATTTCTACCCTTGGCCATGCCGGACCGCAATGCGAAGACTATACTTTCCATAAGGGTAACCCCCTTCAGCAGCCCTGGTGTCCATGTCCCGAACTATGTTTGCAGGCATGGCATCCCCAATGAGGACTCCGTGGCGGGTGGGGAGCTGGGAACGTGAAACATTTTGAAATTCGCATGGATGAAATACAAACCAAAAACCCATCCACAAATGGGAAAGCTACCGCGCAAGCGGCCACGGCCAGCCAGAGAAAGGAGGGAACCATCCCCCGGTTTCTGGTGGTCGAACGGATTGATTGATGGGGGTAACTTTGATAAAGTAAGCCCCTTTGTTGTATCAAGAACATTATTTGGAATTGCTGGGAACCTGAAATTAATAAAGAAAATCAAATCTGGGCTACTGTTGGAAACCAGTACCGCAGCCCAGGCAAACAGACTTTTGCAAACACAAAGAGTTGGAGATTACAATGTTGTAAATTAAGCGCATTCCACGCTTAATTACTCCAAAGGAATTATTACTTGTGCTGATCTTTTGAACTCCACTTTGGAGGAAATATTGGACGGCCTGAAAACAGAAGGAGTTATTGACGTAAAACGTATGATGCGTAGAAGAGGTGAGGAACTTATAGAAACACCAAATCTCATTCTCACTTTTGATAGACCCAATCTACCTAATAAAATTAAAGCTGCCTTCTACCACCTTGATGTTCGCCCTTACTACCCAAGCCCTTTGCGGTGTTTCAAATGCCAGAAATTTGGTCATACATCCCAGAAATGTCCCAATACCGAAATATGTACTTGTGGTCAACCCAATCACCCAGGAGAGCCGTGCAATGAACATAAGAAATATATCAACTGTGAAGGACAGCATGCTGCTAATTCTAGAGAATGTCCACGGATGAAGGAAGAAGTTGCCATCCAAAGAGTGAGGACGCTAGAAAAAATTAGTTATCTGGAGGCAAAAAGGAAAGTAATTAGCTCATCTCCCCGGGTGTCATACGCTCAAGTTACCGCTACTCCAAGTGCTACAGTTAATAAACTTGTTGAAGAACTTCTTCCTCTGCTTTCAAAAACGATAGAAACACAGATTAAACAAACCTTTGATAAATTTGTAAATAGACCAGTACGGACATTGACACCTTTAAATCTACCTCCTCCTAACCAATACCTATCGGATACGTCTACTCAACCATCTCTTTCAGAAAAGAGGAAACGTACTGTTATCCAAAAGGATAATGCGGATGATCCCGCAGACGATACTGACGAAAGCTTTTCGTCACAAGCCAGCGGAACATCCTCACTTGCTAAGAAAAAAAAGGGATGGCCGAAGGGAAAACACAGAAAGCCTCCAGATGATAAGACGATTAGTTCCGATGTAATTGATCTCAACTAGCATTACGTAACGATGACTTCTGTGATATTACTTTGCAAAATGCATTTTTTATCCATATTTTTTATACTTAGTTATATTTATATCTTTTTATACTCATATATATATATATATATATATACACCTTTTACTTATAGTTCCACTTATTTTTCACACAATGTGTTCTATAGTGCAATGGAATATTAATGGATATAAAACGCACCACCCAGAATTGAAATCACTTCTGTTAAATGAGGCACCAATTTGTGCATGCCTTCAAGAAACGCATCTAGCAGATTCGGACAGCATAAACCTACGTGGATATACATGTTACAGGAAAAATGGCATTAGGAATATTCGTGCCAAAGGTGGCGTCGCGACCCTTATAAAAAAAGATATCCCATCTAATGAAATCATGGTTGACTCACAATTGCAAACAATCGTAGTACAAATCTTCCAGGCAGTTAAACTAACTATATGCAACATCTATCTCCCAGACTTCAGCTGGGAATCAAGACAAATGCAGCAACTTTTTTCTCAGTTGGCTACACCTTTTGGCATACTGGGCGACTTCAACGCCCATAATCCGTTATGGGGATCAGAGAAACTTGATATGCGAGGCCGCCTTATAGAAGATATCATCAACGAATATAACCTGGTGGTTTTGAACTCAGGATCAGGTACCTTCCTAAATATCCGCTCTCTTAAACTAAGCGCTATAGATCTATCAGTTTGCAGTCCTGAAATTGCACATCTGTTTACTTGGGAAACAATGGACGATCAATTCTCAGATCATCTGCCTATTAGAATAAAATGTGCGACCCGATGTTCAAACTTCTATTCCTCCCCAAAATGGCAAATTAAAAAGGCAAATTGGAGTAGGTTCCAAGAAAACATAAAAACCCTTGAGTTTAAAGAATCTGTCGAAGAATCTGTGCAACAGCTCACCGAAAATATCTTGGACGCTGCTAAAGTGAGTATACCTGTTTCAGGCTATACCTCTCCCATTAATATAAAGCCCAGAGTGTCTTGGTGGAATGATAGATTAGAAAGAGCAGTGAAAGAAAAACACCATGCACTTAACATATTTAAAAGATACCCTACACAAGAAAATCTTATACGCTTCAAAAAATGTAGAGCTAATGCGAGAAAAATTTTACTCAACAGCAAAAAAGCATCGTGGAAAAATTATGTTTCCTCAATAACCTCTGAGACTCCGACTTCAGAAATTTGGTCAAAGATAAGAGCTATAAGTGGAAGATCATTAACTCTACCAAGTTCTATTCTCATCGTTAATAACCAAGAAATATCGGAAAAGAACGAAATCTTGAATACTTTGGCACAACGATTTCAAATAAATAGTGGGAGTGAAAGATATGCTGACAACTTGGATGAACTGGAGTACGCACTCGCTGAGGTCAAAAGCTCTTCACCTGGTCCAGATACTATACACTATGAAATGATACAACACTTACCTGTAAGTGAAAAACAAAAACTACTAGAACTATATACAAAGTATTGATAGAAGGTACTTACCCAAAACAGTGGCAAAACGCAATCATCATTCCTATCCCGAAAGCTGGTAAAGACCGTAAGGATCCCAATAACTACCGCCCCATATCTCTAACATGCTGCCCAAGTAAAATACTAGAAAAAATGTTAAACTTAAGGCTTATATGGTACCTAGAGAAACATGGATTATTGTCAAAATATCAAATGGGTTTTCGTAGGTATAGATCAACAACAGATCAGCTAGTCTATCTGGAAGCAGCCATTCAAAAAAGCTTTGCTAAAAGGCAACATACAGTAGCAGTATCATTTGACATTGAAAAAGCATATGACACTACACGGCGGTTTGGCGTACTGAAAACACTGCATGAATGGGGAATAAGAGGATACATACTACGTTTCATTGCAGGCTTCCTAGAACACAGGTATTTTAAAGTACGTATAGGAAAAGAACTTTCAGCATCATACAGACAGGAGAACGGTATTCCCCAAGGTTCAACTCTAAGCGTGACCCTTTTTCTTGTGGCTATAAATAAGCTAATCGGAAAAGTGCCAATAGAAGTCGGAAAATCTATATTCGTTGACGACTTAACAATATTTTTTACTGCAGACAAAATGGAAGATATAGTAGGTACTTTGCAGACATCCATAAATACATTAGCTTACGAGGCCGAAAAAATGGGTTTCTCCTTCTCTCTACAGAAATCAGCATGCATACATTTTTGCAGGCTAAGGAGACATCATGACCCACCAGCTCTGACTTTGAAAGGCACACCAATAGCTAACAGGCACCATATAAACATATTAGGCATTACCTTGGATGATAAATTATACTGAAAGAATCATATAGAGGAACTCGTAATCAAAAGTAAAAAGGCCTTAAATATTATTAAATGTCTCTCAAGCATCAGTTGGGGAGCAGACAGGGATGTGTTGCTCTCATTATATAAATCAATAGTCATGTCCAAGTTTGAGTATGGAGCAATAGTATACTCAGCAGCAAGACAATCCCATCTAAGTAGATTAGAGAGAATACACAAGGAGGGTATACGGTTATGCATTGGTGCCTTCCGGACATCACCGAATGCGTCCGTTTTTCGTGAATCAGGCATACCTCCCTTAAGCTACAGAATACAGCAGCTGCTACTGAACTATAGCGTAAAAATATGGGCACAACCCCAGCACCCTAACCACAATATATTATTTGAGGAAGAAGAAATTTCAATTTGTGGAGGCTGTCACTCCCAGAAGTTAACTTCGAATGCGCCAAATACAAAAAAGGCCACACCAATCATACACTTTATAAGCAAACATTTCTTGATATAATTGGTAAATACCAAAACGTAAGGAGAATAATTTATGCGGATGGGTCTAAAAACCGAATGCGGCATAGGATGTGCATTAACAACTATGGAGATAACCCGCAAATGGCGCCTAAGTAAAATGGCCTCAATTTTCTCAGCAGAATTATACGCAATACTTCAATCCCTAAAATTGATTGATGATGAGGAACAGGGCTTATACATAATCTGCAGTGACTCTTTGAGCTCACTGCAAACTATTTCTGACAAATTCAGTAAAAACCCCTTAGTTAAAGAGATTCTCTTGACCACCTACCAGCTCCAACAGAAGAAATCACAGGTCATATATGTGTGGACGCCAGCACACGTAGGAATCCATGGAAATGAAATAGCAGATACAGCTGCCAAGGAAGCCACAATGGAAGAATACCTCAACATACCAGTCGTGCCTGAAGACGTGAAAAAATTCGTGAGGTTGCAGCTACTTAATGAATGGCAGCAAGAATGGAACTCAACAAATCATTTTTTGAAGACGATGAAGGCGAACGTAACAAAATGGAATCTTTCCCATCTGACTCGTAGAGAGCAGGTCGTAATTACGCGAATGAGAATAGGTCACACAATTCTTACACATTCCCACATACTTTTAGGTAATCCACCACCAAGATGTGGGACGTGTAATGAATTGCTTACTTGGAAGCATATACTGATCGAGTGCCCATCATACATAGCTGCTAGAAGAGCACACAACATAGCTGCTGATTTAAAAGGTTGTTTATCCACTAATGCCAACGTAGGAGATACATTGAATTTCCTTAAATCTACCAAGCTTTTCCGTAAGGTATAACGTTATTAAATAAGATACTACTATGTAGAAATATATTAGATAGCTGTAGGTCTATGATAGATAAGGAAGCACTGGTGTCGGATAAGTAAGTAAATGCAGGGTACCCACGCGTATGTGGGTATTCTTATTTACATTTTTTTTTCTGTGTTTGTCTGTAATAAGTTAATTTTATATGTTTGTTCTTTTTTTTTATGTATTAAAAAAAATCTGAGCTACATCACATAACATCCGAATCACCCAGATTTACCCCTGTGGTGAATGTGGCAATTGACCATATGGGCAGGAGGAAAGCGGCTAATGGCCTTAGCAGCCGATGCCGCTGTGGGCTTGAAAAAAAAATATAATAATAATAATAATAATAATAATAATAATGCAGATAGTATTCTGAGAGTTTTATATTTGAAACAAAAGTAGTAAAGAATAGTCAAAAAGAGCACATGAACACAAGAAAAACTGAACTAAATGGACTCCAGCAGCTGACTTTTCATTAATTTCTTAAAGAAAGCAACCTGTTTGGATCGATAGCCACTGTTGACTGCATTGTAATGCTTGACAGCATTATAGGTGTAACCTCTTTCAAAGACCGAGGTATTGTCGGGAGGCATGTTAAAATTAGCATTAAATCTAAGAGCTCTGGTAACAAAACTACCACGGTGAACTAATTTGCTAGCGGGGTAAGCCGGTCTGTTAGATAATAGAACTTTATGCGTGAAGACGGTCAAAAGATATAAAAATAACTTATCAATTCGCAACCAGTTGAGTTCTTTGATTTTATCTGAGACGCGACTAAACTTGCGCAATCCAAGAATAAACCTACAACAGCTGCTCTGAATTTTCTGGAGTTTCCTTTTGTGGACGTAGACAAAACGTGGGTAATAAAGAACATGGTGTTTCTTAATAATATGCGAATATTTAAGGGTGTGACTCTATATGAAAAATTAATGTTAGTTTGCTTCATAAAGTATGGTCCAAAAATATTTCCTTACAAAGGCTCTGGGTGTCGAAGTTTTATAAAAACATGGAAATTAATTAATATTATCATAACTGCTTTAGATATTTCACTGGTATTTAGTACATAGTGGAAGTTAATAAAGCTGCCTATTTTGCAATGCAAAAATAATTTTTAGCTTCAACAGTGGCGTGCGTACGGGTATTGACTTCGATATTTTTTGAGAAAAAATGGTACGCCAACGGTTTTTTGCCAAATAAAAATTATTTTGTATTCTTCTTTTAATTTAAAACAAATAATCTATTCTGAATTGTTTTGCTTCGATGCACCATTTTGAGTAAAAAATAAAGACCATTCTATTATCCGAGAAAATTAATGTCATAATTGAAGAATGCCATTTAGCAATAAATATCTAGTTGCTCTGGTATATCTCCCTGGGTTTTGACATCTGACAAGTCTCTGTTATCGAAATTTGTTCGCTGTGACATCTTTTTCATTATTTAGTTTCTACATTCTTGTTAATAATGGTGAATTATTCAAATACACAAATGGCAGAAATGCATTACGTATATGGCCTTACCGACGGTAATGGTGAGCAAGCCAGACGGATTTATTACCAGAGATATCCCGATCGTGCTTTGCTAGATAGTCGAACCTTTTCTAATGTTCATCGTCGTCTTGTTGAAACTGATTCTGTCCGAAAAGGAACATCTGATGGTAGACCTCTGAGTGTGAGGAGACCTGAAATTGGAGAAGCAGTGCTGCACGAAGTCGAAGAACATCCTGAAACTGGTACAAGGAAGATCGCTAGACAGTTAAATATTTGCCATCAAATTGTTTGCAGAATTTAAATGGATTTTTTGTTATATACTTACCATACTTGAAGAATACAGGCATTACTTCTCATTGATTTTCCAAGGCGTATGACCTTCTGTCAGTGGTATCTTCAAAAAATTTCACAAATTCCGCAATTTGAATCAATAATTATGTTTACGGACGAAGCCATTTTTTCTCGAAATGCCATTCAGAATTTACACAATAATCATTTGTGGGCAGAAGAAAATCCATATGCCGTAACCGAAACCCATTTCCAACACCAGTTTTCGGTTAACGCATGGGCAGGAATTATTGGCAACCACTTTATTGGCCCATTCTTCTTGCCGGGACGACTTGACGGACAGACTTACCTCGATTTTCTTCAGCAACAGTTGCCTTTGCTACTTTATCATGTTCCGCTAGTAATAAGAAACAACATGTGGTACCTAGATGCATAATGGAGCCCCAGCGCATTTCAGTATAGCGGTTCGTAATTATTTACTAACTGTTCATCCAAATTGTTGGATTGGCCGCGGTGGGCCCCAAGAATGGCTACCAATGTCCCCAGACCTCAACGGTTTAGATTTCTTTTTATGGGCTATCTTAAGACAGTAGGTTGCCTAAGTCCTATTACCGCTGTCGAGGAATTAAGAGAAAGAATAGTTGCAGCTTGTGATAAAATAAAAAACACTCCAGGGATATTTCGAGTGCGCAATTCCATGAGAAGGAGGGCGGAAGCATGCATACTAAGTGAAGAGGGCCATTTTCAACAGTTTTTGTAATCATTTCGTTGGTTTTAATGGCATGTTTATGTTGTCAGTTGTTGTTGTTCATTACCCCTAATGTGTTTAATTTTTCCAATTGAGTTAATAATAATTTTGCAAGTTAGACAATAGAACGGTTTTTATTTTTTCACTTAAAAATGGCGCATCGAAGGAAAATAATTCAAGAGAGATCATTGTTTTGAATTGGACGGGGAATTGAAAAATAATTTTTATTTTGGAAAAAACCGTTAGCGTACCATTTTTTTCTTAAGAAATATCGAAGGCAATACCTGAACGCACGCCACTGTTAAAGCTAAACATTATTTTTGCATCGAAAAATATGCTGCTTCGTTAACTTTCATTACGTACTAAATATAAATAAAATATCTGAAGCGGTTCTGAAAATATTAATCAATTCCCATTTTTTTCCTAAAACTTCAACAGACTGAGTTTTTCAAAGGAAACATTTTTGGACCATAGTTTATAAAGCAAACTAACATTGATTGTTTATGTTAATAACAACCAGGAAAATTACAAATTTTTTGTCGACAATTCAAAACTAATATCAAATGTCAAACAAGAATCCTGGGAACAATTATACTCTATAAATAATATAGACAAAGCAACGGGACTGTTCATAGAGAAAATAAAAAAACTAATAGATATTAGTACCAATAAAGTAATAATTAGTCACAAAGAGAAAAGCAGAAATGCCTGGATTACCAAAGGATTAATAACATCGGCAATAGAAAAAGAAAGACTATATAATGTATTGAAACTAATGCCAACTACAGAGAATACCGACTGTTACAACCAATATAAAAATAAATTTATAGAGCTTGCAAGGCAAACCAAACGAAAACATTACCTAAATAATTGAATAATAACTTAAATGATCCTAAGCGGCTTTGGACAACTATTGATGAGATTACTGGGAAAACAAAATTTAAAGAGTGTGTCACTGAGTTAAATACAACATCGGGAACAGTATTAAAAAATACTCAACAGATATGCGATGAATTTGTACAATTCTTTACTGGCATAGGCGAAAATTTAGCAAGTAATATACAAGCAAATGTACAAAATACTCAGCCTCCAAAAAGAACTTTGAACTCATTTATTTTGGATAAAGTCGAACAATGTGAAGTATACACCACTGTTATGTCCTTAAAAAATAGGAAAAGTCCTGGGTTCGATGGTATTAAAAGCGAGCATTAGAAAATTATAGCCGAGGACATAACAGAACCACTCACTTACCTAATCAACAAATGCTTTGAATCTGGCATATATCCCTCAATTTAAAAAAAAAAGTAATATAATACCGATACATAAATCAGGAACAAAATCAGATGTTAACAACTATAGACCAATATCAATAATATCCAGTGTAGCAAAGGTTTTTGAAAAAGTTTTATCTACTAGAATGATTCGATACCTCACAAAATTCAATATTTTAATTGAAAATCAGTATGGATTTATAGAAGGGAAGGCTACATCGGACGCAATAACTAAAATTGTAAATCAAATACATCAAAATATTGATAACAGAATCCCTTCAATCTTCATTGTTGTTGATTTAAAGAAAGCTTTCGATACAGTTAATCACAAATTATTATTAGAAGCATTGGAGAGAATTGGTTTCAGAGGAAACGCGTGCTCACTGATCAACTGATCGAAAATTATTTGTCAAATCGCCCACAATCTGTGCAGATATCAGGATCATTTAGTAAAGAAATGTATATTAAGTGTGGTGTCCCATAAGGAACTGTGTTAGGTCCGCTGTTATTCAATATATATTTAAATGATATTTTCCAAATTAATTGTGTTGGCAAAATAACTAGTTTTGCAGATGATACTGCAATATTATATGAAGGCACTGACTGGTCTGATCTGTAAAATGTAATTGAAAATGATTTTATCAAAATTATTCGGTGGTTTAACAGTATAAAATTAAGCATTAACTACTCTAAAACACATTTTTTACCATTTGGATCTTATGCTAGACATCTGCCAAATTACACAAATTTCTCCTTCAACATTAATGATCAAAAAAATGCAAATTAATAGAGTGCCCAACATAAAATACCTTGGAGTGGTCTTGGATCCTCACTTACGATGGGACATCCATGTCAATTATATTTTAAAGAAAGTTAGATTTGTATCCTACAAAATTAAATACCTTATTATATATTGACAGAAAAATATCTTCGAACATTATACCATGCACTGATTGAGCCTCATCTCACATATGGTATATTAGCATGGGGAGCTGCATGTTCCTCACATATCTATAATTTAGATGTTTTTCAAAAAAGTATTCTAAAAATGATATTTAAAAAAACCGAAACTTTATCCCACTGAAAAATTATACGCAGATATTCGAATGTATGATATAAGACAGCTTTATCTCTTACACAGTATCACTCACTACCATAAATTTGTAAACACCGACCAAAAAATTAAACATAATCATCATACCAGGTACAAAATTCGTGGCACAGTTGTTCCTCAACCGCATAAATCTATAATGCAGCGATCATATCTCTATTTAGCGCCTAAATTTTATGAAATTATACCTAAAGACTTAAAAGATTTACGTTTCGGAAATTGTTTCAAAATAAATTTAAAAAGTGGCTACATTCTATATCTAGGACTGAAATTCATAAACTCGTAAATACGAACATCAACTAACTACATAATCAACTGTAGCTAATTTTTGTCCTTTTTTGTCATTTGCATTCTACAGTTTCAACTTAAATTATTGGTCCATGTACAGGCGATGCCTTCTATTGGGCCTGTTTTGATTTTATATTTAGTTACTCATATTGTTTGTTATCTTTGTACATTGAGTAAATAAATATTATTATTATTATTATTATTATTCACACCCTTAAATATTCGCATATCATTAAGGAACACCCTGTGAAAGTAGCTAGTGGATCTGCACTGTATAGCAGCAACCCTCCACCGTCGCTTGCACCTTTGTCATCCATACCATCCAATACACATGATTTTCTGTGACTACACTTCTCTGCCTCTCATTCTTCTTTATGATATACCCTTTCCCTTGTCTGTTTGCTCAACATACACATCATACGCTTTGAGTCAACCCCACTACCAAAAATCTGGTTCATTAAATCTGTCGGAAAAGGAAGCCAGAACGATAGTGGCTTTGTGCCGACTGTATGCCCTCACAGTCACGCGGCATATCAAGAAGACGTCTGAGATACCCGGTAACCATTTCATTTGCATTTCTTTGGCGGGCATGTGTCTCCTTCACTGAGTTGACTTAGGGAGTACAAGATTACCCACTCGCAGCTATATATTTAACAGAGTGCCGGAACTTGTTTCTGCATGTTCAAAGCGTTAGCAGCGATGTGATTTACTCTCTTATTGCGATTCGAGGACACGCCGCAAGTTCGTATAGCAGACTCTGCTTTTGTCGCGTTCGTCTTAGACCAGACGTTAATGGTGGAAATAACGGCTCTACGTCTACGTCACCTCTTCAGGAAGGTACCGCTCAAGGGAATGTTGACATTTTATGTGCAGTACACACATTTGAAGCGAAATAGATAGATACCCATCGACTCAAAAGCGTTACCCGAGTCGGCTAATTCCAAAAACCGCCAAATTCACTTAAATACATTTTTAAGGAAACGCCAAAGTTGGTCTATTAGACAGTTATTTTAGAAAAATTTTATTACCCGTAATATATTTTTTTATTATTCTAAGTAACTAAATTATTCGGTTCAATTAAACAGTTTAATTGAAAGTAGCATACTGTCAAACTGATTTGTTTGTAAACATCAAACCATGTACCTGTTTTATTAGACTGTTTTAATTAGTTTGGGTTACTCGGTATATGCAGAAAAGGTACATTTAAAACAATCAATCATTTCAATAAAAATAATTTTACTGTCTACTCGAATTGCGAACTCGGCCAGCTTGGTCATTCATTTCTGAATGATCGGGAGAATGCGATAAGCGCAGTGCTGGTGATGCGTTTTGAACTCCTCAATGTTATTTAGGATTTTTGCGAGGAGCTGCATATTCGAGTGTTGCCGTTGTTGGTGTAGTAGCTGCAAGGTGGACCAGTTATTCATTACTTGAAAATATCCTATTTTACTTTTAATAATATCGAATTTATTTATATATGTAAATGCATTGAGTGCGGGTAAGTGCAATATTGTTTTATTATTAGAAATAAAAGTATTTTTGTACACATGATCAAGTGACCTTGTTCAGTTTCAGAACCCCTTTCCCTTCCTTCTGAGTTCAAAGGAAATAATTGCTTCTAGGTAATGGTCATATATTATAACCTGTTTCGGGAAAATAACTGGTAATACTTGATCCTATATACAGGGTGTTTCAGTTTATTTTTGCATAATTTTAAGATTCGATAGAACTTTTAAAATTAATGCATAAAGTCTATATAAACATGGGTGGAAAACTTTTAACTTTCTAAAATAGTTTTTTTTAAATATTTCGAACAATATTTGATGCATAACAGTGAAAATTGGTATACAAGGGTTTTTTGGTACGACAAAACGAACCATGGGCATAGTTTTACTGTAGCCGCTAGATGGCGCTCTGTACTGTACCTGTAGTGTATTAAAATGACCGAACAAAATTTCTTAGTGCTATTTTTTGCTTCTTGATAAAAAAACTGATTCTTCGCACTTTTCAGCATAAAAAAGATCTCTTTGGAATTTTCGTTATAGTTAGCCGTTTTTGAGATATTTTGATTTTTAAGGTTCGATGCATTTTTAATTATTTATGATAAAATAACGTTAAAAGTCAGTATCTCGATAATTTTTAGAAGTAGGCTGTGCCTGCAAATATTTTTGAAATTGAAAGCAGAATAAGATTAAACGTGAATTGGTTGACAGTTAGTTTTGTTGTCTGTTGAAACCTGAAACGTTCTTTTGCAATTGTGAATGCACGAAATTTAGTTTCTTTTACCTGTTTTTTTTTGTAGGTTTATAAAAATGCCATTTTTATTCTCCAATCAAGAGCTAGCGGATATTCATTTTGTGTATGGCTTTGTAAATGGAAACGCAGCAGAAGCAGCCAGAGAATACGCACGAAGATTTCCAACCAGACGACATCCAACTCGCTCAGTATTTGTAAGAGTGCATCGCCAAATAATTGAAAATGGTTTTGGAAATCTGCAAAGGGATCAAAACATAAATGTTCGTCAGCGCAGATTTACCCGTATGATTCTGCGTGAGTTTGATAGAGATCGGACCACAAGTGTTAGGAGAGTTTCTGGTGCCTTGGGAATTTCAGCAAGCCATGTTCACCGTGTTCTTAGAAATGACCATAGACGTCCTTACCATTTGCAACCTGTGCAAGGACTACAGCCAGGGGACGGAGAACGAAGAATCACATTTTGTCAGTTGATAGAACTGATAATAATAGGGATTTTTTAAGTAACGTTTGATGGACCGATGAGTCATGCTTCACTAGACTTGGACTGGTAAATTTTCATAATCAACATATTTGGTCGCATGAAAATCCGCATGCAGTTCGGGAAAGAAATTTTCAGCATGAATTTAGTGTGAACGTGTGGATTGGTATCTACCGTAATCGACTATTTGGACCCTACCTTTTGCCTGCAAGGTTAAATGCGACCTTCTTGGAATTTCTAAAGGCTGAACATGCAAATATGTGGGATGATGTTATGTTAGATTTAAGAAGATTGGCCTTGTGCCAGCTTGATGGTTGTCCAGCTCATTATTCGAGAATAGTTAGAAACTGGCTGGACGAAAATTATCCAGAAAGATGGATCGACCGTGGAGAACCAGTCGCCTGGCATCCTCGATCCCCTGACCTAAATCCATTAGATTTCTTTGTGTGGGGATTTCTAAAAGAAAAAGTATACCAGACTCCCGTAACCACAAGAGATATGCTAATAGACAGAATCAGGAATGCATGTGATGAAATAAGGCCTTATTGAATAATGCTATGCCACGTTCGATCATTCGTAGATGTGAATTGTGTATTGAACAATTGGGTTTACATTTTGAGCAACTACTTTAGATTTTGTATGTTTGTCCTAACTATCCAATAGCATTTTAGTTGTAAATAATTAATTTAATTTGTTAAAAATAATATTGGAAAATTAAACAAATTAATATTTTTTTGTCTTTATTTGGGGTTAGGAATTATTGCTGTGTTTAAAAACACAATCTAAAGGATCATCTTAATTACTTGTAATGCCCAAATCGAAAATGTAAAAAAAATATTATTTTCCCATAAATAATTAAAAATGCATCGAACCTTAAAAATCGAAATATCTCAAAAACGGCTAACTATAACGAAAACTCACAGGAGTCGTTACCCCGGGATAGACATACGTTTTGATAGTTGATCTTGTCATTCTTCTCACCTGGATTGCGGCGTTGCCAGCTCAGCGGACGATCTTGCTACCTCTACTATCACCAATCATTTGGACCTTTTGTTCGAAGCCTTCCTAATAGTATTGAGATTTTTCAGAAATCAATGTAAGTACATAAGAATACTTACAAGAACGTCAAATTGGTGCACGTTTCTGTAAATTTCTTTATATAAAAGTGTATTACACGGTGTCCAAGGTAATGGTCAGACTAGGTGAAACTCAGCAATCACAAAATCTTAGATCAAGTATTTGTTTGCAACACCTACATAAATATAATGGAAAAGTGGAAAAAAAACACCTTTGTTTATAACTAAAAACAAATGTAACGTGATACATCGTTGAAGTCGTAGAACAGCTGCTATTAGATCTTATGCGAAAAGCTGTGCCGTCCAAAAATATATCACTGTGACCTTGCGCTTTCCTTGCTCCTAGGTCGTATAAGCTCTTACCGTCTGATATAAATCAATAGGATAAAAAAGACATACGGAAGTATACTATGTCTAAATCCCAAACAAACGTTCATACACTCACCAGGCAATTAACATGAAAAACTCCTTCCTGAAATGACGCTTAGATCTACTAAATTCTAGAAAAAAAGTTTAAATGTACGAGTAGATTATCCCTTTAAATGTGTTTTATACACGGTAATTGCTGAAGTTCTTCCAAGTTTGTGTGCGTAAGTGTAGTTTTGAATGTTTGATAAGTAAGACTAGTTTTATTTAGAACAAAACAAACCCTCTCAAGTCCCACATTTCATAATTGTTTGCTTCTAAGGTTTGTTTTATGCTCTTGAAGTATATAAATTTTAAATACGAGCTCCTTCCCACTTCAGTTGGCCCACTTCAAGATTTGTACCAAAATATGCCTTTATAAACTAAACATGACGAAACTATTTACTTCTAGAGTAATTTATTTTCTCAAAAACATTTTAGATACACTCTAGTCGTAAAAAATACATATTTGAAATCACTTAGACATATGTATAACTAATATAACATCTGAACAAATAAACAATGTGCGAATAAATGCGCGAAGTTAACAAAGCAACAATTGAAAGATTACCATTGGGTAACATCACCTTTATTTTTTATTACGGCTGTTAACCAAGTTTTGGCAAAAATTTGGTGTAAAACAATCCCATATTCCTTGAAGCTTTTGTCTCAGTTCGGTGATTGTACGAGCAGGATGTTGTCGTAGAACCTTTTTCATCTCGTGCCACAAAGTTTCAATAGGTGACAGATCTGGACTGCTAAAAGCCCATTTCAAAAGTGGTACATTATTTTCTTCCATCCAATTTATAGCCTTTTTTGAGGTATGGCATGCTCCACATCTTGCTGAAACACAAATTATTGGCCGGATGTCAAACATTCTTCCATCACTGGTAAAAGCGATTCTCCTAAAATTGCCAAATATTTGTTTGTATCCAAATTTCCATCAACAAAATGAAGTTTTCCGACTCCTTTTGATGACATACTGCCCCAGACCATAATGGATGCTGGAAATTTCACTTTTCTCTTCAGACAGTCCACATGGAATGCTTCATTTCTTTTGCGAATAACTCTACTGCGACTGTCGCCAACACAAGCTTCGTATCTGGCCTCATCATTCCATTGTATTGCATACCAGTGTTGAGGTGTCCATTGTCTGTGTTCTTTAGCCCATTTAAGCAGATTTCTTTTGCAGTGGAGTTAATAGTGGCTTTTCTTTGGCCTATAAACCAGTTGTGCAACTTTAGGGGTTTTTAATTCACTTTTTTTTATAAGAAAACTTACCTCGCAAGTGCTAAATCCCAGTTTGTGGACGTCTCTATGAGTTGTGGACCTCTAAATTCTCCTTCCAGACAGCGTCATTCCACAGAGCACTTAATTGTAAGTAATTGGCACTCCTGTTTTTCACGATTATTTTTCTTAATGCTCTTCGGTCGACATTTGTGATATTACTTTTTTTCACATATCGTGGCTTAATATTAACTGAACCAGTTACGTTATATCTTCTCGTATAGGTCATGGATGTTTCCGCAGAATTTATCTATTAAAATACTGTGATAAGTGTTCATGTCCACATACAAGGCTCTGCCTTCTGTGAACTCGCTATATTTATTCAGATTTTTTAGCTTCTAATTTTGCATGTATAAATAGCTGAATAAATATGGTTATTACTGTTTAGGATTGCCTTCAATTGCTGCGAGGGCAAAAAATCCGTTTAGGTTTTATATTATGCGGTTTTCGTTAAGCCACCAGGGGGCGTGCTGCTTCCACTGAGTCACCAATAACACCCGATAATCCTTCTCGATGGAAAGTGGAGCAGAACGCAGATAATAGGATTTAGCTCGAAAATTGACAGTTTCGATTATATGGATATACGCAAGAGGAAGCGGGGAATACTAATGATTATCATTAAACCGATCAACTTGCAGATGACCACATCCATTATGTAAATCCCCGAAATTAAAGGGTGCCACAGTACAGAATTGGTATTCTGTTGATTATCAATCCCAAACGTCATTCGGATTGAAAACGCCCGTCCGTCGTTTCAACTGCCAATTTTTATTCCTGCATCATTCAGGATGAGGCACTGAATTTCAGATGACAGAAGCGTTTTGTTTCATCATTAATTCGATAATAAAGGGTTAAACGTGTGTATCCGTGCCAGGGGCAACTGCCACACACCGATCCCGAATCTCTAACTCATTAACTTAGGGTCGTAGGTTAAAGAATCGTTATAATTTCTTTTCTGTAACGGGAAAAAAGCTGTCAC
Organism: Acanthoscelides obtectus; assembly: GCA_963669975.1. Lineage (NCBI taxonomy): Eukaryota > Metazoa > Arthropoda > Insecta > Coleoptera > Chrysomelidae > Acanthoscelides > Acanthoscelides obtectus. The sequence goes on along the minus strand of CAVLJG010000004.1, from coordinate 101,163,320 downwards.
TTTTTACGAAAATACTTTTTCGCCGGGAAAAAATGCGTACTTTTTCCCGGAGATTATTCAAACACAAAAGATATTTAATTTTAGAATGTTTTATTATACAGTCAAGTTACATTTCCTTCATGTCAAAAGTACAATTAATAAATGTGCATGAAATGAACTTGGTCGCAAATCCGGTGTTATTTCAGCACTACCACACGTTCTAAACACTTTATTAGCTATTTCCGCCCTGTGTGCTACCGATTCATCAACATACCCTTCAGCGACCGTTGATGACTGCCAACATGTTGATTTAGTGCCATCAAGTCTCCCCACGATTCAACTAATAGTGTAGCAGACGATCTTCAAAATGAATGACCTGAATATGAGTTAGCATTTTCAAGCTGAAGAAAATCAGCCACTGCTTCGGGAACCTCATAAGACTGGATCCTACCCACAACCTGATTGATACATTTTTCATTGTGATATGCATGAAACAGGCGGCGATCCTTTGCTGCTGCTGAAGGTAAAATTATAAATATTTTCCAGTAACTACAAATCTCCTGTTCACATAATTCTTTGTTTCCTTAAGTTTTGCAATTAATAACGTTCCCGAATCTTCAACATCATCTAATGTTACTTCGTTGATTTCACGAATTCGACAAGCTCCTGAGATGCCAAATAAAACAACAACCTTGGCTATTAAATAAACTTCATCGGCAGCTTAATTTAAAAAATCACTAGTTTGTGTACTCGTAAATAACGCACCTTTCCTGGCCTTGTGACCTTTCCCATTTTGTTTCAGTAATGTAATTGGTTTGAAATATTTTGGAATGTCTACATTATTATTGGTACATAGGTACTTTTAATTATTGAATAATTCGACCACACCGTTGATGGCTTTTGTTGTTGTGCCAATTCCGAAAAATAAACCGACAAAGAACTGCATGTTTTTTCATCTTCCATTCCATGAATCTTAAATACGCGGTTTCGTGAATTTTCCGCCATTTAACTATAACATAACTATAACTATAACATTAACAATAATTTTTGTGACGCTTCTTTGGCTACCTTGACTGATTCCGGTGGAGTTAAAGAAAGCTCGGAATCAGACATTTTTTACTTTATAGTATTAAAAATAATTTCTAAACAACAACACGTTCACAATTTTTAATTAAAATCACAAAATTAAATTGATAGCTATTTTTCACTTTAAAAGTTTCCTTAGCAACGCAGGTCGCTATAAGTACAACATATATTACTAATTTCAAAATTCAAATTTCACATCGATAATTTTCTATATTATTATATATAAGTACAATATATATTTAATTCAATATATATTTAAATGATATTTTCCAAATTAATTGTGTTGGCAAAATAACTAGTTTTGCAGATGATACTGCAATATTATATGAAGGCACTGACTGGTCTGATCTGAAAAATGTAATTGAAAATGATTTTATCAAAATTATTCAGTGGTTTAACAGTAGAAAATTAAGCATTAACTACTCTAAAACACATTTTTTACCATTTGGATCTTATGCTAGACATCTGCCAAATTACACAAATTTCTCCTTCAATATTAATGATCAAAAAATGCAAATTAATAGAGTGCCCAACATAAAATACCTTGGAGTGGACTTGGATCCTCACTTACGATGGGACATCCATGTCAATTATATTTTAAAGAAAGCTAGATTTGTATCCTACAAAATTAAATACCTTGGGAATATATTGACAGAAAAATATCTTCGAACATTATACACTGATTGTGCCTCATCTCACATATGGTATATTAGCATGGGGAGCTGCATGTTCCTCACATATCTATAATTTAGGTGTTTTTCAAAAAAGTATTCTAAAAATGATATTTAAGAAACCGAAACTTTATCCCACTGAAAAATTATACGCAGATGTTCGAATGTATGATATAAGACAGCTTTATTTCTTACACAGTATCACTCACTACCATAAATTTGTAAATACCGACCAAAAAATTAAACATAATCATTATACCAGGTACAAAATTCGTGGCAAAGTAGTTCCTCAACCGCATAAATCTATAATGCAGCGATCATATCTCGATTTAGCGCCTAAATTTTATGAAATTATACCTAAAGACTTAAAAGATTTACGTTTCGGAAATTGTTTCAAAAGAAATTTAAAAAAGTGGCTACATTCTATATCTAGGACTGAAATTCATAAACTCATAAATACGAACATCAACTAAATACATAATCTACTGTAGCTAATTTTTGTCCTTTTTTGTCATTGCATTCTACAGCTTCAACTTAAATTATTGGTCCATGTACAGGCGATGCCTTCTATTGGGCCTGTTTTGATTTTATATTTATTTACCCATATTGTTTGTTATCTTTGTACATTGAGTGAATAAATATTATTATTATTATTATTATTAATATATATTACTGTCAAAATTCAAATTTTATATCGATAATTTTCTGACTTAAATATTGTAATAATATAATTTTTAAATATTGAATCGTCGTTTTCCCATCACAGAAAAAATTGTGTATCATGCACGGAAAATACTAGATTTTTTAAAATCTAGTACATTTTCCATTGTATAATAAATAACTACTTCTGTATACAGCTTATGCTACCACAAACAATTTATATTGGTCAGAATTTTGCAAAATATAACGTCGTTTTGAAGAAAAGAGTATTGTTTAACTTTTGTGTGGGAAAAAACATTTTTACCCTTTGACAGCATTTTGGTCACGGATACAAAGTGAGTTTCCTGATACAGTGAACATGATATTACTGTCTACATTTCTTCATAAACCCCTATTGCAAAAGTCATGCGACCCAAAAACATAAAGAGCCGGAAGACAGGTGTTTTGGGATAAGCAACTAGAAATTCTTGAAAACTACTTGACGAACCGACTCCAATTTTGCTGGGGTTATTTAGAAGTAAGAAGAACTGGGATTCAAAGAATTTTAAGTAGCACTTTCGATTGAATCCCAAAAAATACGTTTTCTCATTCTTTATTGTTGAATAAAACGTTTTCCCACAAATATTTTTGTACCCATTTTATGCGTTCGTTCGTTTAACAACTTGAATCATTAAAATCAGAATTTACAATTATTTCGGCGAAACTGGCTAATATGATTAGACTATATGTAGTATGAACGCTATTGCTTAATAAAATTTGTTAAATATTGATTTGTCCTGTTCTTTTTTTTGTCCCTTCATAGTTGTTTCTGTCACATGCTCTGCTTTTTGTGCCTATGACGGAGCTTCCATACGCTATTTTTTGTATTAATACATATACCAAGAAGTTTTCTGCTCCTTTAGCATGAATATGAGGCTAAGAACAAACGAAGCAGCATTTTTCAATCATGTGCGACCATTCTCCGTCGCGACAATTTCACCAACCCTTTAGGGCTACCCTAATCCACCTATTCTATGTATCAAAAATATCAAAATTAAGCAAATGGAAATTCCCTGTGCCATTTACACTCTTAATTAAAAATATATTCCTACACCAGGTAGGTGCGAGCCTTTTTGTAACCCCATTAATTTGCTTCCTGCAGTTTTAAATGGAATTGCGCTGTACAAAGGGTACCTTTTCTGCTCCTGCATATGAGAGCAGTTTTTTGCTGGCCTTTGCTTTGAACGAGATCCCGTTAAATAGAACAAAAAGGTAGGAATCGTGTCGTTTCATCCGAGAAGCTTCTGCTGGTATTTTTGCAAAGGTCTGCTAGACCACGACAACATGACAGTTAATGGCATCGTTATACGCACAGTGAAGTTACTGCCTTCTAGCCGTATGTTGAGCTCCAAAGTCCTTCAAAAAAGAAGATCGTGGGAATTACCACATTTGCCATGAAGTTAGTCATATATGTACCTAGGATAAAATAAATACAGCATTGAAAAATTATGAAAAAGTGAAGGATTTAAGGAACAAATATAAAGTCGTTTATGAACTGTAAATATCAAAGTTAAATTTTGCTTTTAAAATCTGCCGTTTTAATTTTATAAAATTCTAGCACTACCAAGGCTAGTCTGGAGTCTGTGTCGAAATTCGTAAGGCTGTTTTAAGTGTAGCCGGTAAAAGAGTAATTTCAATTCAATAGACAGCACAAATGCTGCGCTGCTGGAGTGCAAGTTAGCCCTTAACGCCCTTTGGGGTACTATTTTCCCACCGGGTCTCTTAAATCACAGTGGGACAGTATCTCCCCACTTATATTATATGATTTGAATTGCGCGCGCCCCCACTTGTTGTCCGCAATCTGGCGTCCCCATTGGTAGTTCCTACAAGGTGCTGTCTACAGAGTGGTGCTAAAGTGGGACGATAATATCCCAGTGTGCGTAGGAAACATCATACAAAGCAGTGATCACCTGTTAAGCTGTTATTGTTTCCGTTTGAAGTTACGGTGGACCTCCGGTAATCCGACAAACATTATGCAGGACAGTGTCGGACTATCGAATTTGTAGGATTTTAGAGCACTGCCTAAGACCCCCCTATAGTCCGGAATTTTTTACAAAAGGGTACCTTGTTGTCCGACAAATTATTATCCAATGGTAAGATTATATATGTTATGTATTGAAGTACAAATCATACATAGCTTATGTATGTCGAATTTAGTAAATTAAATAACAATAGAGAGCTTACGTTTTATTATAAAATTAAGCATAAATGCACATACATATGTACCAAAATAATCAAGAATTATTAATCAAAATCATTAATGAATTTATCGAATTATGAAGCTTGAAAATATTCATCAATTTTTTGTTGTTTAAGGTTGTTATAACGCGAGAGAGAGCTTTGTCCCTCAGTCTTCTCAAAAGTAAAAGTTCCTTGTAGGATGGTACTTTTCATCCCATTGTGAACCTAGCTCAAAGGCGTTAGTTGCGTCTTGTGCTGTGACTTGTGGAGCAGTGGCAATCACATCGTCGTTATTTTCCTGATTGTTTGTTGTATAATTAGAAACCTCTTTTATAATCTCTTCGTCAGACATTTCATGAAAAACATTTTCCTCTTTATCCATTCCACGGCACCAGATTTCCAAATCTTCCGGACTTACCTGTGTTTCAGTAGTGGCTTGTTCTATAACTTCCGAAGTAACACTGATTTGTGGAACGTTACTAGGAGTGGTGACTATATCTGGCCATAACTTTTTCCAAGACGATTTAATAGTTGATGACGGTAACGCATTCCACGACTGACAAAGAGCAAAGACCAAGTCTTTCATATTAAGTCCCTTTAAAGTTTTTCTTTCTTCAGAAAAAATTATGATCTTTTAACCATTTTCTAACTTCAGGTACGAAGCATTCACCAAAACAACTTTTTAAAAAGGCCTTTTGTCATCCATGCACTTTTTTGTCCGTAATAGTGTACAGGTAAATCAATGTTTTTGAATGCCCGTGGTTTATTAGATCTCCCAATGACCATCATCTTAAGCGCGTGTGTGCCCGCAGCGTTAGCACATGGTAGTATGGTTACACGCACTTTACTTACTTTTCATCCAGGTACGGATTTTTCGTTACAAGGAACGAAAGTTTTGTTAGGCACCACACGCCAAAAAATTCCTGATTCGTCTGCATTGTACACCTGTGACGTGTCAAGATTTAAATCGTATGCCTTTTGCAAAAATTTTAATTTAAAGGGCTCTATGCAGGTGGCATCGTTAGAAAGTTTCTCTCCTGTAATAGTCATTAAACGTATGCCATGACGACTGTTAAAACGTTCTAGCCATCCTTATAAAAAAACTTAGCTTTCATGGCTAACATGAAGAAACCACATGTACAAAGCTTCTTCCACTTCTGGATGTTCAGCTTTCTTGAGTGTCTGTCTCTTGCCTGGCCCGCAGTCAGTAGTTGACACGAACTTCTTGATCTTCTCGTGGTTTCTTTTAATGTCATAAATTGTAGATCGGCCTACGCCGTATTCACTTGCTAAACTACTGAAAGTTTCATTGCGATTTAAGCGGTCTAAAACATCACATTTTTCTTTAATTGTCAATGTTTTGTGCTTTCGCTTCCGAGTTTGTGATAACATTACTAGGTACTATACTGAATACACAATGAATAAATAGTAAACAATGAACGTACGCTAGGCCGTACCGCTATCACAAGTAGTCAAATTCAAACTAAGTAAAACAATGCTTACGCGTCAAGCACGATAGCGGTGGCGCGTACACGTTGTAACCTGTTCAAACCTCGTGATCTACATTAGCGAAGATTGTCAAATGTAATACATATTCAAAGACATGTCGGATTACAGGGGGCGCCGGATTAGACAGGGGCCGGATTATCGGGGGTCCACTGTATATTGAAGTGCTCTAAGCTGGAATAAAGGTAGGTATCTAAATATATAAATATATGTAGTAGTATTGCTGCGTATGTTAGCGTTTTATTTTGTGATGATTTTTGGAAAGGTAGCGTATATATATATATATATAAGCTTTTGCTGATTGCGTAATTTCCGTTCGGCTAACCATCTGCGAAAATGACAAATTATTTCTTGACTTACCCAAGGTGCTTATTCTAATCGCATATAGCTACAGATGGTCTAGGGGGTCTAACTTATTATAATTTGCCATTGTAACCGAATGTTGTGTGTACACACAGATGGCATACTCTGTGAAATGTGGCATTATAACCTAACAGGTCATGGTTTTATTTACGTTTTCAGAAATGCGACTTCTACCTTCAAATTTAGCTTGTTATCGTTATTTATAATTTTATTTTCACTATCACTCATTTATTTTCGTTTTTCAGGACAGTAATTATGTCAAGAAGACGTCTAAGCGATACTGAAATAGCCAGAATATCTAGGAGAAATCACAGATGATGAAGCTGAGGATTCGCAGCTGGATGGTGATTCTGACGCAGAAGATTTTATTCCTAGACAACCACTGAATGATAGCAGTGAACCTAGCTTACGAGTTTAATTACGTCGGCGGTCTACGCGGTTAACAAAATTTGGCGTATTCCAATGAAGATTTTGAAGCAAATACTGACAATCCCGATTATTCAAACTCTCCTAAGCCTAGCCGAAAAATTCACAATACTTCGTCTGAGGAAGATTCTGGTCGCGGCGGGGATCCTGGGGGTGACGGGAACTTTGAAGATGGTGATGACGGTAATGCTAGAGCTGGACGTGACACTGATGGTGGATGTGACGATAATCGCACGGCTGGCGAGTCAATCTCCTTTCACTTGGACAATATCTGGCACGGATTCTAAGTTATACAGCATCTTCCACTTTTCAGAACCTGGTGCCGGGGCTAAAAATGACGTAGATATGAGTTCTCCTTTCAAAGTTATTCAAACTTTCTTGACCCTTGACATTTTGACTTTTATTTTGACCCAGGCGAACCTGTATGCTACTCAAAAAGGTGTAGATCTCAGCATGACTGTTGGTGAATTGCGGGCTATGCTTGGCATGCTCATATTTATGGGATTCCACGTTCTACCGACCTTCCTATCCTATTGGAGTAAAGACGATAACTTTCACGTGGAGAGGATATCTAGAGTAATGAGTCAAAAAATTATTTTTGAAATTACTCCGTTATCTACATCTAAATGACAACCTCGAGATTTTACCGAGAATGGACCCTTTTTATGACCGCCTGTTCAAAATACGCATTTTCAGAACGCCTGTCGAAACGCATTCCACTCTTCGCGATTTCTTTCGACAGACGAAAGTATGATCGGTTTCAAAGGGCGTAGCAGTCTCAAACAATACATGTCCATGAAACCCATAAAACGAGAGTTCAAAGTCTGGGTTATGGCGTGTTCAGTTACCGGTTTCGTAATGTACTTCCACGTGTATACAGGTCGCTCTACGGAAACAACCGATCTTGGGCTCGGAGAGAGGATTGTTCTCGAATTATCTACGATGCTGCGTGGATTAGGCTACTGTCTATCTTTTGACAATTTTTTTTCCAGCTACTGTTGAAGCTTCTACTAAACAAGCGTCTCTTTGCGATAAACTGAAAATTGTACCCAAAAAATGAACTGAAATCCGAAAAGCAGATGACGACTGGGGATCGGGATAGTCGGTTGTCGTTGTCAGCTCTATGCACAACCCTAGTAAGCCATCAGTTCTTCGAACAAACAAGCGCGGTGAGAACTAATCAGTGAATTGTCCCGAGTCGATCGCTGACTACAACACCTTCATGGGTGGAGTAGAGAAATTCGATCAGCTTATGTCGACTTAGGTACTCGATTGCCCAGAAATCTCGTCGGTGATTGTTGAAACTATTTCATTATTTCATCGATATGGCTGTAGCCGACCAAGTTATCAATTTCTAAATTCCTTGAAATAATTCGTCATGCCGCCTACCCTTGTAAAGATTCGTCGCATCCATAAAATAGAAATAAACATAAAAACTACGGGCAGAACAAACACTCGCATCTGCAAACCGCCCAGTGAACGCCAAGGGAAACCAAATCCATATTACGAAGAAAATAGATAATAGAAACGGATGCTATAAAGTTGGATTCTTCAAATATGCCGGGACAAAAACAGGGTTTGGAGATATATTCTATAATAACATTTGGTTGCTATAACTATAAAGTTAGAGCCAAAGGAGTGCCGAGAAATTTGAATCTCAACCATTTTTGGTTAGCAGATGTTAGAAACTACCCCGAGCGCTGAACGGTCACGCATCAGAGGCATATCATGGGATATCTAAGACTTCCGAAAGCTAGCATATTACTGAAAATTGTCATAATTGTGGGAAAATATGTACAAGAGGAGACAAACAGCTAGGTTTTTAGTAGACTTTTCCCCTAGCTGAAAGGAGCAGGTGCGCCAGGCTGGATACGATTCTACCTTCTGTCAACGTACGCGTTGACAGATGCGGTTTGGAAATTATCATTAGAGAGGAGCAGGTGAAACTAAAGAAAGACTGCGTAGTTCGAATGAAGCTAATTTTGTTAAAAATACTTAAAAAAATTCCAGAAGAGAGTCACCGTTAGTTTTACCTAAATGTTATGTATAATTTTATAATTATTTAAGAGGACATCTCGAATTGTGGCCTCAGCATTACAGGAATTCCCAATCCATTGAAATTATTGAAAACTGCAGGGTTTGCCCCAAAGCAATTAAAGCCTCGAGACGCCACTGAAGTTGCATAAACTTAAGGGAAGACTGTACGCTGACGACACTCCTTGAGGTGGGACAAGGGAACGTAATTAACCAATAGAGTTTAAGGTCATTTTGAGTTCAAAAATTAAGACTAACAATCATTGGTCAGGTTAGTTTCCATCGTTAGAGAATCAGACGGTTATTGCAAGGGTTGTACAGTGATCGACCAATGAGGAGACAAGGGCTGACCTCACTAAGTCAAAATGACCAGCCTTCTGATGGAGGGGAAAATCCGCAACTGACCTCCGATAATTTTGAAACTAAAAACTTCAGTTCTTCTCTTATCTTTGATTTGTACGGTTGAAAAAGTTGCTTCGATTTTCCCTCAGTTAGTGGCTGTTAATAAGTGTTGCATTGGTAGAATTTGTGTCAAGTTGTGTTCTCATCAGTCCCTTCTTTATTAGCCCTTCTGGCTAAAGCTAACACCGAGTGAACTAAGGATTCTATGCATTAGTTTGAATAATTGGCATTGTAAAGTTGAGATTCTTGAGTTTAATTTGGTATTAGGTTCAAACTTAAATTTATTGTAAGTTAGTTGTCACCGTTCCTTTTAACTTAGTCGTAATTCACTCCTCCAGTGATCTTTTCCCCAGCCTATTAGTTTTAGGAAGTTAACTGTTCTTTGCCATTGCTACTTCACTCTTCACGAGTGTGTAGATGTTTTGAGTCTGTAAGTCAATTATTAATAAAATGAGTCTCCTTTAACTTGAGTTCCATTAATTTCATTAACTGAAGCTGAGTTCGAGGGTTCCGAAAGTATTCATTCGGGCGTTTGCCACATTCTCTGATTACTTGGAGAACAGAGGAAGCATCATTCCGCGTAAAGTGAGTGTTTCAATGAGTCAAGATTATATTACTTTATGTCAGGTTCTACGCGAGTCTACCTCCTATAGGAAGACAAGTAAAAGGTAACAGAATTTGAAATTCGAGGGGTCTCGGACCAGTCCAGCATTGAAGTATTGGATTGGAGATCCGAACTATATATTCAAGGCACGACATTGAGAGGTCCGGGAGTCTCGGACGAAGATTCTGTTACATGGCGATAGTAAATAGTTACGTCACGTACAAGGGCTCGGCCAAAAAACAGCGTCGCCGTTATTTGCCTCACCTCGAGTTTCGCTCTTAATTGGTCAACGAAATGATCGGTAATTTTTGCAGCAGAAAACGCAAGGGCGTGGGTAGGCCGAAAAAAAATATCAACCAGGTGGTCACCCTACCGTTCAAAATGCAAAGTCAAAAGAAGCAAGATGATTTGTACTGCTTGCAATGTTGCATTGTGCAAAGCATCTTTCGAACTTTTTCATTCTTCCAGTGCAATTTAGTCGCGGTATTGAACTTTCTGTTTTGTAGAGATAGACCTTTGTTTAGACGAAATTATATACAAATTCGTGAAATACAGTATTTTTTACTTATGTGTTTTTAATTCTACATGCGTTCAGCGACAAATTAGGGGGTGGGAAAATAATCACCCACTGCCCGCAGCCAGATGTTCGTTTCCCTACATGGGCAGCAGGATACTATTTTCCCGTCTCTAAAACAGAACTTTTTCGCTAGATATTTTTTTTTTGTAATTTTTCTGAGTAAAAGGGTCCATTAGGGAGGCAAAAGCCCAATTTTTGCGAAGTTTTGAAGTGGTACGGTTTACTGCGCGTTAAAGGGTTAAAAAGAAAGGATATTACAAAAAAAAAACTTTCGCACAATAAAATTATTTGACCGAGACGGTTATCATGGACGCTTTACAGATATTTGTGCGCCTAAATTAAACTTATCTGGGTTGAGGTCTTCTCCTAGTTACGCGTAGTCGCAGCCTAGCTGACAATTGCTCGGGTCAAGAAGAAAAAAAAACCGTGGCCAGTAGTGGGCAACGTCTCAAGGTTGTTAAAACTGAGATATGATCATAAAAAAACCTAGAGAGACACAGACTGCGCAACCATCTATTCTATTCTCTCTCTGAGACAAAACTACTCATTGAAAACACCCAAACTTGAAGAAAAATCATGTACATTCTTTTTTGCAAGAAAGTATAGCAAAGGTAAAAAAATACAAACCTGTACTAAAGTGATATACCCTCAGATATTTATCCCTTTTTCTAAAATAAAGTTATAGCAGTTCAAAAATCAAAATCATGATCAACGCGATGTAATGCCCAATAGATGGCGCCATGTAGGCACAGCTACATATTTAAATACGTAAAGTGCTAAACAAAATCAAGTACACTCTAAGAATTTCAGTAAGCAATAATCAATATATGAATAATATCTATAAAATAGTTAATTAAATTGATATTTTACCTGTTCACATCAGGTTTTTTTTTAAGATGAAACGGTGGCTTCCGGCAATACCAGCTGCAAAACAGCTACAAGCACAGCTGGAGCAGTGTATGGTGGTTCTCCGCAATGCCTCCCACTGAATGGAAGCAGATATTGAACAAACTCCTTCAGGACATGCATTACAATGCACGTGGGCCGATGGTATAAGAAAAAAAACGCACCGCTGAGGATTAAAGTTTCATAAGAAAATGGACGGGGTAGCACCCAAACCAAAAGAACTAAACGTAAGGTACTACATGAGGGACTGATGATGTTCGGCACCTAATATACTAGAATCTGGAGGTAAAACAAATGCCGCTCACACCACAATCTCAGGAGGAAAGAAACACCTAACTATGTAAAGGAAGGTTCAACGAGTGACCTTCGAGAAGGTATATTCGATAGAAAACCGAGTAACGGAGAAAAACCAGAGTTTTTTCCAACACAATACTGAATCACTGAGAAAGAAAGATATAATACGACTGAAACTATACAATCAATGAACTATGAAATTTACCAAAAGAAAATCATTGAAAAGGGTTTGGCTTGGATTGGGCACTCTACCACTAATAATGAGAAATTCAAATTACCAGTACGTGATCAAAAAACTTGGCATGTGACACTACCCGTAGGCCAAGCCCTATTGTTGAGGAAATATGTATATACAAAGGATATATGCTAATCTACAGATAAATAAATCTATTTGATGTTCAACTGGGTGAACTGATGAAAAAACATACTCAGTTGACAGAACGACGATATGGTGGATGAAAAAAAAAGGAGAAAAGGTCGTAACAGCTAATCACAACAAAACTAGCAGCTGATTTTGAACCACCTTCCTGAATGTTACAACACTTTTTCTCCCAGGTAGGGTCGGTTGAGTTGTAATTACAACCTCACTGCACTGAAAGAACATTTTTGAAACAATTTAGGGTTATTATTATGCCTCAGATCTCTAAGATTGGTGATTCTTCTATTTTTTATAATAATGCTTTGTTGCCCAACAGAAATTGATTCAATTTACAGGACAAACTATGAAGCGACGAAAGAATATAATATCAATTTACTATGGAAATAAATGGGTTTTTAGTACATACAGGGTGTTTCGGAACTATGAGTTCAAACTAGTTGGGGTTATTTAGTGTAAACAGTAGAAAACATTTGAGTATAGGGACCCATATCTGGCGCCTGTGTGTTGTCTTTAAAAACAATAACAGATATTGTTTTTTGTATCTGCATTCCATATGGCCTTAGTCGTGCTATCGTGTTGGTGAAGTTTGCAAGAATTTAACAAAAATTAATTTTTGTTAATGGAAAGCTATACCAATCGAGAATTGGCGGATATGCATTTAGCATACGGAGCAACAAGCTGCAATGCACGAGCAGCAGAGCGGTTGTTCAAGCACGTTATCCCGAACGACAGCATCAGGGATACAAAAAGTTTACTGCTATTCATCGGCGGGTCTCCGAGACATGCATGTTTAAAACCAACATGCATGATACTGGTCTTGCTCGAACCGTAAGAACGGTTGAATTTGAAGAAGAGGTCCTTCAGCGAGTTGCCGACGAACCATCAAGTAGCACACGTCACATTGCTGAGGATATGAATACGAGTAACGCTTCTGTCTGGCGGGTGCTACGGGAGCTACAACTTTATCCTTACCACTTCCAGAAAGTTCAAGGATTGACTGCAGCCGATTTTAATCCTAGAGTTCAATCTTGTCAAAGGCTTCTTCATCAAATCGCTGCATAACATAATGTTTTATGGATCGATGAAGCCTCTTTCACAAGAGACGGCATTTTTAGTAGTAGCAATAGCCACGTTTGGGACAAAGAAAATTCCCATGCAATTTTTGCTTGAAAACATCAGCAACGTTGGTCTGTCAACGTATGGGCAGGCGTTGTTGAGGATTATTTGATTGGGCCATACCTTCTACCGGAACGGTTAACAGAACCTATTTGCCAGCGTGTCTTGGTGGAAGTTCTTTCAATACTTCTTGAAAATGTTCCATTGAACGATCGACAGCAAATCTAGTTTCAGCATGATGGAACGTTGGCTCACTTTGCTGTATAAGTACGTGAGTATTTGCCTCAGCGGTTTGGTCATTGTTTGATTGCCAGAGGTGGAGCAGTTTCTTGGTCTTCCGATTTAAAGTCGCTACATTTTTTCCTGTGGGGACATGTAAAGTCTTTGGGTTACGAAACTCCAGTAGAAACAGAATGAGACTTAATTGGACGAATTACAGCAGCATTTGAAATTATTCAAAACGAGTATCAAATTTTTAGGCAAGTCAGCCGAAATCATGTGCGACGTCTAAATCGGTGTATTTAGGTTGGAGGAAGACATTTTCAACAATTGTTGTGATGATACCATGTACAAAAGGCAAAAATTAAATGCATAAATCCTATTTTGTCATTCGTCGACTTTCTAAATTTTAACGCGTCTAAGGACCGTAGTGCCGTAGTGACACTTTTCCGGATATAGGTCCCTACACTCAAACGTTTTCTTCTATTACACTGAATAACCCCTAGAAGTTTGATGCATTAGTTCTGAAACACCCTGTATAATCTTTTGCAAAAATACCTTAAGATTACATTTTAATTGATGATCAGTTTTCAGCCAGTTCACCTCCTTGATCCTAGAGGAGACAGAAATATCCTATATTCTCCATACACAAACCTACAGGAGTTATACAGGGTGACTTTGAAGTTGAGTCATTAATTTTCAGATAATGATTGTAGATGGAAGATAAACCAAAACATGTGTGTAAAAATAAAATAAAAATTAAAAAAAAAGTTTACCTTGTTTTATAAAGTATCCTCCCAACAAGTATTTCAGTGCGGACCTGTATTTGCTCGTGAGGTCTTGGAGCACCGGCATGCCCTCTCCTGTGACGTCTTAAGTCACCTGATTCAATAGCCCGTTGTACTACATTAACACAGGCACGAGGGGTTGGTTGCACTCGATTGGGAAACCGATCCGCATAAACATGTGCCATTTTTTATTTCGTTTGAGCCACGCAGCAAACACCACTATTCACTCACGCGTTACCGACTGACACATCGACTGAATAAAAACATCGTGATCAGCGTTTCAAATTCTTTCGCTTTTTTGTTTCCGATGGGATGAACCGATAAGGCGGATTATATCCGTTGTTGCCAAACACGAGCACATAATATTATTATTGAGACAGGGCGGTACTCAAACTTCTAAAGGGCTATAGTTTTGTTACTTTAATTTTACCACAAAAATGTTAAAGGAAAAAAACATTTCTTTTGACCAGATCTACTAACTGTTAAAATAAATGACTCAACTTCGAAGTCACCCTGTATATATTTTACATTCTTTGGATTCATCGAGTCAAGACACGGATAATATAAAATTAATGCATTGTTAAGACATTACCAGCATTTAGCTAGCTCGTTTAAGAATTCAAAATGAATCTATTAGCATGCAGTAACCTTAATTTAATGTAGGTTTTTTCGATTAATAATACATACAGGTTGGGCCATTTAAAGTGGAAGCATTTGTTTATAAAAGAAAATACTTAGAAAAAATATTTTTTTGTTCATTTGACAAGCTTCTTGTTTTGATCCAAGGAGATTTGTTGTAATTACTTTTCAAAAATGATATCGCGCAAATGGCCACCTCTGTCCTTGATAACCAAATGTGCCCTTTTTTCGGCGTTTTCCATCACGTTGGCCAATGTTTCGGCGGATACAGCGGCAATTTCTTGACGAATACTGTCCTTGAGGGCAACAGAGTCCTTGGGTTGTTAGCGTATACCTTGGATTTCAAATAGCCCCACAAATAGAAGTCTGGTGGCGTCAAATCAGGTGATCTCGGTGGCCAGTCAAAATCGCCATTATTCGATATCAGTCGTCCAGAGTGCAATGGTCGAAATAAATTGATTGTTGCTTGAGATGTGTGGCATGTGGGGCCATCCTGCTGGAACCAGTAATCATCCATGTCATTTTCACAAACAATTAGCCTCAAAAAATTCGTTATCATGGCTCGATAACGCTCACCATTGACTATTACCGCAGCTCCACCATCGTCTTCAAAAAATACGGCCCGATGACCATATTCGCGGATATACCGCACCAGACAGTAACTTTTTGGTCATAAAGATGCTGCTGTTCGATTAATTGGGGGTTTTCGGTAGTACAAAACGGACAACTTTATTTACTTACGCCTCCATGATTTTTCTTCATTTTCGGCCATTCCATTGCTCAATTTAGCAAAATCAAACCGACAAGAACAATCAGCTGGGGTTGAATGATGAGCCATTTGGATTTTGTATGGAAACATCTTCAAATCCTTACGAATTATGCGTCGGAGAGTGGTTGGAGCGATGCCTAACGCTTGAGAACGATGACGACCGGATGTTGATGGAGTCTCTTCGACACTGGCTCGTACGGCTTCGATATTTTCATCGGAAGGTTTTGTTCGTTGTTTGGATAGGTGACTGGCATTACTAATGCTACCGGTGTTCACAAATTTTGAATATAAACGTCTGATAGTGTTATCAGCTGGAGCACTTTTAACTTTTTTACGAAACTCACGTTCAGTTTTCACGCTTGAGAAGCTATTTTGAATGTACAACTGAATAATTTCAGCGCGTTGCTTTGGTGTGTACTGTTCCATGGTTGAAATTGTAAATGACGCTTCCAACGTAGAATGACATTAGTCGATCTGATAAAATGTCAAAGATATAGGGTTGCTTGGTGCTTCCACTTTAAATGTCCCACCTTGTATTTATTAAATCTTAAAGTAGTGACGAAGATGATAAGATTTTTTACTTGTTTCACAATACTAGTGGGCTCAGTCTTGATGGTGGATGCGATTCTGTCCCATGCTCGATTAAGCAAGTACTTAGGACATAAAGGCATGTAAGTACTCTTCTTATCAGGATGGACCTTAATCATGTATCTCTCACAAAATTCAGTTGGCAAGATCGTAATTCACCTTAAATGACACTTCATCCAGATGAGATAAGTCAAAAATAAATGGGAGTTGCGTATCATCTGCCTAAGATTGTATAGTACATCCCAACTAGCAAAGTATTATAAGGTTTTGGTAAAAGAACCGTTCAGCCATAAGAGCTCCCTATTATTGTTGCCTGAACACCAAAATGCTGGCTTAATGTTGCGTGGAATGCAAGTTTGCTTTCTGCAACATATTTGCTCTAAAATGAGGTGTTTAAAATATTCTTATAGCATAGTTATACAACACCTTATAGGGCAAATTTTTAACTGTTGCATAAACGTTTATACAACTATTTTATACGGCATATTTGCACGTTAGTCAAAATAGTTGTGTTGTGGCATCCATGGTAACGTTTATAAAACAAACCGGAGCCTTGCTGTTTTGCTGAGCAATTTACTACTTTAGCCAACAAATTGCTCCCAACGGAAGCACTTATAGTTTAGTAACTGTTAAAGGCAGTACATATGCTAAATACAAATATGTTGGTATACAACTTCACCATAACCTAACTTTCTGCTGTCATATTTTTGTTAAAATGCCATAACCAATGTTTTAAGACAAGCAACGCATGCATATTGGTTCAAAAGGTTTTAACAACTGTTCAAACAGAAGATATAGATCTAGTACAAATTCTGGGTAAATCATTCGACTCTGTCGGTATTTCATTTCAGACATTTGTCAAATTGTTGTTTAACACCTGCAGGCAACACCAAAATATTCTAATACACTAAAGACAACATGGACGATGCCATGATTATACACAACCACCCGCCATATTGGGCAAACATGTATTCCTCTATTTAATATTAAATAATTATGTTTCAGTTCGAAATTACAGATATAAGGTGATAAACATGTAGTGTAATTGTGTCTAAATATAGGATTTGTGGAAGATTTAACACAGATAAGTTCGGTTTTCCATCTTAAAAATCTAGACATACTTTTGATTATTACCAAAATATGAATCAAATATGAAGCCCGTAGAAATTGCGTAACTACTTTGCATGATAATCACAATAAAATTTGCTGCGCAAGTAATTCAATAGCCCTATATCACAGTCTAGAAGTTTATCATATACCTGTGTATGAAATTCACAATGGCCGATATGCAAGTAAACAAGATGACTGTAATGTGTTCGTTATACGAGATATTCTTCACTTCGTCTATACAATACATAAGAGATAGTTTGGATGCAATAAAGTAGAATCACGTAACAGAATAGTTGTATAGTTGACAAAAACTGAATCTTGCACTGACGCAAATGTCCTATAGCGGCTGCAAGAGGCTTACACCTTTGTTGTATAACTGTTACCTGTAGCCCTTATACAACCTCTTAAATGACTGAAGTGTCCTATTAGGTGTGCTCATTCTGCTTGTATAGGTGTTCTAAGAGGGTTTTGCCAATGTCCTTACACTATACAATGCTGTGTAGGGACTGTATAATCATTATTGCAACTCTAGTGGAGTGATAATTGTTAGTTGGGATAAATGTGAGTCGGAGGTATATATTAAATACAGTAATGGACCTAAAACAGGCCTCTGCGGGACAGCTGAAGAGACAGCCTCAGGAGATGAGACACCTTTTACTTCTTTCGTTTACGATTAGTTAAGTCCAAGTTTAACTTATTCAACAAGATTTTGTGGTTAACTATGCGTGTTGAAAGTCTTATAAAAGTCAATCATCACTAAAACTGAATTAATATTTTCATCGAGATATTGTTCATCTCCAAGTATTCAATTAGTAGAAGTTGAGCAACCTCTTCTGATATCTTAGACGAGAAACATAGTATGCCGACCGGACTTCTTGTTTTGCCTAATTTCTTTTTTATACCGAATCAGCCGCGCAGGGACACCGCAGCTGCTACGATGGTCCCAGAGGAATTTTGTAGGAAAAGCTTCCTCTTGTAGATGATACCACAATATCGACACCCTCGGGACAAGGGAGCTGTCATGTGTGTGTTCTGGATGTACGAAGTCCAACACGGTTCGGATGGGAGGCCGGCACGAAAGGTCCCGAGACTGTCTGTTAGAGAAGAGTCATCGATCTGTTGGACCGCCCTCCTCTGGACAGCATCGAGCATAAATTATGTAGTCGGGGCGGCAGCACCCCAAACATGTATGCCATGAAGGATGATTGCTTCTTTCCAGGCATAAGCAAAATTCCCAGTTTCCAAACGTATATTAACTATATAACCTTAGATACCGGAGTACTTCAGCCAAACACAGACCAAACATGACAACAGAGATGACATATTTTCAATGGAATATCGATATGAATGAATATATGAGCTGCTTGGACTGTGGCACACATTATTATTCTTTTCCGAATACATAATACATACTTACACACGCGCGGAAAACATAACCCTCGTTTGAGGCAGTCAGGTAGACAAGTACATTTGTTTAAAAATACAAAAAGCCAACTGGAGTTAGTGAACAAGGTGAAACCATAATTGTATGTACTCAGGACGAATCTACTCCAAAACCTAACCTGAAAATTATGATCCTCAAGGTTTCAAGTGTCCAAATATTATAGATCGAACATACCTCTACATATGTCCGAAGAGCATCCTAGGTTTGGTTTTCATTTTAAAGCAATTTTAATCCTGCTTTGGTATGCTAACTAATGCCGAACCTTTGATTTTAGCAGACTGTACACCAAGCGATCACCTGTACAAATAACTCTAAAAAAACAACCGTATCGATGTAAGAGATATATTCTTTAGTCCGCTAAAGTACATTATATCAGCTTTGCTACCGAGCTGCGGCTACAGCTGGAGCGAGTACAAAAGACAAAGAATGGCAGTAGATAACCGAAATCGCAATCCCACTTCTGATGGGCAGGGAAAATGGCACTAATCGAATTCCTCGGAAAGAAACACACAATGGCCGCTGTATATGACGTAATCCTGGAAACGTAAGACCTCGTCGGCCCTTTCACAATGGCCATTGTCAACAATCGAAGCCCAGGGGTAATCGACGTAGCCCGCTCGCTCGAACGCCACAATGCCATCCATCCTGAGCCCTTAGGGGGCACCCGCCATAATGGTGGGGGTTAAAATACTCATCCATTGTTGCACTTAGACGATGTATGTGGAAGCTGGAGGTTATATACGGTATAGTGTATGCTGGGGCTGATATTTGATATTGGTAACATTTTCTTTGTAATAAGATAAGGTTACAGGCTTTAGTTGCACTACCAAAAATAATTGACACAGTCCAGGTCCAGGTGTTGGCCAGTCTATTATTCCCTTAATAGCTTCAAAAAAAACAATATATCCAAAATCCAAAATCGACGTAAGCTATAAAATATTATGCATTAAAGGGTACTGTTTTAGAAGTGATTTATATTTCTGATAACTAGGTGTTTTCCTAAGAGTAATTTATTGCATTGTGAAATCTAGCAGCGTTATGTGAGTCGGAGCACGAGAACATCGCTGTGCTATATTTTGACATAGACTATGTGATTGTAGATCTGAAATTTAGATCCTGAATATTTGATAGACTTGATCGTAAATGTGTGGTTATAATCATTTTTACAAAAGACAAAGAGAAATATTTGAAATCGTTCTTTGTTTTAACCCATTCTAACATAAATCTTTGATATGGCTATTTACACGGTCATCCTTTATGTCGGCCAAAAACCGAGAGTTGATCTTGATGCTTCCATACTAAATTTCTTAAATAGTTAATTACCTACATGATGATGTTTTTGCTTTGAAGTTGAAGATTAGGGTGGGTCGAAAAACATTTTTTCCTGCTTCGATTTGCAATAGTGCGCAAAGTATGACCTGATTATGGACCAGATTTTATAATTGTTTCGCGAACCGTCGATATTTTCGTCTAATATGTTTAGTTTTGATTTGACGAAAGCACGCTTTTTCTTGGAGCAAGCCTTCAGGTTATATCGAAGATCAATTATTGACCTAGCAACTCAGTCTATTTTTAGTAGTTCTCCCTTGCTCTCTCTTATCTACACGAGAAAAAGGATTCCGTGATTGACGGACAAGTACCGCGGGTTTGCAGTAGCTAGAAGATAATCCCTCTAAAGGGTTTTCCATGAATAAAAGCTGAAGGCAAGTCACCCTACCAATGTCTGCTAACGAGACGTCACGATACCGTAGAATGTTCTTCCAGGGTTTCTTTTCGCTCGTGAAAAAACGTTATATCTGAGAAACGAGCGAATAGAAGATTTGCTACCATTATTGGGTGTCACAGATCAAAGGAAGGGATATTGTTTTTTCATATAAAATCACGTTTTAGCAAAGATTGACGTGCAGAGAAGCAAGAAACAAAGTAGAAATTTCAATATATAGGTCTTGTATGCGGTTTATTGCACAGGTCGATAAAAAAGTGCTATATGCCGGGGTCCCTTCTGAATTGTCTCCATACTTTTTGGTCTCGGTGATCATGAATCTGCTGTCAGAACTGGGGTTCGACGGAAAAATTTGAGAGGAACTTTGTCTAGTATGATCGATTTTGGTGGAGATGCGTCTCTGATCCACAATGTAGGTACAGTCAACATTCATTTATTATGTTCCGTCCTCGTCGAAGAAAATATTTAGAATACATATCGTAGTACCCTCGTATTGGTACCCAACCACCACAATTTCAAAACGCGCGCGCAGAGAAGGAAACCGGCACCGCGCCCCTTTCCTCTACCTTTCTCCCCTCTGGCCGCCTATAAACCTTCATTTACTTCAAAGCCAAGTTGTTGCAACAATTGGGTGATACATATGGAGATAGGGAGCTATGTGCTTTGACGATGATTTCACATAATTAAGATCGAACATCACTTACAGGTAAGTTCGTTTGATCATGTAATTTTTTACACTGAAGTAGGCGCGAGGACCTGAAAATCGAATACAAAGCGAAAGAATCCAAAAGGAGATATACTAAGCAGAAATGCATTACACAGATCATTTAAAGACCAGCTTAGCCGGAAATGACAACATCGTATACAACAATCGTTAGATTATGATTTTTATCGTGTTTAATGGTTGTCTGTAAAAATTTATGTTGAACCAATATACATATATATATATATATATGAGAAGCAGAGAGGCAGTTCTAAATGACTTTATTGTTTTTATAGTATTCTCCACGAAGATTAATACACATCTGCATGCGCTCAAACCAATATTAGAAGCACTTATTCCACTCGTTTGCTGGCATATCCAAAACGGCATTATTGAATGCGTCAACTGCCTCGTCTGGTGACTGGAACCAGTGACCACGCAGTCTGTTTTTAATTTTCGGGAAAGTAAAGAAATCTTTAGGACTTCGATCGAGACTATATGGAGGATGGTCCAATAATTCCACGTTTTCTTCCGTTAAATACTGAAATTGTCGACTGTTGTGGCACTTCGTTGCCGAAAACAGACAGAAACTCAGCAAGATATTCTTGTTGCGATAATTGTATCTGAAAGTTGTAATAAATTATGCCGCGAAAATGTTCTCGGTTGAGTTCCATTTTTCTAATGACTTGGTGACACTTAAAAATTCACTGTAGTGAGAACACTGCACATATTGTTGTGAAACTTTGAATTTAAGTTTACTAAGGAGTGAGGTTAAGATTCAGTACTGACGTTCGATCCGCGCGGCCTACTAAGTTTCTATATGCGAAACTTAAAAGACATCCCTCGTACACACCCACTTTTGTTTTGTGGACCTGTGCTACTAGTGTTACCACCAAACCAGTCGTCAAACGAACAATCTAGCGTGGATAATAAGCAAAAGAAGATTTTGTGACATAGGGACACAACAATTTAAACACCCTCTGCAGAATGTCTCGGCACATCACAGGCATTCCATGGTTTCGGTCAAAATTATTCTACGAGAGTTGTCTCAAAAGTATGGTTCCCACACTATTTGGAAAAACGAATTCACCATTGGAAACGTTGACCTATTAAGCTATTTTCCTACGTAGTTGAAATTTTTTCTACGCGAAATCAACTTTTCCACTTCCGCCTCAAGGGGTCCCCAACCAGCCCGCATGGAAGCTTGTTTACTGGTCCTTGCAACTCCTTGTCCGTGTCGAACCGTCGACCGACTAATTGCTCCTTCAATTTCTGAAACGCTATGCCAGGGCTCTAAGGAAGATGAGAAATCACTTATGCCTTGCAGAGTTTTTTCCTGTGACGATTTTGGATTGCCCGTCTCAGGTTTTCAGCTGTCTGTTCGCCATGCCTTCCTCGTAGATGGACGGCCTCCCGCTTCGTTGTGATTGTGAATTTCCATGTGGTCATTAATTAACTCGCTGGAGATGAATTTCTATGGGTGGTAAAAAAAAGTCTATGAGTGGGTACCAAGAGAGCGTCGCAAATTACTTACAATAGTTTGTGAGATTGTTGCTAATGTTATTAAAGGTTAAGTTGAGGGAAACATTTATTAACCTGTTGACAGCTGGATACATGGTACATTCTTTAAGATTAGTATAAAATACACACAGCTGTATATCAGGATCACATCAAGATGGAATAAAAATATTTGGAACGAAAGTTAAAATTATTACATGTTACATCGTGAAACAACCTGATGCTGCACAAAATGATGAGGCACAGGATCATGTCAAATGTTTCATCCTACTTATGATCCTTTGCCACACCATTTTGTGCAGCATCAGGTTGTTTCACGATGTAACATGTAATAATTTTAACTTTCGCTCCAAATATTTTTAAGCCGTTTTGATGTGTTCCTGGCATACAGCTGTGTGTATTGTATATTAATTTTAACGACTGTACCATGTATCCAGCTTTCGACAGGTTAGTAAATGTTTACCTCAACGTAACCTTTAATAATATTTAGCAACGATCTCACATACCACTGTAAGTAATTTAAAATCATTTTGCATAGTAGTTGCTACTTCTTCTTAATGTTATTGCAGCTCCTGATGATGTTGGCAAAGTCCATTGAAAAATAGAGACTAATGAAGTATAAAGAGTCCTCTTTGCTTGAATTTTGTCGAAGTACCCAACTAAAGGCGGTAGCTTTATTTTTCACCTAACTGGTCTAGACGACAATGAGTACGTCTCAAGTTATATATATATATAACGTTTCTGCGTGCAAGAATCGGATGACCCCACGAATTTCGCGCGGTGATGGCAATGAAGGAATCCATTGCTTATAGCGTCAGGCCGGTATTGAGCATCGCCAATAGGTGCTTCTTGTTGGGATCGACGAACACGACGGCGTTGCCAGACTGCGCCCAGCATCACGCGCGTCAAAGTAACTGCACCGGGAACCATATTTCTGAAACAACAAGCGTACCTATTTCGTTTTTTGAATACCCTGTACAAATAGAGGATGCTATATACACTTTTTTATGTAGACAGTTGAGCGGCTTATTTTTAGTGTTCCGTCCCAATCCTGTTAAGAAACTAAGTTGTGGCGGTCACGTGCCATTCCCTTCTTATATTCATTTACTCTATTTATTTTTTCTGGCGAAATAATAAGTTTTCCGTCTTTTATTTAACACCTCGCATGCTATAAAAATGTCAAATCATGTTCTCTTTACCCCACTGTTAGTATCGTGTTCTTTTGTTCGAGAGGTTCGCAGAAACAAAAGTGTGTACATTATCAAGGACGTAACCTGGAAACTAACGCCTAAGGAGTTCATTGGCTAGTGTCCGATAGTAGTGTTCGCAATCAAGCTGCCCGCTAGGCCCACCTTATTCTCCAGGAAGTCGTTTTGGAACCCCGTCTTCAGCCACAGGACATCCAAGCTCGCCCAAGTCAACCAGGGTAATAGGAACCTGCGCCTTGACCGGTTGTCATTTTCTTTGTTTATTTATAAATTTATTCCTTGCTGCTCGGCACCCCCTCTTTAAAAGGTTTTTCTTGAATCGAGTTGCCTTTCCTAAATATCTATTTTCGCCAATTGAGGCTCTAACTTCTCATTTGACGAACGCGTGCCTAGCGTACATTTTCCTTTGAAAAATGCTTCCCAAAAATCAGTCGACAACGATAGTGGTCGGTGCGACATCTCCGCGCATAGCGCAAAACGTCCAGAAGTTGGGGTCCAGAAGTTGGGAGCCAGAAGTCGTAGGGGTATCTCTCTATCGTCTTCAGCGTATGGGATGAGGATGAAAATCAATTTGGTGAACCATTGGTACCTACTTACCGTCAATCGTCAGATTCTCACCTACTTGAGCACGGAAAATGTGTCAATATTATGCCAGGGAGTTGTGCAATATCATGTACGTATCTAGATAATTTAAGAAGGTTATCGCTGTTAATTAAATGTTAAATAAGTTTCAATTCCTCTATAGTCTACTTGATAGTAAACCAGAGACTAAGCTCACCAATTATTGATACATCTACTGCGCCTGCATATATCAAATCCAAGAGAAGTTTGTGTGTTATGTACCGCGGTTATAATATGGTTTAAGATGACACACGCGTTAATGACGTCAGTTACTCGAATCGCTTGAACGCGTTGGTTTTAACCGCGGTTTCGTTGCAAGTTGTTTATTTTAGAAAAGCGCGTATATAATTTCTATTATCACTTAATAACCGGTGCTTTTTTGTCTGCAACAGTGTATGGAAAGTCTAAAAAGAAACCGTTCATAATATTAATGGGAGAAATGTTTTTTTTTCAAAAAAAACTTTCAATTCTCTAAAATTTTCCGCATGTCAAAGAAAATATTTATTGATTAAGCAGAAATGTTAGGAAAAAGCGATGAAAAAAGATATTAGCAAAACCCTATATAGACGGACATTATCCAGTGAGTTTTATGCCATAGGAACTAGATTTAAAGTGTCCTCAACAACAGTAATGAGTGTAACTAATACGGTGCTCCACTTTATGCTACAACTGAAGTCAGCCTGTATCAAGTTTCCCAAAAATGAAGCTGAAGTACAACAAAATATCAAATACCCGCAAAATTCTAACTTGTCACATTCCGAATAATAACCAGAAATATAAAACTACTCTGAGTTGAGTAAATACAAAAATTTTGTGGTGATAACTATGACACATAACAGCTGATTCATGACGTCACGGATCTTATAACCAAACTGATAACCACACTCGCATGAACGGATCGGTAAATACCAATCCAAAATGGTAAATACCATTTTCGTTTGGTTGTACGCTTGAATTTGATTGGATATATTTTCTCGCAATTAAATGTCAAAAACTAACATCTGGGAACTGTCTAAAGATATTGTATCAATTAACACCGACCGATTGGGATGGGCTAAGAATTATCGGTTTTTCCGCAGTATTTTCTGAAAATGTACAGCGTTATTACATATAAACAAACAAGGAACTAACAGCCATCGCTTCATGACAAGCTTGAACAGACATCGATTTAAAATTTTGTCTGTAAAATGTGAGGACCGCACTTTATGAACAGATATCAACTGAATGAGTACCCTCCCCTCTTAAGTAATTACAAAAAAGTTGTTTCACTCCGACCATTTTTTTAATTTTTAGGATTATCCTAAACAAAAATTTGCTTAGTAACTCCTGTCTAAAGTTTTTCGTTTTCAATGCCTATAAAACACTGAATATGATGATTTTCAGTGATTATTAACTCCGAAATGTCTTCCAAGATTAATTCATTTTAAAGCGATTTTTAGGCTAGTTGGTTGGACCAATATTGGCAGACTGAATATACCATGTTGATTAAATTGAAGCCGGAACCAATGCTTTGTTTATAGCAACTCTCTCCTTTTTTTGATAGTGAACAGTATTTCGTTTCGTTGTTGAGTATTTGCAGTACTATCGAGTTCCTGTTAGCCTTCCAGGATCCTACATTTCAGAAGAATTTAGCTTGCTGAATTGGGGATAAGTCGGGAGATCTTGGTGGCCATGGTAACAATGTGACATCATTATGTTGAAAAAGTCTATTGTGACTCTTGCAACATGTGGTCGGGCATTATCTTGTTGGAAAGTTGGATCTGCCAGGGTGTCAAGATAGGGTAAAAGACGGGGTTCTAGAACTTCGTGGATATAACGCTGCGCGTTTATGTTACCTCTGATGAAGATTAAAGGTGACCTGGAACCATAAGCTGTAGCACCCCAAACCATAACTCCAACAGTGTGATGAACATGTCTTTCAACAAAAAACTGTGGATTCCTCCTTTCACCACGTCGCCTTCTAACCCTGGCACGACCATCGTGCATGCCTAAACAAAATCGAGACTCGTCACTAAAGACAATACTGTTCCATTCCTGATCGCAGAGTGACCGTTGTCTGCACCACTCAAGGCGATTACGTCGGTGTTCTCGAGTTAAAGGGAGGACCCAGTGTGGCCGGTATGAAAACAAGCCAAAACGTCTTATTCGTCGGTAAACACTTCGCATGCCTATAGGTCTTCCGTGTTCTGCAAACTATTCAATTGCAATGGACCTGGTAGTGGAGAAACGGTCCCTTAAGGCCAATAATCTTAGGCGGCGATCTTCACGGTCTGTTGTTCTACGGAGGCGTCCAGTGCCCCTTGCGCTTTGCGTACGGCCTTCTCGAAGCCATGCCTGACAACACCTAACCACAGTGTCTACACTTCTTTGCACTCTAACTGCAATTGCCCGAAAAGAAAGTCCAGCTTCCCGAAGTCCCACTATACGGCCCCTATCAAACTCACTAAGTTGACGAAATCGTACAGGTCTCTGTACTCTAGGCATCGTAACCGATCGTAAAGGATGTCAAGAACCAAAATCCGCCAACGTTGATTCTTTACTGCGGCTGAAATATTCATTTTAGAGCGTTAGTGAATTAAAAAAAGCAGTATAAAAACCGGAATGTCCAACTGATAAGGCTGAAAATTGTTTCATTTGTTATTTACAGTAAGTTAAATACATTCACCAACTTTTATTAAAATAAAACCATTTAAACTGGGTGTTCGGATTTATATGTCACTTAGTATAATTAAAAAAATAATAAGACAGGTAATGGTATATGTATAGGCACAAATGCGAAGTAAAAACGCTTGTTATAAGAATAACATAAGTCTAAGTCAAAAAATCGTCGAATAGCCGAAACATTGGAATAATAAAGAATGCAGGAACATCAAATTAAATTGTTTAAAATCAAATACATCAGAAAGATTGAAACAATCAGTATATCATTTCATAAGTCGAAATGTTACGATTAATAATAAAACCAAGTAATGATAACAACACTGGCCTAAATGGTTGTATTACATTTCTATAATTAGACATATTGATTGCCGACCATATGATGCTTACGATTATTTGCTACAATAAAAGCCTAAAATCCAAACTAATGTATTTTAATGATGCTGTTAACTCGGAATTGTATCAAACTGCACGTGATACTGTTTACCTATGCCCTACAGTAATAGGGATTATATCAATGAAGTCCCTAATTTTATCCCTAAAAGATCGTAATGATTAAGTCTTGAGCCTTACAGGCAGACGGCTGTATAGTGAAGGTTGCCATGCCAGAGAAGATTTCTTTTTTAGATTTGGTTCTGTGTGGTGGTACCAATGGAGCAAATGCAAGTTGTGATAGTGATAGCTGATTGTATAGGTAGATCGGTGTCTTAATTGTAAGGATGGTTGTAGATATGAAAGGAGGTGTACTACCATCTTGGTTGCATGGTCAACCATTTCTTTTTTTTGAGATGTTTGGCGATTCCTTCTCTCAGGGGTATCCAGATATGAAGTGGACACAGCTGTTTTGAAACTTTTGCAGTCGTTAGGCCTCCTGATGAGTACACAATGACATTAAGCGCTATCAACTATTTGTGACCTTAGTTATGGTGTTTTTAGAGGAGACGTTTCCAAAGCTCTAAATAGCCTATAACTTTGCATATGGCACCCTGGACAGCTGAGGAGCATGGTCATGGAAGATCGAGTATGCCAGTCACCTCTGACCCAACTCCTAGCTTGTCTAAAAAAAATTTAAGTCAAATTAACCTTCCTGTATACGCTCTTCATATGAGAGCTTTGCTGGACACCAAGTTATGAGATATAGTAGGTTCTTGAATTGCTTGTTGTTACAACAAAACGTATGATAAACAAATTAAGACCGTCAGTCACTCAGATTAGTAATTTCATTTCCTACACATGTTACTCATCTTTCTGTGTTTACTGGTGGCAAACGCATAAGCCAAAAATAAAATGTCGCAACATTGCGAAACCCTGTGACCATTAGTCAGTAAGAAATACCCCAATTCTTCTTTCCATTATACCAGATTTTTACGCTCACATATCTACTAACAAAAAACAAACCCTCACCCCACGCCGAAGTTCTAACAAATGTAATATATATGGCAGACACAGCGAACAATGCGTGAGCTAAATTATTACGTTGTGACAAAAGAATCACTCCGTTTACATTGTTAAAG